>VXAB01000402.1:514467-528460 GCA_013399175.1 Odontophorus gujanensis
TGGACACAGTACTCCAAGTGAGGCCTCACCAAGGCACAGCAGAGGGGGAAGATCACCTCCCTTGACCTGCTGGCCATGCTCTTTTTTAATGCACCCCAGGATACCACTGTCCTTCTTGGCCACCAGGACACACTGCTGGAAATTCCTGGAAATTCTTCTCTCTCAAATTCCTCTCACCTCTCAAGAACTTCAGTGCTACTTTCCTTTAATGCTAGTTTCTCTGACACAGACATTTGTACCTTTCTAATATACCTTTCAACAGAGTCTATTGAAGAATTGATAGCAAATTTGTCCTTATTTGGAAAAACACCAGTGAATAAATTTCTTCGGCTTACTGCCGTGTCATCCACAGTGTTTAAGGTATTTTTTTCTTTTAAAACAATTAAAATATTAAGACCAAGATAATGGTGTGTCATTACAGTATCTTCCAGAAGGTATAAAGAACCAGTGAAATAGAAAAACCAAGGGAAACATGTCTGATTCACATCAGAAGTCATTCCAAGTGTTCTCAAATAGACTAGATACATTTCTCAAGAAATATGCTTGGATTTCTTCCTCATTTTGGAATACAGTCAGAAGAATTTATCTGAAATTGTCCTAGAGAAAGAACAATACATGTCAAACATTCATTTTGAGACAAAAAGGCTATTTCAGACAGAAATAATCAACCAGGTCTCTCTGTAGCATTTTCCATTATTAGAAGAACTACTTGAAAAGGATGCTTTCCAAATAGTTAGAGAGCACTGCTCCCCCTATTTAATTTATCACAATTGGAAATGGCTGCAAAAGGGACAGTTGCACCCTATTCCTTGGCATTAGCTTTGTGTTCCACATAGTGGGTTCTCTTTGCTGTTTTTTTTTTCAACTCTCTTGCAAGCCACAATGACCTGAATAGCCAAAATTCTCTGGTTGTTGCTTGCAAACACCTTACCCTTTTTAATTTAAAGTATGGCTTCAGACTTTGTTTCTTTAAGACAATGTACCATAGTATCTTCACGGAAAGTAAAAAAAAAAAGTACTAAAAACTTTGTGTTTTTGCTGGTTTTGTCAACCATGAGAAATATCTGGCAATGAGTTCCTCATCTTCTCTCAAAAACAATCCTCCCTGTTAGAGAAATGACCTTTCTTGACAAATTAACAGACATTTGACAGCCAACAAAATGCAGATTTCCCAGAGGAACCAACCTAAAACTTGGGTGATGCTTCAGGATGAGCTTAGTGAAGACCTGCTGCAACCTGATGAAGATCTGCTGCAACTGGATGAAGTTATGCTGCTACCAAGATAAAGCCATCCTCTTTCTCCCTTGGCAGTGCATTTCCATTTCTCTGAATTCAAACCAGCAATTATGCCATAGCATATTCAGACATCAGATGCCCCAAAAGCAGCATGACTTTACAAGAGGACAAACTGCAATACCTGACAGCCAGTTCTCTTGGAAGGTCTCAATTTACTGCAGTGTAAGGAGTTGAGCCCACGGTAGTGCTGTGAGATACTTCCTCCTGCTATGCCGTAACAAGCAGATAATAACTCTGGACTGGACCCAGTGAACATACCTCTCCTTTGCTTAGTTACTCTCCCCATGTCTAACCAGAAGTTCTCTCCCTTAGGCCTGCCCAGGGTGACACCTCTCTGAGTCAAAGCACAAGTGGCACCGGCTCACCTGCTTCCATTTCTGGCCATGATGGCAGCATTACTGTTAAAGGCAGGGGAGTGAAGGCACTTTTCTTCATGCCAGTAATATTAGGCCAATTTCATACTGCTGCCCATTTCACATCCTATTTATTACCAGTGGATGTCAAAGAGGACTTTTTTCTCTGTAGATCAGGAAAGCTTTGTCTTCTATCCCACTTCACCTTATGAATTTCACACCAACTGCTTAGTACCAAAAAATGCATCCACGTAGTACATTGTTTTAATTAATCTGTAAACTATCAAAACGTAACTGCATGAACAAGAGACTGCCACAGCTTTCAGAAACGTTTCTCCTTTTATAAAAGCCTGGTGCTGAAACTGTATTCCCTTCTGCAATTTGAGACTTTCTACTCAGTGAGCTCCTGCTTTCCTAAATTATATTTCTCATGATACAAATGCATAACTTCACTGCGTAGGCTGCAAATCTGGTGGGAAAAAAAACATTTTTTAGAAATGTCGAGTACTATCCGATTATCATTTTGTGGCAAGTTTTCCACCTACATTAAAACCCACAGATAGTAAAAGTCAAAAGGAGCTGTGTTACAAACCAGCTTGGCTCCAGAGGGAATATAATTACTGCTTTTGTGCTGAATTTAGTGGCTTGCTTTTTTCTTTTTTTTAAACCACTTTACATTTCCAAAACTGAGCCCGGAAACAACTGTATTTTAAACTGCTTACATTAAAATACATGTTTGCAGCAGCCATGTTTCAAACATCCCCAGTTACCGTGGATTCTGCGAATATTTCCAACTCTACAGAAGCAGTGCTATTCTTGGTTGAAGATAAATACTTAAATATATCTGAAGAACTCCTAAGGGGGGAAACCATCTGCCAGCCTACAGCCTGCAGCTTGGGATGGGTAGCACCATGCCCCAAACGCTGGGCATCTCACTGACCGCAGCCATGCCAGGAATGAAGTGATGCACTGCTTGCTGCTGCAGTGACACTGACCACTGCAAGGCAGGCAGGCATTGAGAGATCAAGCTGCTCGTGTGGCAGCTCTTCCCAAGGAAAAGCAAGGCTCTGACCCTGCACAAATTCCACATCATGCAGCTGAGTTCCAAGGGCAGCTGAACCCACCCCTCACTGTTTGACTTTTGGTGGTCTGGGATAAAGGACTGCAGTGAGAGCAAGCTTCAGAGCAGAGCCTTGCCTTGACTTCTACTACACAGTGTTCTGCAAATACCAGCAGTTATTCCTTCAAGGCAATTATACATGTTTTAAAAAGAAAGCCTTACATAAGCCTTTCACAATTGAGGAAAGAGCAATTATCTTGCGTAATTGTTAGCTGGGACCTGTAGTTTCAGCAGCTCAGTACGCCTTCACAATGGTCACATCCTAGTGCTGAGCAGCAGGCCCAGGAAGCTCTGGCAGCATGCAGCCTCAGCCCTCTCCACACATACACGACCCCACACTGCAGCTCGCAGAGGGCAGACAGAGGCAGAGCCGACCTTCAGGAGTGGTCCTCAGGCACCAATTTTATTTTCATAAATTTTATTCCCATTCTCAGGACAGAACATTTCTCCATAGTATCATGGTTGGCTGAGCAGAGCTGGAGGAAATGAGAATTAAAAATCCCACCAGAGTGTATGTGTACCACTCCAGATAAGTAATGAGATAGAGGAATTTCCATAAAATCTATGCCCAAATAGGCACTGAAGGAGGTTCTGAATGCAAGCTTAAAGGTACACATCAGTCAATGGAAAATTTGAATGCAAAAATGTATTAAAAAAAAAAAAGGGGGGGGAATAAAACGAACACAAAATCTTTCTGGCAAAAATAAGTTTCAGTGAATGCAGATCACGTTAACTGAAAACGTACAGATGTTCGGCCTTTTGTTTATGAGTCAGCAGCGCTCTGAGGAGAAAACAGCGCTGACACTGCGTCCTCTCACTGCCTCCCCACTGCAGCTCCACACACGTGGGGCCAAATGCCCTGGCATCATCGGCCTGGCCCCTACCTGACCTCACGGTGCTTCCTTCTGCGTTCAGGTCTCTCCTTTTCTTCCCTTCTCTTTTCAGCATGTAACATTTGTTTTATTCCAAATGACACCTGGATGTATTATTTAAGCACTAAAGTAACTACATTTCCAAATGCATGCTCTTGCTCAGTAGCTCTTCTACACATTTTCAATAATTGAAAATGAAGTAAGAGTAGTTCAAAAGCAGAGAGAAGAGCCCTGAGTTCAGCCACTCCTGTCCTGGCAGACAGGTGCGGCCCAGTCTGCATCACCCAATCTCTCTCTTTGGTAACTAAACAGCTACTGACCCAGATCAACAGGAAGAGGGGTGAGAATGAAACTAAAACGAACCCAGAAAAACACTGCGAATGCACAACTGTTTTCAGGAGCAAGCAGTGATTTTTGGAGCAACTGCTTTTAAGTCCTCTGCTGGAGATATCTTGAGCATTATTTTCATCCCAGCTGGACAATTCCTGCTCCCCTGGAATCAGCATGAGAGGTGGGGGCTCGGCAACTCTGCAAACCACAGCAGTGCTTTTGCAAGGGAAAAAGACCTTAAAACTGAACTGCTTAACATTAGGGGACCTAACTGCTGTCCAATTTCAGAAGCAATGTAAAACAAGCAATATATTGAAACTGAAAAAAAAATAACAAAGAAAAAACCCGCCCAATAAATTGGCTCAAAACAAAGTGTAGAGGAAAAAGCAGCATTTTGAAATGCATATCATTCCTGCATCCACAGACTCGATTTTTCATAGCCCTGGGGATGTGCCAGCATGCTGAAAAGATGAAAAACAACATTCTTCCAAAGGGGTCACGACGGCAACATGCTACTAACCGTCAGCAAATTAATAATACAAATGGCTCTACGTTGATTTGAGAACACTTCTGATTAATAGGGCCACTTAAAAGATTGTTGCATGTTTTATTGCAGTGACATTTCCACACTGTGCGCTTCTGTGTGCAATGTACGCTCCACAAAAGAGCTATTTTAACACACGATAAGGTTCCAGTAAAACTGGGTATTTAGGTCATTTATATTACCGCACTGAAGCGTCAGTTATTTCGCCTGATACTCCCGGCCACACTGCCGTTTGCCACGAGTGATGCTTCCAGTCAGAAAGCTCTGGCAAGTCAGCAAAGGCTGGGCCCAACCTGGGCTGCCACTGAGGACCTGAATCTTCCCCCCAAAAGCAAGTGTCCTGCCTTGTACCTGGCACACAGCTTTACACCTCCTCACCACGATTCCCAGCAGATGCAAGGGGACAATGAAGGAAGGAAATTCCTACGAAAGGATGAAGAGGTGATGGTCAGCATGCTCTTCATGCTGACTCCAGGACAAGCAGGATTCAGTTGATGCTGGACATTGGAGTGGGGCCCTGGTGTGCTGCCACAGGGCCCCAGCACTCACAATCTTTCATAATGTTACTGGAAATACTGGCAAATAAAACAAAACCCAGGAGGTAACAAATCTGAAATTGCAGATGCTGATCTGCAGGCAGAAAGCTAGAGGACTGTGGATTGTGTAATTTAAGCAGGAGCAGGTAAGCTTCCTGCCTGCTTTTTTTGGTAGGTTTTTAGGTAACCATAAACTGTATCCATGTAGGGCATAAGCACAGAACAATAAAAACACAAAAACAACGGCATGCAGAGTAATAACTCCATCAGTTGACCTCCAAACTCTTCATTTTCACTGCCCCTGGACTTTCTGGTGCATAGATGGCTGCTATTTTTCTTCTGCTTCTTGTTTCCACTGTCAGTACCCAAAGAATGTTCTCACCACCACTTGCCCTTCTCTTCTGTCACTCTTAGCAAGAGATCAGACCAATCCATACTGGTATTTCAGCTAGCAAAACTACTGCAAATCCCTTTCATTAAGGAACAACTAAATAATGATTTCTCTCAGGCAGCAACACCTTTGCCACTTCCCTGAATCCATGTACCGATAGTGGAAAACAATGATGCACCCTAAGCTGTACCAGCACTGAGAGTAGCAAAGTAATATTCTTAATAGTCTTCAAACTGCTTTCTTTAGAACATGACAAACAAAAGAAATCCATTTGCTTAGACCTTTCACAAACTGCACATTTTGAAATTTCTAGTCAAAATAAAGGGCAAAGATGCCGTGATCAAAGAACAGCTGCTAGCTTAATCCATCAGTAAAAGGATCCAAACAAAAGCTTAAACTAGCAAAATGACAAAAACACAAAATGTTGAGGCTAGAATTTTCACTGCGAAGCAAAACTCTCCTTTTAAATAACTGCCAAGAGGTGAAATAATCTGTAGACATTATGATCTTTATGAATCCTCCACTTCAAAATATTTCATTGACAAAACTATTATAATCTACTACATAGTAAATGTAGTGTCTTCCTGGAGATTCAAGCTCCTTTTATGTCACTGCTGCTGAAGAAACTGCCAGACTGCCTGGGCTATGGAATTAAGAAAGTGTAATTAATTTTTTTTATGAAACGGCTTGTGCACCTAATGGGTTATTTAATAGAACCAGTGGTGCATGCAGCCAAGCGAAACAGTTCTTATTTACTAAATTTAATGAGATCATTTTTTTTTTAGGAAAAGTCCTTGTGAAACGCCTGAACAAATGAACTAAAATCACACTAAGAGGAAGGCACATCACCGTCAGCTCAGGGACACAGTAACAACCAGAGGAACAGAGGGCTATTCCCAGGATGACACCTGAATTCAAGCTGAGTCCCCTGCTAGACTCCTTTGTCCTCAGAGGACTGGAAAGAAAATATCTGGAGCAATGAAAAGCTCCTATTTGAATTGCTGCACCTATGATTTCACCAGAAAGAACGGAATACACTGATCTTACTGAGTAGGGTCATTTCTGCTTCGGCTGTTGCTCTGTTTGTGTTGTCAGTATAATATATAGTTTCAACAAAAATAAAGAATCCAACTCAAACCAACATATGAAGCACTCCCGGACCTCACAGAACTGACACAAGAATGGGAAAGAAATCTATATGACGGGAGACAGGAGTCTCTTCATGCACAGGCAGGATGAACACAGAAAGGCAAGAGTGGGGAAGACAGCTTGCCCCAGATGTCCTTGCATTAAAAGGCACTGCAGGGACTGCACATTGGTACACGGCTGCTTTGGCACACGCTGTGCCCTGAGGGTGTTGCATTCAAAGCTACAAGGGAAGGATCACTCAGTTCTTGGGTTTGCCTTGGGTTTATCTCCCTAGATAAACAATTTGGCTTCCCAGTGGCCACTTCAGATATTCAAGTAGCCAGAGTTGCTCACTGCAACCCCAGCAGAGTAACACTGCTCTGTGAGATCATTCTTTGATCACTTATTACACAGAGTGCCCAGATTTGGAGCACAGGGAAAAAGAAAAGGAAGCAAAATTGCCTTAGTGAAGATTATGCAAAGTGTAGCTAAAAATACTCATTTTCAACTACACTGAGTAGTTAAAATTAACAATTAAAAACTTTATGTGTGATTCACTATTTCTTGTCCCTTGCCTGAAGGGAATGCCCCATGACACCTGGGCTTCCCACCTGCTGACTGACCATGACCAAGCCAGGAATCCCACTGCAGCTGAGACTGTGTGCAGCCCAGCTGGGTAGCCCAGACCAGAAGGGAAGATGAAGGCATGAAGCACCTAACAACAGCTCCCTTGGGGCACTGAGAAGGCTCATTTAAAGCCCAGCTGATTCAAAACACTTCAAAACTGGAACAAATACAACTTTTTGATATTTTAAATTGAGAATAAATGTTTAAGTTCTCCCTCAACAGTTCCTTTCAGCTATGCACTATTTTCACTAGTACTAAGGAATTGAAGACTATTTTATTTTGGGGGTGGAGTCATCATTTTCCGAAATCAAATAGCTGGCCAAATAAATAACCATTTCATAAAAACAATATGAATAGGCCAAGTTCACAGCACAAAAGAATTCACACTTTAATACACAGCAACTAGTTGTGTTTATGTTATTGTCTAAAACTAGATCAACATAATTCAGAACAACGGACTTCCAAGATGATTCACTCTTCTAAGAATAATGCTCCATTATTAGAATAATGCTCCAATTTAGGCTATCAATAAGTAAAAGTGCCCCTTTATCAGACCTAATCTGACATTCACCAGATGAAACTGAATGAACACGATATGGATGCTTTACAAACCTAAAAGCAATTTACAGACCACACCAGATTGCCTATAGATCCTATTATCAGTCAGTGCAGTCCTACCTTGGAAAGTATTCTGGTTTTATACCAGAATTTGCAGCATTTTGGAGCACACAAGAACTTGATTTACACTGAAATGTCTCTGTTTTCATGTATCTTACACTTCTCCATTTTATTCTGATGGCTGTGCTACCTATACTGAGTGGAAATCTGTGTTTAACCTCAGAGCCACCTATGATACAGAACACGATTCATTCAGAAATACAGCGCTTTGCAAGAGAAGAGGTAATGTAATAGAACATATCAGGAAGAGATAAAACTCTCTCCAACTTTGCTTCGGGGTGTTTTTGAAGCACAGTAAAATCATATTAACTTACAGAAGAGTGAGGAAGGGAAAGGCTTGTGAAATATTCCAGAAAAGAACTCCTCTCAAATTATAACACTGATTTACCATCAGAATTTTTTGTTGTGTCTTCTCAAATGCTGTTTTTTCAAATATTAGATTCTACACCTATAAACCACCTGTTCAACTGTGTTGATGTTTCACTGAAATAAAAACTAAGAATGGTTCTGACTGCCCTGAAGTTTTGAATTTTATGACATTAAATGTTATGTGTAATAATCCAGCAGTTACAATTGCACTGACAAGCAATCAACACTTAGTGAGTAGAACATGACTTCAATTTCTGAGTGCATGAGAGATGTTTTTTCAACAAGAACCTACACTTTTAATACATAGAGTCCATGAAGATAAACTGTCTTTTCAATGTAACGATGTTTAAAAGTCCAAATTTAACCTGAGTTCTTAGCTATCCAGACACAAAATCTAATAAACGTGGGGGAAAAAAATAAAAGAAAGGGTGTTTCTATAGCCTGCCATTTCATTTTAGTTTCAAATGCTACTGAAAATACAAACCTAGTGTATCCAAAGTCAGGCTTACAGAATAGCATAACCGCTCAAGTAAAGGCAGAGCTGCCCCAGGTGACCTGCCCAACATCCTGAACAAGATGGGGACAGCGACAGACCTTGTTTTCTCTGATCCAGGTCAAGTTCCATGACAACTACACGGGTCCACAGCAATCAGCTATTAAAATATCGACAGTTAAATAAAACTAAACTGACAATGTAGCATTTTCTACAGATTAATTCAACTTCTCCTCACAGGGAGCCCTTGTTATTCCTTACTAAAGCAATGAAATCAAACCGTGTTATCACCAGCTGCAGGAGGCATAGTCAGGTGCAAAGCCCCCGCAGATCTCTTGCACAGAGATCATGAAAGTACAAGACATTTGATTTAAGCAAACCAGAGTTACAGACAGTTTCACAAGATGATTACAACACCCGAAATCTACCAAACTTTTCTTCACCAACAGCAAGAACACAAATGCCTGCAGATAGGTAAGTTTGCTAGGGCTAACTTCACAGCCAAGTAACTGGGCCATTTCGAATTCAATTCAGCTGTTTGAGACATCTCCCTGAGGGATGACACTAATTACACTGACTACACTGACTAGACTGTCATCAACTATAAACCTTAAGGTGACTACCTCACGTCAGCTTTTACCCTCTTTTCTACTGTACCTACATCTACTGAGGTAGCACACAGAGTGTTTATCAATACCTATTTTCTGCATTTCAATTCAGAATAAAAAAAATAGATGATGTGGTTGACTACCTCAGGCACTAACTGAGATATTCTGTCTGGATGAACTGGAGAGTTTCTCATCTCTGCTCACACTGATGCTAGAAATCCAAAATATCAGTGGAGAAAAAAAGCAGAGGATTCCCTTTTCTCTTTATTCTGGCTTTCTGTAAGCTGAAGAGACAGTAAATCAGCTACTGGAGATGGAAAGCTGGCTAGTGGTATATTTTTGCCTTGACATGCACACGGTGAAGAACACAGCAAAGGAAGGCAAGGTGCCAGTCTGCCTTCTGTAGTACTTACCCCTGAACTTTTAGGTGGCATCCCTTGCTGCAGGCACACCAGAACTCTCAGGTTCGAGGTTTCTCAGTTCAGTTTAATTAACTTCCCTGCCAGAAAGCAGGATAGCTCTGCTGTAGTTTTTCATAGCGAATGAGCTTAGCTATGCAAATAGAACTATGCTTGGTATCAGTGGCATTTTATAGCTGACAAGATTGTCAGCTCTAACATGTTAGAAAAATCCATAGCTCTCGTGTGATAAATCTGCCAAAATGAAGTGGAAAAGCATGCATCTGCAAGTGTTAATTTCCTCTGTCGCTATCTTGATTCAGCACACAGAGAGAAGCTAAGGGATTCCATTTAGGATGGTATAACAAGGATATAATCCAGGAGGTCCCTTCTAATTCTGGCACCAAACCCTGTTACTGCAGGGCACTCGCTAATCTCTTCAAGAAATTTTTATCAGAGCTTACCTTATAAACTATCTGTATATGAAGATTCAAGGTGCATTGATCAAGCATTAACAAATGACCTCTACTTTCCACCTGGATTCATGGCCCTCTTGGTTGCCTTTACAGTCAGCTCTACCCACCTGACCATTCCAATCCAAAATCCAGTTTCTTAAATGCAGAGCACTGTAACTGTTCAAGTCACTTGGGTTAGGTCTTTGCAGGGCTTCCCTACCTGTACTAGAAAACCCTCAATATACATTTCTAAAGACCCACCACACAAACAGACTCTGAAGATAAACACACTATCTACACACAGCTAACCGTACCTATCCTACACAGGACAGCAAACTCAAGTACTTCCTTCTTTCTCCTGCCAACCTGCACACTTTGACTGATCTTAATCTCGTGTCTATTACACTAATCTCCACATTCAACTGCTTCTTCTTAGAAAAACGATCAGTACATAAAGTTTGATTCTACATCTGCAAATTTTACATCATCAACCATCCCCACAGTAGCTCTCCTTTATCAGCATCACAAACAGAAACACTCTTCCACCTACCCACTAACTTCTCACTGGCCTGACTGCTTTGCTTCCAGCTTAACTCACTGTCATGACCCGTACACCCAATTTGCTACCTGCCTTACAATTCTTACAACACCACTGGCAGCAACAAAACTGCTCTTGCCTATTTTAACTGAACCTGCATGAACGCTCAATATTTCACAGAACCGCAGAAGGGCGGACTGCTCGAGCAGGGCCATGCACAGCCACCTGCCCAGGACCACGTCCTGCCAGCTTCCAAACATCTCCAACGTGGGAGACTCCTCAGCCACTCTGGGTAGTGCTCTGTCACTCTACAGTGACAACACGCTTCCTGGGTTGTGTTCAGTCGCATGAGATTCACAAAAGAAAAGTAAGAGGAAAATAATGAGAAAAGAGATTCTGTGCATGCTTCCTATCAACATCTTAGCATTTAGAGGCATTTCTCACAAACTTTAACAACCAAAAATTCCATCTTAAATCCTATCCCCCAAATCCTTGGTCTCTAATTACAAGAATCTTAGCAGGTAACTGTAAGTATATTAATCAAGCAAGAAAAACTGCATTACTTCAGCTAAGTAGATAAATCCTGCTCTCGAGTGATTTTCCTTCCAATTAAGCAGTTTCTAAACGTGACAAAGCTGCTGGAAAAAAATCCTACTGAAGATTCCAGAAAGTCTTTTGACTCCAGATTTCAGGACGAAACCCTGTTTCCTGAATTCTGTAATAAATACATCTAGCACTCATATAGTTCTGGCCACCCCCAGGAAACGTTTCACTGACCTGAATATGTCAGAAAAAGGGAGAAGCAAATGACCGTACTGAAAAACAGATGAATGAGAGAACAGTAACCCAACTATTTACTGTATCATTGTAAATCACTTTTGCCACAATTCAGCAAATGCTTAAAATTGCTTAATTGCTGTTGGAAAACCATCTGTGATGTGCAATATATGATTTTGCTACGTGGACTGTCACAAAACATCATCTCAAATACACCCAAAGATGAAAGTACTGATAGCTCTGCCTGGAAACTCCAGCATCAATGTGAAATCTGGAGGGAAGCAGAGCTTCTTATCAACTTCTTCTTATCTAACAAGATTAATTTTCAGGAAAGGCAACTTAGTTCACTTTAAGAATAAAATGCAGTTCTGGTTTTCAGAATAACTACTATTCAACTTGCATGTTTCCAGATAAAATCTGAAAAAACAAACAAACATTAATTTAATACATTTTTATATCATTAGAATAAACTACTGGAAAAGAAGAAAAGAAAAATCCTGTTCTTCATTTCGTATCTGAGAAAATGGAGACAATATTCAGTGTTCATTTGTTAAGTAAAAATAAACAAAATTCTAATAGCATTGGGATGAACATAAGACCAGCAAGAAGTGAAAATTAAAAGAAAAGGAAGAGCTGGAGGGAAAACAAGCAGCATTTTATCATTCCTTTCTTTGTATTTCACAGAAAAAACACAGCCCTCAGGAACACCTACTCCAAGGCATTCCAGACTGAAGAGATCACAACGATGCAGATAACAGAGATGCCCAGCCCATCTCCTCATTGGCACCATGGCAGCACAGCTGTGTGTTCAGGTCCTCTTGGTGACACTGTACAACAGCTGTTCCCTCCTGTATGACCAGACATTTCTGAACTACCACTACATAGGACATAATTTAACATCAGACATCAGCAAACAGCTTTGTGCCTCTCCAGATTTTTCTGCATGCAGTTTGTCATGACAAATGTTCTACATCTTTTTCAAAATATATAACAATATCAGTCCTCCTTGCTGTGTTTTCAAGCATTAAAATGAAAAATGCTATGTGAAGTTAAAAAAAAAACAAACCTCTGAAATTCTAATACTTCTGGAACAAAGAGATTAACATTCTTCAATTAAGACAGGAGAAAGCTTTCTTCAAATTGATTTGCACTCGGTACATACTATTTCATCAGTTCAGAGATTAGATGTGTGGGTAAACTGGTTTCCAAGGTAACTGGCCTAACCATGGAGAAGTCATCAGGGTGATCAGTAATTCAAAAAATTCGGAAGGTACCATGTGGAAATAAAAGTCACTGAACTGTGTCTACTGAGATAAGCCTAAGATTTACTTATTTTACATGAAGCAGGATAGGATTATTTAGAACAGTGTTTCTAATGTTTAAATTGCAAGGTCAGGAATGGTGCCTGAGAATCTGGCAGTTTTAGGCCTTCAGAGGTCTACAGTGAAGTTATGCAACAAATGCCACTGAAAACACATGAACTCAACAAACCCAGCCTTACGAAGCCTGAAGACGGCTTTTCAGGTTTTAGAGCTCTAGGCAATGCAGTCCTTAGGCTCACGCTTAGACAACAGCAGCATAGAACATTTTGCTTATTTAACTGTTTAATCCTTAAATGCGGAAGTAAACATCACTAAAGACAGTACCTGGAAGGTTTCCATTTTTAAACTGGATGCCATGATTCGACAATTGCTTAACCCCAACTGGCTGTACAGACTGGAGGGCCAGACCTGTGGCATTTCAGCCACAAAAAACCCTGTCTTTAGGAGCCAAATAAAACATAAATGAGAAATACAAGTAGCTGGCCTTACATCCTGCCTTCTAGGTGTCATTCACCTTTCTTCTTGCACAAGTTGCATAGCATATATCCACTTGCAGTATCAATCCATACCAAAGTTTAAGCTCAAGGCAAAAAAAACAAAACAGTATCTGTTTGCAGACAAGGTTGTTTTTTTTTTAACTGAAGACATGTATACACACACAGTAACAAAAAAATAAAAATAAAAAAAAGATTGTGTGTGCAAATAAGGAAATGAATTGAAGAGTAATAGTCAGCAAAAAGTATCTAAAGAAGTATGAAAGGGAATATAGATTAGCCGTAAGTGCAGATGCCCCTGTCCCCAGTGCACGGTGGCTTGATTTCTAAGCAAGCTTTGCACAGAAGTGGTTTATGGGCTGAGGTCCCACTGAAGCACCTCCACCTGGAGGCTGGAAAAATTCCCTCCCAGCAGCAGCCACTCTCCTGTACCACTCCCATTGGTAGCACAGGGCTGAGAAGACCATCTTCTTCTGTGGAGGCGGAAGAGAGGCCTTCTGGACAATCTCCTGGATGATCCCCCCTGTGATCCAAGCAGAGATGGTCAGAGACCTGCTCCTCCATCTGAACTGCCACAAGTCCATGGGACCAGACGGGATCCACCCAAGGGTGCTGAGGGAGCTGGCAGAGGTGATTGCCAAGCCACTTTCTACTATCTATCAGC
>VXAB01000402.1:530493-549561 GCA_013399175.1 Odontophorus gujanensis
AATAAAAAAATCCAAAAACACCAAAGGAAAAAAAAAAAAAAAAAAAAAAAAGCCACCATCCGTAAAACAAGTAAAACAACATAAAGCTGCCTCTACAGAATGGCACAGAGATGAATCGATCAACCCCCTGCACTGCAAGAGAAAAATCTCTGATCCTTAAAATATTGCATTCTTCAAAAAAAGCTTACCAGAAATCTGCACGCAAGCCTCAGCTTTGGTCTGCGGTATAAGAACACACACTTATTTAGTTGCACGCACAAGATCCTGCATACTCCATTCGACCACAAATGTCAAATTTTGATTGGAAGCCTTCGAAACTATGTCCTTCAATTGCCATAAATAAAATACTGTGAAACCATCAAATACATTCTACAGAAACCAGCATGTTGTGTCAATACCTCAAAGTGCATCTTTCCCTCCTCAGAAAAGAGTTTCTGCTGGTGTTCACAGTCTCTTGTTAACCACAGAATTGTTAGTAAATTCTGTATCAACCCATCAGAAATTAACATCTGGGCAGGCAAATTAAGGAGTATTCATTTGGTTTATTTTACATAACATTTTAAAAAAGACAAAGAATATGATTACATGGCAAAGTAAATTAGTCTTCAGTTGAGCACCAAACAGCTACAACCAGACTGCCTTTGGTCCAACCTGTCTAGTATAATTTTAATTCAGGTACACCTAATTTATACTGCTTCTTGCAGCAACGTAAACATATTCCCCATGATGCTCCCCCACTCTTAAATCTCTTTCGTTTCCTGCAAATAGCTTGATACTGCAACACAAAGAAAAGAAGTACAGATTCTGAGAATTGTAATTTGTTTCCTCCTTCCATTGGCCAAGCATATAATTACATCCATGACAGCTAATATTTTCAAACAAGTTATCTAGTCACATTGGACTGCTGCTGTGAAGAAAGTCAGCACTTTAATAAAAACACTAAGAACTCAAGGTGCTTTCTTTTACCTCCTCTGTATTAATTACAGTTTCAGTTCTGCCAAAGATATCGTTGCCAATAATCCCACTCTTGACAGCAGTGGCTTCTCGTTCACTAAGGAGCTATTACAGTGAGTGAGGTATGTCTTGGAGCCATTGGAGACTGCACGGAAATTCTCCTGAATCCAAACAGTGGTTCAGGAATGATTAAGCACTTCAGTAGATGCAGTTGCAACTCCTGGCTCTGACCACAGATTTAACCTGTATCTCCCTTACCTGTAGATCAGTGAGCATACATTGTAAAATGTTTCCTCTAACAACAACTCATCATTACTGTAAAGTTTCCAAAAAGCAGTTATCTGTATTTTATTTTTAGCATTAAAATTTGAAGCCTCCATTCCACTCCTATCTCTTCCATTAAATGCAGCTGTGTAACTGATAACGATTTCATCTTCCCCTGACTCTTTCTCGCCCTACAGTGTTATCTATTGGGCTTGTTTACACTCACTATGCAGACAAAGAGACATTCTGGTCACAAAGTGAATACCCTGATAAGGCCTTAACTGTAGATCAAAAACAGGGCTGTTTCAAGACGTGAATAAGAAAGTCTGTTCTGGTTATGTGGGATTTAAAATTACTCTAGTTTCTTTATTCAGTGCTGTTTTATTTATATTTTTTAACCTGGGATGTGCTCCAGGTTTGAACTGCTTCCTCACCTCCCAGGCACCACCTTCAAGCAAGATAATGGGGGAGACAACCTAAAAAAAAAGTCTTTCAATTGATACTGTGATGGAAGAAAACAGCACAGAACAGCATCCAGGGGAGGAGTGTGGTTTGAGAAACAAACACTGCTTATTATCATCAACTGACGACTACTCCCAGTAAGGTATTTATAGTCGTATTAGTTGGTCAAAACAAAACACAGTGTTATTGTGTTGACTGAATTAAAAATCTGGAGTTGAGTCCTTAAACTCCCACAAAATCCAAGAGGAAATTAAATCATTTTAGGGGTGCTGCTCCATGTAAGTTAGCATGAATACCAGTCACGGCCCTGCCCTAGAGACAAGGACCAGCGCACTGAGTCAGGAACCAACATATGGTGCTCTGTAGCCTCTCTAACTTCTGCTTCTTCCAGCTCACATCCCTAACAAGAGCTGCACACAGATGCCTCCCTTTAAGGCAGGTGACTCCTACTTAATCAAAAGAAGGGAAAGATCTGATTCTCTCCTTGAAAGTCCACCTAGGAGATGAAGATATGACAGCGGTGCGCAATTATATAAAAGGCCAGATGGTTATTACACTCATCCACCATGTGGGAGTTAAATTTGGTTACCTTTAAGAATCTCTTTAAAAATAAATAAATAAATCTAATAGTTCCTAATATATATAATTTGCAGGAGTCCTTCAATGAGACTCAGATCCAAAAAAGCCACCCCAGTACTGAAGAGGAACAGTCTAAAAATTAAGCTATTAAGCCACACAATCATTTTTGCCCTTGTGCTCTTTTCAGTGCCATGACCTGCAAATGCTTTCTGTAGAGATGTTCTTAGTCCCATATTCAACAGAAAGAACGGAAAAGCACACAATTTAACCTATCTCAGGATGCGTAGGTAGAAGCTCTCCTGAAAAATTGAGGTTTGAGTCACAGAATGGCTTCAGTTGGAATGGACCTCAAAGAGCACCCAGTTCCAACCCCCTTGCCTTGGGCAGGGCTGCCCACCACCAGCTCAGGATGCCCAAGGCCCCAGGCAACCTGGCCTTGAATGCCTCCAGGGATCAGGCACCCACCACTTCTCTGGGCAGCCTATGCCATCGCCTCACCAGGCCCTCAGTGAAAATTCTCCCTCCCAGCAGCTATTCAGAAGCTCCCCTCTTCTAGTTTAAAACTGTTCCCCCTTATCCTATCACAATCAACCCATGCAAAAAATTGATTCCCTACTCTCCTTCTTCGGCCCATGCTCCAAAGATGGTTAGCTTTCTTCCAATTTCTTTTACTAATGGCCTGAAAAAGCCAAAGTTTCTATGAATATTAGTTATAGACTTGGAACAAATGTGAAAAAGTTGCCAGCCTTGAGACACTGTATATATACTCCAAGATCACTAAGTGCAGAACTCCATTAAGCAGTAACAAAGGTTTTCTTAGCATCTCCTTGATCAACTTAGAGATGTGATGTGATAACACAAAAGAGACTTGCTGACTACTAATTAATCTCATCAAGAACTGCTTTCAACTGAAAGCATTACATTCTTTCACGAAGCTGATGGCATTTGTTAGAAGCTGTCACCCAAAAAAGCAGGTTATTTTTTTAGTTCTACATTAAAAGTACTAAAAGCTGGGAACTTTAAGTCATTTGCTCTCTTTTTGAGGCAAGCTTGAATTTACCCAAGCACTACTTGCTTTTGAAACCATTTCCAACAAAGCACCAGCTCATCCTTCCATTACAAGGAGATCTACCTGGAGCAAACTTTCCAACACAGCTCTTGTAACAGATAAAAGGACCATCTCACCCCTACTCGGTGTAAGCAGACAGCAGACCACCTGCTCAGCCGCATTTTAAGGCTCCTTGCAGAACAGACTGCAATTCCCAGCACCTGCTGCTATGGGAATACAGTCAGGGGAGAGTAAAGGCTGGTACTCCCCACGATCCTCAGGTTTTGTTTATTCATCATTTTGTCTGCAGAGTTACTCTGTGACAAATGCATGCTAACATAATGCCTTGTTTTCTGTTTTTATGTGTTAACCAAATGGTGTGGAAGCCTTGGCTCACAGCTCACCTGCACTGCAATGACAGTGTCTAGCACTGTCCTCAGTCAGTGTGGTCTGCAGATGCACTAAGCCAGATGCATCATGGCAGTGAATGTTTCTCTAATCTCAGAATTTCCTTCCTTCCATTATGCCCATGTTTGACACCCCATCATGTGCCATCAGCAGCTCTTGCACACAAGCGGACTGAACTGAACCAGAGCCAGTGTTGTCAATACTGGAAATCTGCTCTCAGTACCAGTAAGGTAAGCAGGACAGAGGGTAGGGGACAGAGCCCCTTCTCTGCTACAATTCTGACCTTTGACAAATCAAATTTTGACCTTCATTTTCAAAGCAGTACAAGCCAACCATTAAAAGACAGGTCGTATTCAGCAAGTCATCAATGGAGCCGTATCCTGAAATTCCAGCACGTATAAGAGACAAGGAGTTTGATCTAGTATTTCATGATTATAGTACAGGCCTTGTTAAATAGAGAACAAAACATACCAGAGAGAAGCTGCACCGTGCTTACCCTTAATAGACATTTTTACTACTAACTCTCCTAGCAGGTTTTCCTTGCACTGCAAAAATTCTTGCAGATGAAGCAAGCCCCACACCCTCGGGATCATTCTGTTCATCATTGAAGAATAATTTATAGAGTTTTCAAGACAAAAATTTCTCTTTCAAAGCCTTTTGATGAATTACTGCTACAACATTTTATTAGCCGAATACCTGCTTGCACAAATAAATGCAACTTCTTTTAGTTCTTACTTCTCCGGGTGCGCAGGTGTGCATTTTAAAAAGGGGCATGAGCAGATCTGCCTGGGCGAGCTGGCCATGTGAAGGGACATTCCCTGCCACGTGGCCCAGAGCAGATGGTGCTTCCTTTCCTCTCAAGTGTCAGCCACAGCTTAACCAGGTTCAAGGACAAGAGCAGCAGAGCATATGGCACACCTAAACTCTGGTGTCTGACACAACGAAGGGGCAGCCTATCAAAAGCAAAGAAGAGTGAGATTAGAACTGTGGAGAAGAAAAGTGCAGTCAGAACAAACAGTATTTGGAGCTGCCATGGATACGAAGCTACACATTCCACAGATACTTTTTAAAACAAATTTTAATTGATAAAGTTGAAAAAATAGATATAAGCAAGGCAGAAAGGTTCAGGCAAATCTGCTTTCTAATACATCTACGTTTAAATTAATACTAAGATCTGCTCACTAATGGCAATATAACTGAGCAATACAGCTCTCAACTAACACTTCTTCAGTAGCAAGAGATGATGAACTGGAAATTGCATGTATTTCTTATATCCATTGCTTTCTAAATCATCTCTTTCTCAGTGAGACATTTTTATGTATGTAAACATGATGATATACTTTAAGATAATACATAATTTAAAGCCATATCTTTATCAAGAGCATGAATTAAGATCTTGGTATGAAATCGTAACAAAATAAAAACAGAAAGGACTTACATAAAAAAGTGTTCTGAGTGAGGTAAACCAAGTATGATGCGGATGTGACATTAAGAAATAAAGTGCATAAGGACCTGAGCAAAATGAAACTGCTTTTGCATTTACAAAGTTCAGCCAGCTCAAATGTGACATGGAACCATTTTCATACTCACCTACATCAGTTTTATGTCATACTGAAAAATAGAGTGTAACTGAGAGAAAATTACAGCAGTTACACAAGCTGCAGTGTTTGAATTAACATTCTCCCACAAAAGAAAGCAACTTCTGGTTAATAAATGAGCAGATATTCATCAGCTGAAGTGCATTCCTGAGCGCGCACCAGAACTGCCCTGAACGGCAGAGCTCAGTGCGAGGCAGAACTCTGCACTGCCCAACTTTTACAGCCACAACAGATGTCTGGCCTACTCCATTCAAAAGAATACTCCAGTTAAAACCAGAACAAAATGGAAACAGACGCAAGAATCTTTCCAAATTAACATACAATTTTATGGGGAAAGAAAGCCCACGGAGCACTAGCTCAAAATAAAGAAATTACAGAGATAACCCACAGAGAATGCTTTACCAATAGAAACTCTGCAACAAAAAAACAGCACGAAAGGAACCACGGAGAATTCTTCAGTATTTCAAGCAATGACTCCATGTAAAACAATGACAAAAACTCATAAAGTGAAAATTTAAACACGACACTTCTTTTTTTTCTCTACTTTCAAGGCAATGCAAAATGTCAAGTATGTAGCCCTGGAGAATAAGATAACAGAGGACAGAAACTGAAATGATGTCCCAGGCCATCAACAACAATGACGGCACTCTGGCAAATATCCACAACGAATATAGGGTAAAAAACCTGAAAGAGAAAACAAGCAGAGAGCAGAGCTACTACATTCATAAATAGCAGGGAACAGCAGTGCTCAGATAACACCGGGCAGCCAACTGAGGCAAAATGGCAAAGGAAGTGTGCAATTGTAGATCCAAGGTAATGCTGTTCCACGGGACTACTGATGTACCACTACATGCCATGGACTATAAAACGCCATTTGTCATGGCCAGCAACCCCAATCTACTGGGAGCTGTTGATTGTTAAGAAATTAGCTGAATGTTTTCTTTCCATCATTACCACAAGGATTTAATTGAGAACCTAGCAAATGTTAGTGACTTCATACATTTTACAAAGTAATTTTGAGACTGCAGTGAAGTTGCACAACACAAAATGGATTTAGTTACCAACTCAGCCACAGCTTTTGAGTACACAGCCGCATCTGAACACTCACACTCTTAATTCCCAACAGAGCTTAGGCTGCTAACGACAGACAGAGAAAAGAACACACATATAAACACTGCCACATGTAAAATATCAGTGGGTTTTGCCTCTGCTGCAAATGAACACCTCCCGTTTTTGTTTTTTTTTTGTTGTTGTTCAGATCATTTTAAATGTCTCCTCTGAGTCATAAATATTTAACTAATAATATTTGTTAAAACGTTTCCCAAATCTTTTTTGCATTGTTCAACACTGCTTATAAATTCAGGCCGTTCTGCTCATCCTACAGCACAACATAATACATACAAAAATAACTTCAAACTCCTTTTTGGATAGTTATTTTGATTGAGAAACAGGAAACATTGCTGTGCCTAAGTTCTTGTTAACAGGAAACATTAATGGCTACTAACAATCCTTAATCTAAACCTACTGTCTGTCAGGGGCAATGGATATACATATGAATGCAAGGGTCATTAACTTACATCACCAATTAAGTGACACTCCAGTCACTGTCACACCACCACAGCCACAGTTCTTCTCTTTGCTTTTCTTGCAAAGCAGCAAAATGCATCACCCTCTAGATACTCTGTAATTGTCTGAAGTCCAGAAAAACTCAATATTGTGACCACGTTCAACACTGCGACTCTGATTAGCAATTAAATATACATTATAGACCTTGAAAATAAAGGGCAGAGCTTCACAGTTCAAAAAACAAGCCAGAATTTCCCTACCTAAATGTTTATGTGTTACAGGGGTAGTAAAACACATCAAAAAACTAAATCCTGGAAATTTTTTTTTGACCACACTCCACCATAACTACAAGTAACAACTCAAGCTACGTTCAATGAAGTCTTGTTAAAATATATATTTTTAGACAAAAGTAATTACTAAATTAGCTCAAGGAGGGAAGGTTTAGATTGGATGTCAGGGGAAGCTCTTTACAGAGAGAGCGGAGAGGAGCTGAAGCAGGCTGCCCAGAGAGGTTGTGGGTGCCCCATCCCTGGAGGTGCTCAAGACCAGGTTGGATGGGGCCCTGGGCAAGTTGGTCTAGTATCAGATCTGGAGGTTGGTGGCCCTGCCTGTGGCAAGGGGGTTGGAACTTGATGATCTTGGGGTCTCTTCCAACACAAGCCATTCTATGATTCTATGATCCTACATGCAGGGAAAAATAGGCAGGAACTGCTGCACCATCTTTGATTTCCAAAACCACGCATTCTTACAAAATCACAGAATAATTGAGGTTGGAAAAGACCATCAAGACGTCCAGCAATCAGATGTATCACCAAATCAAACTGATCTCATCACTAAACCATGTCGTAATTTGATAAGTAACATTAGAGCTCACTCAGTACATTTTACCAATATCAAAATTAAAGTTGCTTCTGGATGTAATTCAGCTACTTTGCCAAGGTTCACAACCAGCAACATAACTGATTTTCTGAGGTAAATGAAGACTTAACCCCAGCATGGCTGAGGTGGGTAGGAGCTCTGAGTCCAGGCAGCTCAACCCCTTCTCAGCAGAGACTCCCTCAGACTCTGCAGTGCCCAGGTCCTTCCTGCACCAAGAGCCAGCACTGCAGGCGTAGCCTCTCCAACACTACGTGAGGGGCAGGGTCACACCAGCAGTAATTTACCCAGCTAAAAGCCCAGGATACCATCTGCCCTCTTTGCAACAAGGACACACTGCTGACTCACGTTCAGCCTGGTGTCCACCAGAGCCCCATGCCCTTCTACCAAGCTGCCTTCCAGCCCAGCAAAGCCCAGTATGTCCCAGGGCTGGGGTGGTTCCTTCCCCAGTGCAGGACTCTGCATTCTGTGACATTCCCATCAGCCAGTATCTCCATTCTGTCAGTTTTCAAGCTATCTCACTGTCTGCTCTTGTAGTCCATACTTGGTCAGCTTCTCCATAAGGATGTTACATCAGAGGTGTCACTGAAGTGAAAGTAGACAAACTCCTATCACTCTCCCTTCGTGTGTCACTTCATAGAAGAAGATTATCAGGCAGGTCAAGTGTGACTTCTCCTTTTCAATGGAGAAAACTAAGTAGTAATGACTGTACCGGGCACTTGTACTTAAATACAGTAAGTAATCATTTTTGATCTACAGCTATTAAGGTTGGAAACTGCTTTACTGTCAAAAAGGAGAAAAGAAGAAAAAAATCAACTCCATCTTATTTCCTCCCCTACACATCTTAAAATATTGACATAAAAGCAACGTGCAAAATACGAAGAATACAGCTTTCAGTCAGCCTCCCAGATTACAGAGGTGGGACAAAACTGAGCAACTACTTCAAAGGAAATTACTGGGCAAAGAAGAAAAAGCAGTGTGCTCTGGTAGTCTCATGCTCTTCAAGGCCGTACTGAAATGTTCTCAGTTTCATTAGTGCACTTTGCCACATTTCACAGAATCACAGAATCACCAGACCCAAAAAGACCTCCAAGATCAACCAGTTCAACCATTCACCTACCATCAACACTTCCCCACTAAACTGTGTTCTTCAGTGCAACACTGAAACGCAATTTCTAAATGCCCAGCTTATGACTACTGTATTTTTTCTAGGGTGCTCAAAAATCTCCAGGATCGTGAGTTCACCCTGGTTTGCCCTTGTGAAAAAAAAAACAAAAAAAAAACTGCAGTATTAAATTATTCTGATTATTCCAATCAAGAAGTACAGGCACATGAAGTCTACAGGACAATTACTTCATTCAGTGCTAATGAACAGCAATCTTTGGGCTCCTAGGAAAGCAGAGCTAACAGGAAAATATCTACCATCTTAAAAAATGACTGCAAATTTAAAAGATGCAAAGATGATTAAAACTTGGACTAAACCCTGCTATGTTTGTTTACCATGTAGGCCATGATCTAGTCGAATTAGTTTGGTAATATGACTTTCAAGAGCCTTTATAGCTCATGAACAAATGATGTGAATAGTGAGACACATTATGAAATAAAAGGTGCCAGGCCTACATACAGCATGGAGTGAATATAGAAAGATATTCTTTCAACGTGAACCAGCATCTTACGCCCTTGAGATTACACTCTGAATACGTGGGTAGATGGAAACTGCAGAGAAGAACATGAAGATTCTGTGATTCTGCGAAGAAGTTACAGACATGCACAGGGTAAGAAGTGCTGCTGCAGGTGTGCTAACACAGGGCACAGTCCCAGAGCTAAATTCCACATTCACACCTTCCACTGACTTTATCGTATGGAAATATCTGAGGGAGCTGACTGTCCCCTTGAATTGATTTAATGAGTAAAATTAGCTTCTGCTCTCACTAGAATACTCTCTATATAAAAAATACACCAGAGAACAACAGGCATCATTTTGTACCATTTAACTACGGGAATAGCAGCTACTTTTTTAATAGATTATTCATGGCCTGTAAGTTCAATAGTGCTGAAGGAAACTCCATACCTGAGGAGAATTAATAGATGTTGCTAGACAATACAATGGCCTATTAGAAGCACGAGAAAAGAGAAGGAAATTACCTGTGCTATTGCTCCCTATTACAACTCTTTAATCTTAGCTGGAAAATACTCAATTTCGCCTTATAAGAGGAACACTACCACTTAGTCCTCAAGTGTTTTTTCTTTATGAATATACCAGATATTCAATTATACCCTTATTCAGACTTTGTCATCCCTCACTGAGCAAGACAAATTTATTAAGCCCCTTGTTTTATGATAAAACTAACCAAGAAAAAGAAAGATCAAGAGCAGCAAGTCGCTGCAGCCCTCCTGCAAACTCACTCACCCAAGGCAGAATCCACCACAGTCCCGATGAAGTCCTTTTAGTGAGTTACGAAAGGACATTCTGAATTCCCTGCCGCTACCAAAATATGTTGCTTCATGCACCTAGAATGTCATTTCCCCTCACAGCTGCATCACACTGTGGGTTGCTGCTGTTGCTCCGTGCAAGCTACTCACAGGGTGGCTTTCTCTCCCTCCCTACAAAAGAGTCACCAGTTTGCAGCGTAACTGTGAAGCCCGTAAACCCATATCCATAACTCAAGTCCTCCCAGTCACATATATTTTACCACAGTCCCTCTATGCAATGCTAAGGTTTCCCCACTTGCTGGCATTAGCAACTGCCACTAGACTGCTCCAACCTCCTAAGGCAGGACAACTGAAATGTTTAAGGTCTTCTATCTTATCAAAGGCAGATGCTAATCTAGTGTGACATACACTACCTCTCACAAATTCATCCAGATGTATTCTATTTCTCCATTTACCTCCCTTTGATTATTCTTTTTTTTCTCTATTGCTTTTCTATAGAAAAGAAAAAGAGAGTAATAATTTTCAAGCTGCCAGATCCATCTCTTCCGCGTGTTTTGAAAAATAGCCACTGCATTTGCTCTCTTACAATTCAGTCCCAACTCCCATTTTTATATTGCTGTTTGTTCTGCTTGTTCTACAGTGTACGTTAGAAGACATCATTCTGACACACAACTTCTTCCTTCCAACCACCATCAAACGTGACCCTAGAACTTCTATTCATCTTCGTTTCACTGTTAGGAACTTCCATTGTAAGAGTTTCCCCTTCTATGTGCTTATTTCACTCTAAACCTGCTTCATGTTTGACCTGACCAACTGAACTAAAAAAGAAGGCGAAATATTAAAATACTCTGGGGGTGATAGCTTTAATCATAACCTCACGCTTACTGTGCGATGCCTCACTTACCCTCCTGTTGCATATTCAATGGATAAACAGATTTTTACTAGTTGGATTATTTTCCTTTACAAGGTCAAACTCCGCTTGACTTCTGGCAGCATCTCATTCACACTTTAAAACTTCTGAACTCTATGACAACTTCCATTTTTCGAGCAACCACTTCTGCCACTCCTTGCAAATTTTTGGCTAGCTTCTGCTATTCTCTTTGGCTGACTCCTCTTGTAGTCAGAGAGGCTCACGCACCCTGCCTTTTTCTGGAATGCAAATTGTGAACGTAAGAGGTTCCAAGAACCCCACCGTTAGCTCCCTCGGTACTTTGGTTCACCTCATTTCAATCCATTTCCCTGCAGCTTCTCAGTGGGCATTTCTGAAACTCAAAACCTTTAATTGGAAAACCCTTTCAATTTAAACGCCATAAACCTCTGATTCATTCAATCAGTCACTCGGTGCAAACTCTTTTGCTACAAATGGCTCTTCTAGAATGTCCCCTGCGCTTATAAAACCAAGTTCAAAGGAGCAGTATTTCTGTTTAGTTCACTATCTGTGTATGAACACTGCAGCCAGGAATAACTGCTCCCTGGACCTAGTGGTGCAATTCAAGTCTCCACAACACAGTGTGCACTAGAAAAATAGCTTTATTCCATCTACTGCACTCCAATATAGTTTTCTCTATATTTAACACAAGCAAACTCTTCTGCATTTAAAATCATTGTGTGCCAAGACTCTCAGCCAGTGAAAGCACACAAACCCAACTCAATAATACACTTCACATATGCGATAACTATGAGATAACTATATAGAAGAGATTTATCTTTCAATGTCTAAAATAGCAACTTGTTCTGTAATGCTCCATCTTCTACCTTGAAGCACCCAGTTTCTTTACAGGAAAATTCCTACTTCTTGCTCCCTTCCCCAACAGAAATACACAAAATGGTTTGCCAAGATTTCTTGTAACAAAGGTAATTGAAATAAAGAACCAGGTCCTAGAAATACTCCATATATTCTACCACTAGAACAAAGAAGCTAGTTTTAAGTTGTTAACTTTTGCAAATAATCAAAGTTTGCATCATAATCTCTGTAGTATAGCACATTTTATTACTACTTTGTAGAATTTCCCACAGTTCACAACACCTGAAAAAACACATAAAGCCATTTTACATCGAATGTTTCAAGCTACCTAAGTATTAGCTCAGTATCCCAAGCTATTTTATAAGCAAAAATTAACAGAGCAGTTAAACAACTTTCTGGCTGTTTTATGGAGTTCAAGCACCTGCATAAGGGCTTAGTGTCTTTTTCAGTATTACAGTAGAAATCAGCAACAGGGCGTAAGCCTACTTAATTCTTGGTTTCATAGAATCACAGTCACCAAGGCTGGGAAAGACCTCCAAGATCTTCCAGTCCAACTGTCCACCTACCACCAGTATTTCCCACTAAACCATGTCCCTCAGTACACAGCCCAAGCTGCCTTCCACTCCTCCTGTTGCAAGCAAAGCACAGACACAGGAGCTAGCAAAGAGAAGCAAATTTAAGGAAAGAACAACACCCATCCAGTGGCTTCAGAAGGAAGCTGCTCATCTCTATTTTATGTAAGGATTCCTAAATATCACATTCAAAACAGCTACCAATTTTAAATATCAGATAGCCTGTGGATCCTTCTACGAGTTCTCCCTTGACACCTTCTAAAAGCACCTAACACACGCGGGGATCACTTCATTTATAGAACCATAGGCTCACTGAGCCTGGAAGGCACACATGTGGAGATCTTCTAAACCCAGTCACATAAGTACAAAATGAACAGAAGCATCAGCAAGGTTGGAACCTGGGACCATAACTGCCTGTGGAAAGGTAACCTTCATTTATGACTGCTGTGAACAAAAAAATATTCGATCAAGATTTTAACAATGGATAAATGCCACACTACACATTGAATCAGCAAGGAAATACTTCCTTTCTCAACACTAAAAATTTGAGGACATACTTTATTTTGATGTTTACTAGTCAAATAATATTTTAGACAGCAAAAATTACCAGTGACTGTAGTGTCAAATCGTTTCAGACTCATTCTCCACCACCATTTAGAAACCTGAGTAAGAGTTAGTGAGAAAAATGAGGAAAAAAATGTACTCCTGGAATTGATTTTTTACTGAGAAAAAAACAGCATACAGTTCCTAAGACATTTAAAAACAACTAAATGAAATACAAATGTTATTTATATTTACACTGATCTTCAGTCACAGCACTTCTGGGAAAACCTCTTCAAAGGCTCACACGAAAAAAAGAGTGAAGATTCCTGATGACAACGTGAACAAAACGTGATCTGGAAAGCTGAAATGCTGCACTTACGTTGAACGACAAGAGAACCAACCTATGGAGCATCAGTGATTATAACCCTTTTGTCTGAAATTAGACAAAGTATGGATGTCTCATCCACTGGACACTTTCCACTCCTGTTATCTCCTCTCCCATTGACCCTACAATGTAGGGTCCCCCAAGGAAGCTTTGTGCAATCCTGAAACTGCAAGGACGTCTCTGGGATGGCACCCTCCTTGCACCCCAAGCTCCCTCCCATCCACCTGGTGGTCTGACTGCACTCTACCCAGCCCCTCCAGCCCTTCAGCCATGCTGCGCACAGACGGTGCACCAGAAACTTGCACTGCCAACAGACACCAATTTCTGCAAGCAGCTTTGAGTGGTTTATCACATACCTCACGCCAGAAACAGGTTATTGACTGGAGATGTAACCTCCATATTGCTCCGTAGATACTCCACGTGCAACCAACGTGCATTAACCCCATTCAGCAACTTGCAGACTTATACACTCTGCCACCAGGAACTCCTTCTTGCTTCCCTTAGGGATATTTGTATGAGCAGCACAGAGCAGACACGAACACCTGCTCAGAGCAGGGATGCAGTGCTCCAGAACCAGAAACTCACCCATACAGAGACTGACTCATGCAGCCACCGACTCCAGGAGAGCTGAGGTCAGCACATAACCCCACAAAACTACAGTGGGGTCCCATGGAGCACAGAATGGGTGAGCACATATCACAGCCTGTAACAGCAGAATTTCCTTTAACTGCTGCCCTGCGTGCCTCTCTCCAGAGCAAGTTTCTAAATTCTCACCCGCTCAGGTGATAAGTAGAATTCAATTTTATTATTTCAGAGCTCACCTTTAGGAGAACAGAGGTATGATACTGTGAAACCTGTGCTAAGCATCTTGAATCTAGGTGGAATTGCTATCTACCAGAGCATTTAAGCACAAATTGATTCATTTTAAAACAGTTTTCAACAGTTCAGAAAATATTCCTAAATTGCTTGGTGTTTTCCACTCTCACGCACAATATGCATAAGACAAAAGTCCAGATATGTATTATTGAAAGAAGATATTCTCTCTAACCCATGAAGTGGCCAAAACTGAAAAAAGGCAGTTTCACTCTCTTCTGCTAGCAAGCATCCCTGTACTGGATAGCTAAAGTGACTCACTTGCTAAATTCATATGGTACAATTGCAAGAGGGGGACAGAACACAGGACTATGTGCACTAATCACTGATTAAGTGCTAGTAATTGCTGGACAGAGGCTGCTCCTCGAAGCCAGCTCTCAGCCTCCTAGCCATGCACTGCATTAGTGAGGCCATCAAAGAGGAAATGCAGGAGCCCAGAGACATGGTTCTATCCCCAGCTGCCATTCCAGGTCCCCGCCTGCAACAGCACATCCAGGGCAGAGCACAGGGTCTCGCTTCTGCCTCCCCATGTGGCTGGCAGGCTACATGTGTTTGAGGGCACAGGACACAGCATGTCACCTCTTCCACACTTCTTTCTCTCAGTGCAGCTTCTATTCAGCTTTCCTCCTGGCTACAACAAAGATGCTAAAATAATTAGAGACACGATTTTTGTACTTTGGATAAGCTTCTTAAGAAAGCATCGTTCCAAAACCCATGAAAAATGTACTCTTCCATTAGTCAAGCAAATGACTGTTAGCCCATTTTCCTGATGGGCTGTTATTATCACTTGATAATATATAATATGACATAAACATAGCGTGAAACTCTTGAGAAGAAAAATGTTTTACCTAAATAATAAGAGAATATTTGACGACAATTCAGACAGAGCACAGCAGTACACCAATGCCAATGTTCCTCTGAGCTCTTTCAGAACAGCAAGAGCAGAAAACCCTACCATCCACAGTAACGTCACTGCGGTCGCTTTCCAAATTCATATCTTTTCTAACTATAATAAATATAACAAAGCCAATTTGTGTGTGATGGCTTCCAGAAGACAGAGAAGTCATCTCATCTGTTAGCACAGCCAGAGGGGAAGGAGAGGGAGGGGGCACCTTCCAGAATCCTTTGTAACAGAAGTGTTCTCTGCTTCATCTCCAAAAAATTTAAAGAAATTCAGCTCATTGAATTACGTGAATGATCCAGAGGGAGCACAAACACTGTTTGAATTTTTGGTCCATGACACAAGCCTGAATAAAATACTGACAACAAAAAAAAATTCCATTATCTTGGCACTGAATATTTCATCTCAGTCTAAAAAACAGTCTTCTCCAAGCAGGAAGAGCACACAGCCATTCCCCTTGCTCCATACCCCCCAACTAACAGATGCCCAAACCTGCTTGCTTCATTCAGATTGAGATTTCCCAGTACAGCTAGGCATACCTTAGCCTAACACGAGCCACAGATGGTGCAAACACATTACTTTGCATTCAGTAGTAATTTTTTTTTCACTGACTTTGTAATTTTCATCACTAAACTCATGCAGTAACAACAAAGTACATTTCGATGAAAGATGTCTGATTTAAAAATGTGTCCATTTCAAGTACTCCACCAGATTTAGCCCTTCAGGAACCCTTTCTGAATAAAAATGACTGTTTCTGGAAGTTGCACGTGAGACCATGTTCATTGCACATAACTTTGAAATAAAATGCTTCTACACATAACTCCAGGACTCCACAGTGAAATGCTGCTATAAAAACATGACTAGTTATTCCTTTCTAGTTGAAAATACTGCATTTTTGCCTGCAGTTTCAAGGTGTTTGAGAACACACCTAGAAGAACTCTGCAAGAAACCCAGCCCTCATCAGATGTTTCAACCAACTTCCACCTTCCTGTAGCCTCTTACTTGCATTGACATACACTAAATACACATACTGAGGTCTAGTAAAGTTTTAAAAAGTGAAGATGCTGCCAGAAAAGGTGATACAAATTCAGATGCAGCATAGTAGGAGCCCTCTGCTATTGAGACAGACCGACTCTACTACAGGACACTGTACTTCATGGCATCGCGTCTAAACACAGTGACTGAAGAACATCTGAGGAGGGCTGAAGCAAAGCCACCCAATCTAAAGAAGGGGTAATTTCAACTGGAAAAAAAAGCCCAACAACCAGCACAAAGGCCACCAAACACCCTCTTCTATGTTCACCACGTGGTTACAGTTCAGCCATGCCCATCAGAACATGCATGTTCAGGTTCACAGACTCCACAGACTCCATAGTCACCATTCTCAATTTTGGTGCCAAGCAGCCTAGGAAGTAACACAAGCTAGTCAGAGCTCAGCCTGCTCACTCCATTTAGGATTATGCTCACTGGCTGACTGCAAAAAAAAAGACTATCAGAAGATCCTTCACAATCTTTTCAGCACAAGTTCAGTTGTCAAAATGTATTTTGAGTTAGGTTTTCTTTGAAAATGAACCAAACTGCTGGAAAAAAAAATAGAAAACTTTACCTTAATTGGAGCACGGCTAAACTGTATTTTTCTGTTGGCTGGGATTTCATCTTCATCTGGCAATCCACTAATCTCCGAGTATTCCATATCAGGTTCGTAACAGTTATTCTCATCACTGTCATCCTGGTCATCCTGTTCGGTCCCCGTTTCTCCCCAGTCAGAGTTATACCTCGATCGTACCCTATACACGTTGTAGTCAGAGTGCATGTACACGTGGGAACTCTGGAAATTATTCCCGTCTTCATGCACTTCTTTCTCGCTTGCCTCATCATAATGGGTCTCAGCAGTATCTGAAGCAGCATCTGTTGCTAAATCATCCCCTGAAACTAAATCTCTTGTTATTTCTGCAGCTTCAGGTCTATCAGCAATACCCTCCGCATGTTCCGATCGTTCCTTTTGCCGCAACATTTCTGTGTCAGTTTTGGCCTTGCCCCTGGCAGAACCATCCACAGACCTCTCACGGTCAAGCACCACCAGATCCTGCTGACCCACCACAGGGCTCTCAACAGAATCAGCACTTGTCTCCACATTCTTCTTGCCTTCTTCAGCTGTTTTCGAGCCTGACCCGGTGCCTGTGGTTGCCTTCTGTCTCGGTGCAGGAGGCGCACTGTTATGCTGAGAGTGCTCAGCAGACGTCGCGCTGGATCCCTGCTTGGCTGGCGGAGACCACGTGCCAGCATCCTTCAACGGACTAAAGCCCTCGAGGTTTGCAACAGGGGAGGAGATGTTTGTGACGCTGGATGAGAGGTTGAGCGGGTAGTGACCGGTCACAGAGTATTCTTCGTTGTTCTCTGACTTTTCTAAAACGACGACGTTGTGCGAGTCGGCGTTCTCGAAAACCGCGCTGAGCTGACTCACAGTTGGAGAGACAGTCTCCGTCCTGGGGCTGAGGCTGTCCAGGGAGTCAGTGCTGCCCCTGTGCAACTTGGAGCTGCACCACTCCTCTGCCAGCTCGCTGGAGGCTGCCCTCTCCTTCTTTGGGGAATAGCGATTGGAGTGTCCCACGTCATGAGCGTTGCGCTCAAACATCTTCCGTGTTTCGGTAAACTTGGAGTAAGAAGGGCCATCGTGGATGGTGTCAAACCTGCTAATCCTCTCTGAAACAGAAGATTCCAATTTTACAATTGAACCGTCTGCTTTCTCTACAAACTCTTTGGGCCTGTTTCGTCTCTGAGGTGATGGAGGGCCACCCTTCCCCCTGGTTTTGGGGGCAGCTCCAGCACCTTCCATGGGCTCCATGCCCATCTGCATGAATAAGTTCTTAATCCTATTGACATTTGAGCCATATTTCCTTCCTCTGCTCTGAGAGGCCTCTCCTTCCTCTTTCGTTTTTGGGTCTCCATCTGATTTCGGTTTGTCAAAGGTGCTTTTCAGCGCCTGGAACTCAGTTCTGTAAGCATTCCTGTGCGGAGAGGCACTTCGGAGGGTCGATCTTTCTCCCGAAGACTCTGTTTTCATCATGTTTACTTCAGGAGAGCAGAACCAGCTCACATAGTTTCCACAGAGTCGCACTTGGTGACCTGCCCCAGCCCAGGCTTAGGAGGTGCTGCCCATGGGAAGGGCCATCCCCAGCAGGGCCAGAGGCAGGGGTTAACCCAGCTGGGGCACAGCAGCACAGCCCAGGCCTTCCCAGAGCAGCGGCGGGCTCAACCTGGAAGAGAAAGTGGGGTGTTCTCAATCATGCCATGCACTGGCACATCTTTTAATCAAAGCCACGATCTCCCTTCAGTTATTTGACATATTTACTTAAAAAAAAAAAAAGACAACCTAACTACACACAAACACCTGAGAACTCTGCCACTGCAAACTTGGTGTTCCACAGCGTAAGGGTGGGTTGTCACATTCACAAACACATCCGCACAGGAAAGGCAAGGCACTATGAAAAATATCGCTACTTCTGCTATTGGGCTTTTCCAAAAGTAAAACATCGCCAACGTCTGACTTGCACACACGAAACTACAGCAACATATATACAGTAACGCACGGCAGTTGGTGACAACGCGACGGCTCCGCTCCCCGAGGCAGCCCGCAACCCGCGCTCGCTCAGAGGACCGTAAAGGCACGAATACCATCGCATCCAACGCACGCGGAGGGGTTCTCCCGTCGCACGAACCCACGGCCCGAGGGAACCCGCAGCCCACACCGTCTTCCGAAGCGCTGCTCAGGGAAGCGCGATCCTCCCGCGGACAGCTGCCCCGCGCCCGGCCCCGCGCAGCCCGGCCCGCACCCAGGGGCTGCCCGGCCGCCGCCGGCCCC
>VXAB01000402.1:549766-571706 GCA_013399175.1 Odontophorus gujanensis
GCCCCGCCGCCCCCCCGGGTCGCCGGTTTCAGCCTACAGCCCGGGGAACGGGGCGGGCCGACGAGGGCGGCGTGCCCAGCTCCGCCGGGAGGGCGCTCCCCGTCCCGGGATCCGCCGCCTCCGAGCGCTGCGGGAGCGGCACCGGGGATTCGTTGCGGGTCGAGTGCCGCCGCACGTTCGCTCCCCAGTTATTCAGAATGAGCAGTAGAACCGTGCCGACACGAAGGAGTAGTGCGTTGGTAACAAATCCGGGCGAACCACGGAACTCCTTAACGTCACTTGCGCTGGCGGCTGCCGAGAGGGACGGAGCACGGCAGTGCCACAGAATCGCAAAGCGTCCCGAGTCGGAAGGGACCCGCAAGGACCGCGGAGCCCAGCTCCTGGCTCCACGAAGCACCACCCAAAATCCAAACCCTGAGTCTGAGAGCGCTAACCGAACGCTCATAGACCTCCGACCCCTTGGGGCTATGCCCTGTGCAACCTGTTCCATGCCCACCGCCCTCTGGTGCAGACCCTGTCCCTGTCCCCCAGCTGCCCCTCCCCTGACACAGCTCCATGCCGTTCCCTCGGGCCCTGTCGCTGTCACAGCTCCGCTCCCTGTGAGGAGCTGCAGCCGCCATCAGGGCTCCCCTCAGCTCCTCTGCTCTGGGCTGAGCAAACACAGCAACCTCAGCTGCTCCGCATACGTTTGTCCCTCTGTCCCTTCACTGCCTTCATAGCCCTCCTTTAGACCTTCTCTAATACTGTGGCACCCAAGCAGCACCCAGTGCTGGAGGTGAGGCCACACAGCACAGAGCAGGACATGCCCTCCCCTCACTTGGTGGCAGTACTGGGCCCAGTGCCCCCCAGGGTCTGGTTGTCCCTTTGGGCTGCAGGGCACACTGCTGGCTCATGGTCGTCAGCCAGAATTCATGCATCTGTGGGACTGCTCTCCTGCCCCTCATCCCCCTGTCTGTGCAGAATCCAGCACTGCTCTTGTTAAACTTCATGCGGTCAGTGATTGCCCAGCCCTCTGATTTCCCAGAATCTCTCTTCATCGTACAGCCACAACCAGCTCCTTTTGTTCGTCAGCCTGGTGAATTTGCCACTAACAGTGTTTTGGCTTTACGCTGTGAATAAGAAATCTTAACTGCAGAACACGAAATCTCTAGGCAATTTGTAAAATTGGCAATCCAAGAAGGTAATGGCTGTTAATCACATAGCAACTCCTAAGCGAAGTTCATTAAACTAATTGCAAAAATATCCAGAGAATGGCCTGGGGATGAGCATTGCAAAATTTGGATAATAGTTATCACTCATAGAGAATTGAGGTATAGGTGACAGAAAATAAACACGTTAGATATAGAACTTTACAAACTTGACTCATAGCTTTAAAGAGACCAAACCATAGGTGTTATATACAATTCTAAGTGTTCACTGGTATGCCTCTGGTTAACCTAATTTGCAACGAAGGTATGCAGCTCAAAAAACTTCAGTAAATTTTTACTATCCAGTACGTTAATACTTGTAGGAAAGCGCCAGGTCTCTTGAAACAGAGCTTCAGTGGGAGCCTTTCAGTAAATACATGTGTGGAAGGATGTAAGGCTAGAAGCCTGTCCCAGTGCATTACATTCTGCAGTTGTTCCACAGGCCTACAGGCACAAGGACAAAAACTACTTCAGCAAACCAGGACAATCCCTATGAAATCCTAACCATCTTTAGCATGGCCTCCTGGCGGGACACTCCTGTCACTGTGCTTTTGTAGCAATAGAATTGTAAGAACACGAAGAGAACTGCCTGACTTCTGAATACAGAACAACAGGTCCATGGAGAGAACTTCAGGTCTCCTTGGAGAAGAATAGGGTCACAGAGCAGCAATTTAAACATTTCATTTTCCTTTGTGGATATATGTTGCATACTGAGTGCTTGAAGAGGTTGGCATGTGCTAGATTCATCCCTGGAAGAGTCTGATAATTCACATTCACAAGCCAGAAAGGGACAAGAGCAAGCAATAAACAAATGATGGAACAATTGAAGTCATTTTAAAGAGACTAATTAACATCTAATTATTTAAAGTTATCCACCGCCATATCTGCATACCCATACTCATAAATACTAATTAAATCATTTTTTTTCTAATAGAAATTCTGCCAATAAAACGGGCCCTTCTCCATTCCTAACAAGGATTTTAAAGTATGTACCCAAGGAAAGATCCATACCCATGTAAAGATCTGTGTCAGAGTGGTATAGTCTCTGCACCACACCTCAATAGAAAGCAGGGAAACGAGGACTTGCTGTTACTGATGGAGGAAGTACACTGGATCCACAATAGTAAAGATTATATGTTACATTTCTGTTCTTCGTATTTATGTTGTTCATAGACAGCATAGCAGTTCAAGCAGACACTGCCCAGCTTTTACGTGGAATCTAATGCAAAATTACTGAAGTAATTTTACCTTCCATCAATAGAACAACAGCCAAGGTTTGCAGAAACTACTGGCAGTTCTGCCTGCTCAGTCAGAGACAGTTTGGACCTTACTTAGGGGATCCGACTTTGGCCACTGACATCAAAGATGTAGAAAAGAAACTTAGAAATCTCTTACAAAATGTTTTCCAATCTCTTCCTTATTTGCATAGTGTCTGTGTTAAACAACACTGTTGTAGTGATGAACTGTGTTTTGTTTTGATTAGTGTATCACTTTTCAAGGGAGACCTCATATATGGCCACGCACCTAAATACAAAAATCTTTTCACATTTTGAACATTTCTGTGATAATCCGTTTAACTAGAAAGTATTTTTAGGCTCTGCTTAAAGCATGACTGACATTTCTGTTAATTCCCAAGGAGCACTAAAATGCACACAGCATACTTTGGAGAAGATAAGAGACCAAGGTCCTCCTTTTATATTAGTATAAATCCAGGGTAACTTCACTGAAGTTACAGAATTACTCTGTTTCCCAACCAGTGCAAATGTAAGATCTGCTTGGTTCAGTATTAGCATACAACAGAGTATGGCTGTCATGTCAGCTTGCTCCAGAGTAACAACTCCATTAAAATGATCTGAGTTTGCACACATGACAGGAAGAGAAAGCCCAGTTGTTTAGCCTGACAGCACCACTTTATATTATACTCAGTATCTGTTTAAACCAGTTTTAGTGCAGTCCTCTAAGCCTGAAAATAATTGATTTCTGTTCATTCTGGATGTGTGCTCTATTTACGTATATACATGAGTATTGGGATGTCTCTGATGGGTTGTTTTGAGTCACTTTGGTGCTTCTAAGCTACTCATGCTCGTAGAAAGCAATTTATTCATGCAGCAGAGCAGCAGTGTAAGTTTTTCCACATGGCTCAGGTGAAAGAAGAAAGTCATGCCATCATCTGTCTCCTGTCAATGTCTTTAAAGCCCTGGAAGGTAATACCTGTATGGAAATAAACAAATGGACAAACTGTTTACCTATTTTGATGTCTAGCTAAAAAAGCCCCTACCTGCCATCCCACTATGCCACTGTGGGGGCAGATTTACTCCCTTATGTATCACAGCATAGATAGAATTGAGATCTATTTTATAGTGCGCGGCAGTTAGTTCTCATTACATAATCTAGTCTAAGGAGAAAGATCTTGTTTGAACAAAATACATGTACATTTTGAGTGATAAAGAAAGCTCAAGTTCATCTGCACCAGAGTAGCACCAAACTACTGTTAACAATAATAAGGAGCTGAACATCTTTCGTTTCAAACATTCACAAGGAGCAATTGCATGAAGTGTTCTTTCTTCTGTAGGACACTATTAATAGTTAAAAAGGGAAGTTCGTTAATATTGCTAATTTGGCAGCTGAAGAGGATCGTGCTGTTCTCACATAGAACACGTCAAACTGTTTGAAAGTGTTAAAATAGAGAACTTTGCCCTGAAGGAGGTGAAGAAAAGAAAACCTCTGGTAGCGATAACAAAACCGCCTGTTCTAGCAGTTAATCAGAAAGGCAAATATCAGCATTGCGAGGGCCTAAACTCAGAACAGCCTTTTTCCAATTGCAGTGAGGAGACTATCACGTCCTTCCTAAACATTCTACTTTGAAATCATGTAAGAAATGTGCAGTTATGGGTAGGAAACAAGATGGAGTTTTTAAGAGGGAAGGATACGTTACATTCTACATACAACAGCTTATGTTGAAATAGTCGTTTTGTCCACTCTAAGGGCTAGACATCTTCCGAGTGGCCAAAAGAGCTGTGTTATGTACAGTCTCCTAACACAGGTCCTCAAAACTGAACTCTGAATTTTTAGCACAACACAGGCAACTATTAGTTACCAGCCTTGCTAGAACGATGCCAGCTAGTTGCAGAAAATACATGATCTCATAGGAAAGGAAACGACTAAATGTTTGGTCTACTAGGAGTTTACTAAAAGTCAGACCCTGGTAAAACTCATAGATCATGTTAGACTCTTCAAGTGGAAGAATATTAGGAAACATTACAGAAAACAAATGGAAAAAAGAAAAGAGTAAAATACTTTTTTTGTTATGGTGAATGGTACCTGTCACGTACTTTGATGCATCAGACAAGCATCATATGTGCATGATATGTACCATCAGATATATTGTGGAGAGATCTCTCTTTCCATGGCAACATCAGCAAGAAAGATTTGAAGCTGGAAAAGTTACTGCTTGATTGAAATGTTCCAAACCAGGAAAGCAAAGATTGCATCTGACATACTCTTGGTGTTGTAAAACCATTCAGAGCCAGGTTGTCTGGGACTTTGGGAAACCTGATCTAGAGGAGAGTGTCTCTGTCCATGGCAGGGAACTAGGTGATCTTTCAGATCTCTTCCGACCCAAACAATTCTGCAATTCTATGATTCTAAATAAGGTAGCTATATTTTTCACGTATGTTGCAATTGATTAGTCTGAAACAGAAATCATGGAATCATAGAATGGTAGAATCACAGAATGGTTTGGGTTGGAAGGGACTTTTAAGATCATCTAGTTCCAATCCCCTACTATAGGTAGGGATACCTCCCTCTAGACCAGGCTGCTCACAGCCCCATCCAGCCTGGCCTTGAATGCTTTCAGGGAGGGGGCATCCATGACCTCACTGGGCAACCTGTTCCAGTGTCTCACCGCCCTCACAGTGAAGAATTTCTTCCTAATATCTTGTCTAAATATACCCTCTTTGAGTTTAAAGCCATTTCCCCTTGTTATGTTGCTACATGCCATATAAAAAATCCCTCCCCAAATTATAGATCATTGGGATACTTATAATAATTTCATTTTTATTTCTTAATGGAAATACTTTCTTATTATAATAAAATCCTTGTTCTGTTGAAAAGACTTCTTTTTCTTGGCAGTCAGAATCTGGAATAATGGGGTTTGTCAGTCTGTAAAAAGAGCATTATCTCAAAGTATTTCTTGTGCAGTAAATATCCCCTATTATTCTCAAAGAAAGAGCACTTAGTGAGACAGAGGAAAATCGGGAGGACAGGGGGAACTATACCTGATGCTCAGAGCTTACGAGTGTACTTGAAGCTAAATAACTCACAAGCAGATCTGATTACTGGGCTCAGTAATCATTACCATGCCTAATCAGACAATGTTTTGTGCCATGATGAAGAAAAGACAGCAATTTTGGGCTTTGACTTTTTCCAGATGACTTGCCATTCAAATTTAGTGGTACTTTGGAGCCTTCTCCCATTCTGGAAATAGCAGCACATGGCTTCTCAGAGAGAGAAACAGGTTGAAGTTTACAAAATAAGGCCCAAAAGTGCTGCCTCATAGTGTGCAATCCATTGGCAAGCTGGAAAAATATTTGTCTGGATCGCTCCACCCTGAAGCTGATGAATGTGCCTGTATGTGGGCTTACATTGTAATAGCCTGTCTCAAGCCGTCATGGTAACGTTGGTCTGGACTTGTTATGGTTGCACTAATGGAATTTATTTCTCATTTTTCCCTCAAAAAGTTAGTTATTAAATATAAATGAGAAAGCAGCTGTTTAGCTGAAAACAGTAATCTGTCACTTGTAGAATATACAACAAATTATATCTTTGCCATACCTCAGTTACCTGCCACGTATTTGGATTATGTTTCTCGCTACCTTACAGGTACTGTCTTGCTAATGTAATGCTAATGAAACCTCTCTCACAGCTATGCTTGGTAATCAGTTTAATTTAGTGCATAAGAGCATTCAGTATTAATTACTATGTTCTACATGACTGTACAAAAGTAAGCCTGCTTAAAAATATTCACTTGTTTTGGAAATGCTGTGCTTTTTACCAAAGCATAGAAACTGTACCACTGTGCTGCAATCACTTGAAAGAAATTACAAAGAAATAACAGTTACCAGCTAGAGTTGTCTGCAAGGAATGGCTCTGTGCTAACACTAAAGTACTTGTGTAAAGAGGAACAGAAGTCAAAAAGGGCGACCAGTTCATCACAGATGACAACACTGCCCCATCATGTTGAAATACAAAACATAGAAATTAACAAAGCAAATCCTTCAATTTTACAATGACAACTTTAATAAAAGGTAGGAACACTTACATTAATCAGTACAGAATTATACAGAAATAGGATGGTGTCAATATTTTTTATTAAACAGAACAAGCATTTGCATTAATCTGAAGAGACAAGGATGACAAGGACCTAGGCCATTGCCCAAGACAAAAATACATAGAAATAGCTCCTATAAAACAGTCAGCTTTGCACAAGCAAAATCACCAAGCCACCGGAGAACAGAGGAAAGAACACAACTCTACATGTCCAATAGCAGGTCTAATATTACATTATCAGGTGTCTAAAAAACAAAGCAAAACAAAAAAACTGTCGAGGTGAGTGGAGAGCAGCTCTTTGGCTCTCCCTGTCGGATGCAGTGGGCAACACCTCACTTGTAGCACATATGTTCCAATACATTAATGTGAAAGAATTTAAAGTGGAAAGAAGTATGGTAACTTTCTTGTTATGAAGAGTTATGTTCCATTAGTTGTGTAATTGTGAATGAAAGAGTGCATGATGAGACAAGGGGAACCTCTTGTCATTTCACTGTCGAGTCAGTGGATAAATCCAAAAGTGAGACCAATGATAAAATGATTTCACTTCTTTAATAAAAATTCAGTTGGTATGCTGAGTAGGTGAATGCTAGCAGGAACACAAAATAGCAGGGAAGTGGAGACTTATTATCTTTAACTGTTCCGCTTCCTTCTCGGCAAGGAAAGGGCTGCATTCTGGAAAGCTGGGTTAGTTGTGGCTAATCTGATGCAATATGTATTTGTAGTAACAACAAAGCAGATGCACAGTTTCTTGAAGAGAAGCTACCCATCTCTAGAGAGCTTTGAGAAGCCATGGCTTGTATCAGCAAGTGTCAGAATAGGCCTGCAAAGTAGATTTAGGCAGTGGATCCTTGGTTCTGCAGGAGAACACACATCTGTCTGAAACAGAGGCTAAAAGGACTCTTGCTACCAGAGAAAGATATATTTACACACAACCCACCTATGTTTTTTCACAAAACAGATCTGATCTGGTCATCTGTAACTTCAATGTGAAATGACAAAGAGGTGGACGAGCTCCAGGATACAACCACTGAATGGCACTCAGGATAAGTGACCCCATCAAGGGTGACCCATTTCATACATTCAGTCCCAAAGTCATTTGCTTGTTAGCACAATAGCATAGTAAAAAAAGCTCCTAGTAGGGCCTGGATTGAACAATTATATGTGTTACTGCCTGGGCAGCAGCAATAGATACTTCAAAAAGGATTCAGAACAGCAAATGTACCAAAATCAAAAGCCTTTGACAAGTGAATAGGAGGAAGTGCAGAACCAAGACAAAACAGAATGCAGAATTTTAACTGCTTTAGCAAGAGTTTTGTGTAGTTTGAAGAGCTACGGTGAAATTCTTTATCATGAGCTTACACTGGTTTTCCTCTGCATTGTGTTGGCATTACTATTAAGTAATACATCTCCTGTAAATGACCAACATCTTCAGGCATCTATGTTGTCACCTAAGAAAAGTGGCTGAGAGGAAGGGAGAAGGGAGAGCTGGGCTGAATGGCAAAGGAAAGAAAGTGAGATTACAGAAGCTTCATCCTGTTTAGACCCTCAATCCAGCAGTCTCTATTAGTTTCATGCTGTGCTGTGTGAAAGAGAAAATAGTACTTAAGAATAGATGGTGAGGAGGTGGAGGCAGAAGGAAATACAAATGGGTACAAAACTGCCAACAACCTGTCACATTTGAGAAGAAGGAAGTTTTAAGGAGTGTGTGAGAAGCAAAAGAACGTGACCCCTTTTATTTCTCTATCTATTTAGGATGCAGTGGAGTTTTCAGATAAGGAATAAAATGAATTAGATGAAGGATGTTATCTCTGAAGTAAGAAAAGATGAAGAAGCTGCATGTTTCTATGCCTTCAGACAAGCAGCTTCCAGGTTTATACCAATGCCTCAACTATGACAGTGGCTAGCAAGGAATGGCACATGAACAACAAAGCACTGAAATGCATGGTATGCCAGCTGTGAAGTGTCTTGATATCACACAGATTTTGATAAAAAATACAGAATAAAGTTTTGTGTGTTTATATCTCTGTAGCAGTTATGTCTAGAACGCGATGTTCTCTCCAGTGTCCACCTTTCCTACCTGGTATGAAATCACTACAAATCACTACCTCCAGCTGGGGAGGATTGTTCAGCAGACATACCATCTCATCAGCCTGAAGAAAACTGAGCCGTAGGTAGACAGTTTTGCTTAGTACTTGAAGAGCTGCAGCTTGCCTCATACTTGGAACAGGGAAAGAAGTTTTTAAAAAGTATGTGGAAAGAGAAGGCTCACGCGATGAGGGAATGATTAGCTTGCATGGCAGTGCTCCTCCTAGATTACTCAGAGGATGGAATAAGGGTAAAACCCCACAAACAACAAGCAAACTCCTGAGACGGGAAAGAGGGAGGAGAAAAGAGCACTCTCCTGGTCTGCATTTGAGAGTGTGATCAGTGCGCTTTGCACAACTGCTCTACAAGACCATTTAGCAACTAGTCTGACCAGGTACCGAGATTCCTTCATTATTTCACTGACAGGAAAAAGTAAGGGGATATTTAATATCATATGAGATAGTAGTAGCTCATGTGCTACTACTAGTAATGCACGGTGCCATTCAGAGAAGGAAAAAGAACACAGTGCACCCAGTCTTCAGAAACAGCTGAGGGAGTGGGAGTTGAGATCAAGCCTCAATTCACCAGCACTACAATTCGCCCATGCTTGATGTTCTGAGCAGTTTGTGAGTGCTGTGGAGAGGCCACCTAAAGCTATACATAGATGCATGCCTGCGAATGGGTGCAACATTACTATTTTACTATCTTTGTAAAAAAGAAGGGAATGTTAGGCATAAGCTTAACTGTGATCATTTTTCACTTCCCACAACTGCAAAGCTGCCAAATCCTTGCCAGATGCCCAAGCAGGATTTGTGGACTGCTGGAAGGAGCCCACACCAAGTAAGGGAGTTTGGGATTTTGTTTTCTTCTGGTTTTCATTTTGTCCCTCCTCCCTGGATAGCAGATGATGGCGTTATCATGGATGGAGTATTTGCTAACAAGGATCTTCTCGTGAATTCTAAATACAGAAATCATCAAAGTCAGAACACAGGCCACACCAGGTTGACCTGGTGTATCAGCTGTTTCAAGTTTAAAAGAACAACAGAGATAACTTACCAGGAAAAAAAAAAAAAGTACAGAAACAAAACTTTCTTAATTTGGAAAAAGAAAACATTAAATTCTGCTATCTTAACTACTGTAAAATTCACACTGTGTCAAGGCATTAAATTCCACTTTTTATCAAGGTAAAGATGAAGTCATCAAATTATTCTAGAGTTTCCTTTAATTCATTATGTTTAAAAATGATGGGACATTCAGTAATGTTGTGGATGGGTAAACAGAAGGAAGAGTGTATTTCTGACTGCACTGAACCATCCTCACCATGTGAAAAGGAAATGTCTGCAGATGTCCCAGACTGCTGAGGGCATGGGATTGTCAGAAAGCTGATCTCAGAAATCTCTACTATGAAGGCAGAAATACAGACAATGCACGCAAAGGCTCAGCTACTTCTTTTGGGGCAGGCTTTCTGATCTCAGATAGAGAGTGGGGCAAGGGAAGTGTTATATTAAGGAAATACAAATGTATACAATTATGAATTGGACTTTAATATGCTGAATAAAACCGGGATTCAGGTGAGTTGAAGGGTTAAGTAAAGCCCTCCAATGGGCAGTGTGTATCTCTTGTCACACTCAACCACAAGAGAGGAAACATTGTAATGATTAAAAGACAGGCTGTACAGGCCACTTTAGGATCTCTAAGTAATCCCACTCCAGTATAAGCAAACTCACACTGTTTTCCACCATACTTATTTCTACATGACCCTTTCTGCCCTCTGTTCTATGGCCTGGCAACCAACGTTAACAGGAATTTCAGGGATGCAGAATCCCAAGGCTGGGGACTTTACTTTTTTTTTCCCCCTGAATTCTTCCATTTAAACCTTTGCTCTTCCAACCCATCTTACCGCAAGAAGGAATGATTTCAGCTACTTTGTACTTCAGGAAGATTGTCTGCCTGCCTAACTGCACTCTTTCCCCCTCCTCCTCAGACTATCCTGGTAGATATAAACCATTTCATTCAGTACCCAGTGGAAAATCACTGACTTAGTTTAATCTACTGCCTTCTCCATCTCATTTTTATCAAGTATAAACTTGAAATAAGAAAAAAAGCAAAGCCTCAACTTGAAATTAGATACTGTATTAATACAGTTACAGAGATAACATACTATTTCTCAGGTATCACTGCCTGTAATACATTGTACAATGGAATATATGGTGACCCACAATACATACTAACCACCCTTGTAGTTAGACACCGTAATAGTGGAAATTTTGAGTTTTATCATGACTTTCATTTCAGCAAGAAGTCAGTAACAAGGTCCTTATGGATGCAACACCAGAAAGAAAACGAAGAACATTTTGCAGAAGGAATAAGAAAGTTTGCAAGGAGATAAATCTGTAGGAGTGGGATGATCAGGCCACATAGGTGGGGAAGTTCATGACATTTTGTTGTAGGAATGAGTCATGAATTCTTCACTAACTGATTCATCTGTAGCACATGAAATTTTAAAGAGGACACATACAGAACATTCTGCGTTCCACATGGAAGGTTCAAAATCAGGGAAGAAAACTGGAGAAGAAGTATGTATGCTACAAAAGAGAATTAAGTTTTTAAAATTAGTGTGGCAATCTTGGATTTGATTAAGAAAATGTCAGCTTAACTTTTTATCTTCTCAGAGCAGACAATAACTCATCACAGAACAGACACTGTTTTTAACGTAATTGCTGCAGACTACACTGACTTAAAATGTTCCAAAAAAAGAGATTCACCTTTAGTTGGAAATTGTTTCACATCTCATGCACTTCTGGTTGCTCTTTGCTGCTTTTGGAGAAGGAAATTAGTTTTGGATGTGTTTATTTAGATTATTAAGATGTAATTGATTCTCTTATATCCAGTCTGTGCAAACTGAAGTGTACAAAGTAACCAAGTAATGGAAGACAATATTTTCTTAAAAATTCAGAGGTCTTAAATAGCAGGCTATGCTGTAATTTTTTCTACATACACTTTGCAAGCTGATTTTGCTTATTTGATCAGTAGCAAACAGTAGAAAATTACAGAGCTGTGCTACACTTGAGTCCTGCATCCAGACACCATTTCCAGACCAAGCCTTTGGCAGATTAAGCACTTGATCCTGTAGAGAAAAATGTGATTTAAAAGCCTTAAAGAGCGTCACTGATTCTGCCAGCTTGCTTTCTAAATTTCTAAAATATCTAATTAAAAGAATAGGAACCAAAGAAGGGACAATTTGCTGATGGCACAACTGTTCGCCTTGGTAATAAAATTGACTTAGTGTGTTTTTCTAGCTGGACCTACAGAGTAGCCTCTGTGAGACAGCTGACATCTCATAGCAGCACCCGGGTAAACAGCTACTCCCTCGCAGAAGCCATACTGTTGAAATCATGAAGAGTTTGCAAGAAATGGTGATAAACTGGGAAGAGATTGCTATTCTCTTCTTAATTTACTTCTTACTCAAAACACCCATGGTGGGAGCATGGAGCTTTGCTCCATCTTTGCACTGTAATTTGCTCCAGCCAGCCAGCACTTGGGCACCACACAGCGATGTCACTGTAATGACATGTGGGCGTTGTGGGGACCCTTGAGCATCTCCCAGTGGAACCCCCAGACTGTTCAGCTGGGTTTTGCTTGCTGACTTAACTTTCCCCAGAAACCCTGGTGACTGGTTGAAAGTGACCAATTTAAGATGATTTAGTGGGGCCATAGTGGAAACTCTGTTGTAACTGATGAGGAAGTGTTTGAGGTTGAAGTACTGTGATGGAAAGGACCTTTGAGAGCTTTTTGGACTGAAAACATGAAAAGCTTCATTCATCATCTTAATCTACGCAGATTCACCAAGGCGCAATGTAACTGCAAACAGTCTCCCTCAGTTTTTGAATTTCTAGTAGAAGAAGAAGCATTTGCTGCTCAGGAAGGTATGGCAGTTGCTCCACACTAAACCAACGCACAACATTCTGGTGGGAAGGATGGAGGTTCCAATAAAATAAGCCTTGGTAATAGAGGAGGTGAGGATGACAGTAAATGCTCTGATCTCCATGTTTCCAGGTATTTTAAAGGTAGCATTGCTGAGTAGTAGAAATATGGATAAAACAGATTTGTCTAATAGCTGAATTCAAACCTATGAAATGGAAAGATAAATAAATCAAGATATGATTAATCTATTTATTTCAATATATTTGCAACATATCTTGTTTTAGCCAGCCTAAGCCTTAGGATTAACTGTGTGATAGACCCTTTTAATATCCATGTTTGTCTTTAGCAATTAAAACTCTTACTTCCTGTATCTTGCTGTCTTTCAGTCCAAAATCAATAGGAGCTAACTCTTCTTCTTTGCATTTTCCAGTTGTTCTTCTAATATCACCCATTCTTTAGGAGAGATGAACCACAACTGCTTCAATCTGTTAGAGAAAAGTTGCCCTAAAGAGACGAGAGGTGCCTTGCAGGGAGACCTGAAAGAGAGCCACCCGAGGAGCAGCCCAAGTTCCCAGCCCCTGTGGAGAGCAGCTGCTGGGCAAGAAAAGGAACATGATGGCAGCAGAAAAGGAAAAAAGCACAGAGACAGTGGTACCCATGGGGCCACTTTCACTCAAGCAATCTAAGAATGCCACCACCCAAGCCAGCGCTGCTCCAATCCTGACAGACTCTGCTGCAGCAGCACAGAGGGAAACGTGCCAGCCTCTGGCCCCCTCCCTGCTGCCCCTGAGCAGCAGCCAGACCTCGGCAGACACTTCTGCTCCTCCACCTCACACAGTACTAACTTTTACAGCTGAGTCATCACAGCAGGAGCCTCTTCCCCAGCACCCACAGGCAGCAGAGTGACAGGCTCCTTGGGATCTCCTTCCCTCGTTCCTTGTGAAGGCCATGCTAGCAGCAGTCACACTGATGGCACCTGATGGGCAGCCCAGGGCAGTGCCATCCTGCCCCAGTTGCAGCTTCAGCTCTCACAGGGCACATGCAGAGGGATGGGCCAGCACCCTAGTGCAGGATCCACTGCAGTGAGGACAGCAGCACCAGTTACAGGTTCATAAGTTGATAAGTCATAGTTCTGAAAAGATGTTTAAGTAATAAACCTTCCCCATTCTCAGGTCCTTTTATTTATTTATCCATTTATTTATGTAATGGTTCTGGAAATGAAGTGTTTGAACAATGAACTTTCCAGTTGTCAAGTCCATACAAACAAATTCAGTGAAGTCCACGCCAGAACCCAAAGTGAAGTTTTAATTCTACTCAAACTTATTGAATAAAAATGGATACAGACCAAAACCAGGAGTCCTGCCATGGGTCTGTGTCCACACACACACCGAATTGTGGCAAAATCCCCATAAACAAATAAAAGAATCTAACCTGTTTCATAGCAGATAGGTGTAGGAACTCTCCCTTACCCCTGCTACCTCTTAGCTGGGATAACCACAGCTCACAGAAAACAAACAGGGAACGCTAACTAGGCACCTCCTCTGGCATCATCCCAACCCACACAACAGTCTTCCTCTACAAGGTTACAAAGTAGAGAGCAGTATGAGAAAGACTCTACATGTCCCACACTGGGATGCCATGATTATACAGAGAAAAGAATATCATCTCTGTGGCCCTTAAGCAAAGAGCCTGTAGCTTTGCCTGCCCCAACAAGGGACAGCTAAGCCTTCAGTACTGTTCTTTTCTCCTTTAGTCATGCACACAGAACAGGGTTAGGTACATAGGGCCACTGCAGAAAAAGCAGACTAGGAGGGGAAGCCAGCAGAACTTTTTTATCTGGGGCCTTTGTTTTGAGAGGTCAAGGAAGTCTGACACCATTATACGAGTCCCCCGAAACACAGTCATGGGCTCACTCAGTCTGCCTAGTGCCTGAGTGGGAGTGCTGGTGGGAACACTTGAAAAGAGCGCAGTATAAATCTCCAGCAGACAGCTGTGTAAGTCACAGTCATGTTACCAAGGACAAAAATGCAGCCCCTTATTAGACTAGATCCTCTTTTAGCCCAAATCAGAGTCACTTGAGTCATTCTGCAACAGCTTAACTAGCATATCACCAGGGCATCTGCCCAGCTCCTGTGAGCCCAACTCCCAAACTGAACACAAGACAGCCTTTAATTTCAGTGAAATCAGGAACAGATCAGATCTGGGGAACGTGATGCTTCCAACACGTTGAATCACATTTGTTTCTCAGGCACTGCTTTTCTTTGTTTCTGAACAAATTTCTTGCCCATTGCTCCAGGATCTTCTGGTCTGACACTCCTTTCTTTCCGTAAAAAAGGGTCTTTGGGAAGTTTAACTCAGTAAGTGGTACAGTAAGCAGAAGACCAGATACTTTTTCAGATACTGACAGTATCATCTGATGCTTATGTAGTTAAATAATCCTGGGCTACGTCATACGTGTTACAAGATCTAACAAAGGCAAGAAAAAGCAATAAAACTGTTTACACACCAGCTGGAATAATGAAAGATGTGTTGTAATCTTTTAGCTGTTTCCCACCAATTTAAAAGTTTAAGTCAAACTGTATCAACACTAAAGCCACTCATTTCCCCCTCTTACCTAACCCTAACTTATATTTTTAAGGTTTACATATCATAGATTTAATGGCTCCCACAAGTAGGGCCATCTTGAGTGAACAAATTCATGAAGCACTGCTCTTTCTCTCACCTAGCTTATATTATAAAAGCCCCTGCAAGCTTTTCCTCTCCTAAGGAAGTTCAAATAGTAAAACATGGTAAAACAAATACGACTGACAATCAAGTGTCATATCAGAGAGCAAGCACATAGGAAACAAGTTTTTACTGATTATAAAATGTGTTGATGCTTGTATTTCTTCAAAGACTCTTAGATCCTTGTTTATGTACTGAGAACACATCCCTTCCTTGGATGGATGGAAAAAAAATGCATATGTAATAGTTTTGCCTTCCACGGAGATATAACACTTTACAAAAGAGTAAACTCTGTATTAGTATTCATTTACCAGGATTTTCAGCAATGAAAAGAATTGTATCGTTAACTCTGACTCATGTTGTATCAAAATAGGATGCATTCTAGCAGTGAGGCATCATGTGCAATTGAAGAATGATAAAGCCATGCATTAATCAGCCAGGACTACACAAGTACATCTCTCATCTAGAAGCAGAAGCTCTCTGGGTGAAAAGGATGGCCTGGCACTTTGGCAAAAGGTTTCCTAAAGCATCTATTTTCTTCTAATAGACAGTAGGAGCTCAGGGTCAGCATAAAGAGCACCACAGCACATAGCCACAGTTACTAGAGGAAAGCACTGCACATTTCAGATTTGATTTCAGACCACCTTAGTTAGCATTGCACTAATCTGCACTTAGTGTTTATTTCAGTGAGCACGACTGACGCTTAAAAAAATGAGCGTCCCATGCAGGTCTGCTGATTAGTCTAATTAAAATGAATCAACCAATCTCAAGGTTGAATTTAAGTACAATTTTCTCACGAAGTCATGATCACTGTCTTGGAGCACTGCCCACATCTGTCACACGTGGACACTTTGTTCGGAGCAGACATAACATTTTGGATAATTCACAGTGTGTAGGATAAAGCCACAGCAGTTTGTCACGGGTGGGCTGATCCTCGCCCACTTGAGTTAGACAGGTTTCGGAGGACTTGTGAGAACGGCAGAGAGCTTCTCTCGTGATTAAGAAGTATGCAGCATTGTTTGATCTCCCAGGAAACGATGCTGTTTGATCTGGGCATGCTGTGATGAAATCTCAGTCGTATCAGCCCGGTCCTTTGTTCCTCTATCTAACTTCAATCCGATGTTAAGGAGCCACCACTATTTCTACTGGTTTTATATGATTATCTTAGCACTCTTTCTCACTGCACCACCCAGACCTTCAAGATAAGGAGCAGCTCTGATCCCACAAAAAAAAAGGAAACCACAACAAAAAAGCTCTCGAGACTGATGATTCACCAGTGGCAACGGTCTTTACTTTCTCCTGCAATAATCACTGTGCCTCAGTGTCTGCGATCAGCAATTAAGGATCTAGCTCAGAGAACAGGAGGGAACACAGCGTTAAGTAGCCTACCAATATTAGTGTCTGGTGGCTCCTCATCAGACCCGGTATCCATGACAAAAAGCCACTCGCCTGTTTTAAAAGTCAGAGAGGGGAGCGGCCTCTTTCCCAGCATCGCTTCAGTTAGGTCGGCTGGCCGACCCACACTGACAGCCTGATGCCCTTTGCTTCTGGCAGCAGCTGGGGCTACTGTGGGGCTCACAGGACATTTAAGTCAAGCAGTACTCAGAATCAACTCCTCTAGACGTGAAAAATAGGGAAGTACACCTCTTTTGTGTTAATCTTTGATCACCAGACCTGTACAGAGCAATAATTCAACATGAAAATGTGTTAAAATATGAAATGCAATACTAGAATTCAAAAGCAAAATTAGCAGCAAGTTGCACTTATAAACTGTACAGCTCTTGCTTGAAAGGTCTCTTTGTATGTGTGAGGGTGCCCAAATAAAGTGATCCAAAGACACAACAGTCCAACAGAACCACGCCTTCCTTACCTGCACTTCATCTGCCACCTTGTCCTGTTCCTGGATCTGCCATTCCTTGATACTGCTAACAATACAACGGGGTTTTTATCTCATAAGCCCGTTAAAATACTGCTTTAATACAGAAAAATCCTCTACACTTTTTTAAGGCAAACATCTTATTTTATTTTAGCTCCACCCACAAGCTGAGAAAAAAAAAAAACCCTATGTTTTTTTGTCCTGAATTCAAATGCACTAATTGCCTTCAGTGTTTAAAACATACTAATTACTGGTAACAGACAGAAATGGGATTTCTTAATTTAAACACTGGATTAAATCATTAATCACATCTATGTCTGATCTAATATACAAAGCAGAAATAACAATAGTGGTTCTCCCTCAGGATCTGTCATTACAATGAGCTGGAAAAAAATATTTTTTCCAAACAATATAATAATGTTTCATGTATGTACTTTTCTTCTTTGTCTCTATATTTATGAAATAGGGATCAAATCATTACACAATACTGTATATTAAGCATTTAGGCTCTAAAATCACAGAGTCACGGAACTGTAGGGGTTGGTAAGGACCTCTAGATACCGTGGACTCTAAATAATGAGAAATGACAGGATGATAAAGAATACAAAAATGAATTTAAGAGAAATCATTTTTAAAAAATGTATCTTGCCATTTACCCCCCATAATAGAAGTTTTGAATTAAGTTACTTCAAAACTACATAGTATTGGTCAAATAAGTCTCTGTAAAGAATATGGTTCTGGTCTATGCGTCAGCATTTATGGAGAACTGGAACTATGCTACAGGATTTGTGCTTTCTTTTCCTTTTGAAGGTCATCTTTCATGATGGGAATCACAGATCTTAAAAGTGGCACACATTTTCCTTTCCAACTGGTATCTCTGTAAGAGTGAAACACTGCTCTCCTCTCTGTGGTCCTTCACAGGTATACTCAGTATTTCAGGAAGACACTGGAAATTAGCTGGTCAGCTAATGGGGAATTTAGCAGAACTTCTCACTGAAATTCAGTGTGACTTTATTCATTGCCTACCATTACTCCTGGGGAAGTCTGCTCCCTGCCCTGGAACCACGGCCACAAGGAACAGTCCTGGCTGTAGGCTATATGTGGTCATGGTAAGGTACACTCAACATTTCTGGAGAAAAGCCAGAGCCAGCACCTGTATGCAGTCCCCAGGATCCCTACAGGATCATTCAGTAGTGCTGCATTCATGAAGTGACCCTGTTTTTTGGCAGACATCTCCTCTGCTCTCTTCTTGGTGACCAGAGCTGCATCCTCACCTCCCCCAGCCAATGGGTGCTCGGATTCACAAGGAAGAGGCTTTCCCTTTCCATCACTCAGGAAACCTAAAAGCACAGGAGAATGTAGTGGTTTGCCTTTTACTACAGCTAGTACGAACCCTACAGATATACGATCCAGGCTTGGTTTCCTGACAGATGCCTTTTTTTTTTCCCTCTCCTTCAAAATATAATAAGCTCTAGTGCCTTCCATTAAACACTGGAGAAGTAAATCTTTGCCCACTGGTAAAAAGTGAGATTATTATTCGACTGTTTCGAGACTCATCAGTTCTCATTCTCCTGTTCCCATGGAAACTATCCCCAGTGAAGTTTGAGAGGGGCTACGTGCGCAGCAGAAATGCCGATAATAATGGAGAGAATTAAGTTTCTGCAGGGGGAAATCTGAAGTCATTTTGAAATTTTGTCCAGGCCTTGGATGGTAAATCATCTGCTAGTTTCATTCTTGGCCAAGCAAAAGAAGTAGAAATGAGTATTTTGCCACGATGATTTTTAGTTCAGATTTTTAGGAAAAAAATAGGTGTTGGAATAAGGAAATGTATTTTCTCTGAAGAGTGATCTACTTAATCAGTGTAAAACAAAGAGTATAACTGAAATTACTCCACTGATGGACAGTTTTGATGAGAAACCATATATCTCATTTCATGGATACAATTCTGCTGTCAGATGTACCTCTACAATCCCCCCTGAAACAGTGAGACTGTTTCACTGAGGCTGGACTGTAAAGAAATTTAATGAAGTGAGAATTAATACATAATTGTTGGAAGTGGCGCATCATCCTCAAGAGAAAAATACAGAGCCAAGGGGGTACATTTAAAAGTGCAGAGAAAAAAAACCTTCTCACTTAAATACAAAACTTTGTAGGAGGTAGGAGAGCTCTATTAAATTCTGATCCTTGATGAATGAGAGGCAGTAGGTTCAATAATGACAGCACTTCATAAAAAATCCTATGCTTAAAATTGAAGCTAATTATCTTCTGTAGAAAGAAGTTATGCAGATTTAAAACAAGCTGGATGATTGAAAGAAGGAGTTATAAAGACGAGTGGTATTACAGAGACCTGAGTGTCAGGTAAAGCATTACAGAAATGATGACTACTGAGTGATTTTATATATTTTTTCTCAGCAGATTTGGAAATAGAATGGGCAAAGGAACAGGGAAAGGAACATGGTCATTCACATGCAGCCCTACGCAGACAGGAGTTGAAGGAAGCCAGCTTAAGGCTACATTCAGCAGAAATCCTAAACACCTGCACAGCTGTATTGCAGCTCCTAAACTACAAACCAGTCCATTGCAAGTGTTTAATCCAAGGGGTGCTTTCCAGTTAAACCTGAAAGTGTTCTAACAAATCTGCTTCAGTACAAGCACGAGATGGAGCATCTCGGCAGCTGTGTCACTTGCCCATCCTAACTGGAGACCCCAGGGCACCAGGCACCTAAGGAACATAATGCCTGCACTGAGAGCATGGCAAAACTACAGTGTGAGAGCAGGTTACTTCACAAAATGAAGGATAAAAGCATGGCCTGGAGCTCAGAGAACAGGCATCGCATGCACCAGCAGGAGCGGCGGAGTGCCAGTGAAGGAGGTGCTGTTGCCCACACAGAGCTAAATGCCAAAGCTGCAGAAGGAGGCAGGGTTTCACAGACATCCCCGTTCCCATTAATGCCTCGCAGGGGCTTCCCGCTGAGGATGCTGATTCTTTTGGATCACCATTCTCCATACGCAACATATGTCACCCCAAATGTTTAACAGAGGTAATCAGGGTCCCATCCCCTGAGTTATGCACAGTAGTCCATTTTCCATCTCTTTGCTCTGTTTCGTCTAGATTTCGACCCCTACGGAGATAAGCTTTCCATTTGTTAAAAGCAGATGGACCATAAGATCTCTATTCCACAGATGTGACAGGGATAAATGCACTTCAGGGTTGTGGCACAGGACAGACTGGATAGAGGTAAGACAGTGACCTGAAATCTTACTAAGGAGAAAATATAACTAAGGAGAAAAGAGTAACATGAAATGATACCAAATGACTAGAGCACTGCACTCATTTAAAGCCTGAGCCACCAACATTATGGGAGGAAAATAACCCTAGAGGCTACGCTAAAATCACAAGCTTTCTGCTCGAAAGCAAAAAGCAGCAGAACCACCCTCAGCATCGTCTCCTAGTCCTGCTGCTTACAAGAAGGAAAGACAGTGACAGCCTAGGCCGGTCCTTACCTCCCTACACTGTTGCAGCATAAGAAGGGAAAACCATAAGGAATTGAAACAACCAAAATTAGATACAATTTTTTTATCCTTCGATGGCAGAAGGGAAGAAGCAGATGAACGATCACAGAAGTGAAAAGCTTTGGCATAAAACAGAGTTGGGCTCAGATTGTGACCCTGTTGCTAGAGCTGCCTGCAGAAAGAGATTTCTGCTTCACAAATGCTGAGATTTCAAAATCTGGTTTTAAGCCAAACCAAGATGGAATTTCAAAGCTCATGGTCTCCAGACACGACTTCTGAAAACAAGCAAGATGCTTCATTTTCTATCAGATAAAGATCCTATAGTATAAAAGCAGCATTTGTTATCAGAACAGAGAATTTAAACTGCAGCATCAGAATTTTCTATTTTTGCAAATGTAATTTCAGTCAAAAGTATGATTTGACAAAACACCCTAAAATAACTGCATTTTTCAATGAAATGGTGTGTGAAGTTTCTGCCCATATCTACTTGCAAAGAAAATACAAGAACAAAACCAGCAACAGCAACAAAGTGGGAATTGGACATGGGGATCAAATCAGAAGAGAAGTAACAACCAGGAAAGAAGATGGATTTCTGAAAACGTGAGAATGAATATGAAGAGGTTGTGTGCATTATCGGGTCTCAGAAGAAAACATGTACTAACTCAGAGCTATACAGGATTTCAAAACAGCAGTAATTTCCATTTTAAGACCACTGATAGGGACAAGGCCACGCAGTGTGTCTCAAGTAATAAAATAATCCAGTAAGATAAGAGCAAACATATTACAGTGTTCAAGTTATTTAGTTCCTGGACTGCTTGTGCTTGATCACTGTGCCACAGAAGCAGACCTCAGCATCTCTTTGTATTCACATAATTTTAGCTCAGATTGACAGCAGAGCCTCACTGCTGTAATTGACAGAAGTCAAAGACTGAAGCCCACAGACAGCAGTTCCATGGTTTCCTTTCTTCTTCCTCCCTCATGCACACTGGGAAGTTGCCCATTTTTTAACTGAGTCACATAAACTCAGTTTTATGCGTAGAAAAGCTATGGAAAATAGGATTGATGGATAAAAATAAGACCACTCTGGGAGAACCCAGAAGTTTCTAACATTCACCACTGCGAACAGTCAGAGCTGCAGAGCTGCTCAGCAGAGGGGTTTACTTTGGAAGCCTAAGGTTGCCATCTTTTGGCATTGTGCGTGTAGTGTGTAGCTCCCACGCAGTGCCATTTCATGAGGTCAGGAAACTGCAGCAGCTTTCATTTTTTATCAGACAAATTGCATAGGCTGAAAAAAAAAAAAAAA
>VXAB01000402.1:571733-586859 GCA_013399175.1 Odontophorus gujanensis
ACGTCCCCCGCAGTGGCATTTTATGGGGACAGGAAACTTCCGCAGCTTTCATTTTTTATTCGACAAATTGCATAGGCCGAAAAAAAAAAAAAAAAGTAGTTTTTACTTCGAAGAGTTTTAATCAGTAGGAGCATCAGACTTCAAATGAAATTTCTGTGCTTTTTTCGTAGCCAGTACTTACATAGTCAGTACACCACCTGGGTATGCTCAAAATAACCACAGCTCAGTGCAGAGGAACTCAAATCACTCAGTGCCTTACATGTAAATGCCGCATCTGCTTTTTGAAGGGAGCATATACAAGGGCTTTCCATTTTCACTTCCATCCCGTTCCTTTCTGTCTCCTCTTTCTCATATTGGAGACAAGCCGGCCCGTGCTTCCTCAGGAGTCTTCTGATCTCCCTCCTGCCACAGAGTGCCTGCTGCCACCCTTATCTCTCCCTTGCCCATCCCACCCTGCACTCCATGTTCTCCCAGCCGTGCAACCTGCAATGGACTGAGAGAAGGTGCCACCTTTGTTGTTCCTTATCCAGAGTGCAGTAGGCAGGACACCAGGCAACCTGTTTTCCTCTTCTTGAACCCATGTGCCCTCTTTCCAGCTCAGGATCCACCCACTGTCAAATAAGCTCCTTGCTACTTTCCACAACCATGAAGTTCAGATCTGCTCATCAATTTCAGCAGGAGTCGTAATTGAGACCAGTGAAATTTTCATTTAAAGATATTCACAGAAGTCATATGCACCACCTAGTGATGAAATTAACATCTGTACGGGTATGCTTGACATAGTTGGTGACTGAGAAAATCAGAGTAAGAATGATATGTGGTAATACCATCCTAAATTCACTACGTTGATATTTCAGTTCAGTTCTCTGGTTTCTGCCAGGTCAAAATACGTAAGACGTAGGCAAGGAAGGCCAACATCCTCCTGTGCTGCAGTAAGAACACTGCTAATTCAAGTAACTCGAGAGAGGTGATCCTCTACTCAGCACTGGTGAGAAACACCTGGACTGCTGTGGCCACACTACAAGCCTAGCATGGGCAAACTGAAGCATTACCAGTGAAGGGCCATGATGAAGATCAGTGGGTTGGATTATCTGTCATATGAGGAGGGGCTGAGAGAGCTGGGACTGTACAGTCTGGAGAAGAGAAGGCTTAGGAGGAGCATATCAGTGTGTGTAAATATTTGATGGAAGAGTACGAAGAAGATGGAGCCAGCCTCTTTTCCGTGGTGCCCAAGGACAGGACAAGAGCAAATGAGTACAAACTGAGATACAAGAAATTCCATTTAAACTTAAGAAAACACTTTCTGTCTGTGAGGGCGGTCAAACACTAGCCTCCATGTTTCAGATACTCAAAGTCATGGCCAGGGAAACCAACTCTAGGTGACCTTTCTTTAAACCAGGGTCTGAAATTACCATCAGTTCACAGCGACCACGTATTTACTTTCCAAATACACATATCTATGCCTCTCTACTCTCAGCAGTGCTCCTTTGAAACATTCTCAAAGTTACAATTCTAACCTTCAGTTCACTCTGTAGAGTTCTTATGGTGTGATGCTTGAAAATTTTGATGACAATTATTGGGTTGTTGATGGATTGCAACTACTATTGACAAAGGCATTCTCATGGCTCCTTTTAACCCTTCTGTGTTTCTGTATTCTTTGGCCATCTTGATTTATATTTAGGTTGTTAATTCCTGGAGTTAGAATTGTGTTTTTTGTTCTGTTTATATATCCTCAAGCATGTTATGCATTCCTAGGGTGCTTAGATACTATGGTAACGGCAAACGGTAGTAAAACTGATCTGTTGATGTGAGCTTGAGAAAGTACATTATCTATCACTTTTATTTTTAGATACTTGCTCAAGAAGGTTTTTATCATAGAAGATATTCACTTCACTTGAGTTTAGCCATCTAACTGCCAGAGAGCTCATAGAAAGACAGATAAGCATCATTAGCAATGTATTCATTTCACTTATCTCAAGAGACTTCTCTGCCTCGCATGAACTGCCTAGTTCCTTTCATTTATTAGGAAAGGAGCATAGACATCTAACATTTAGCTGGCTGATATTATGCAAAAAGACAACCTTTTGACTAGATATGGATCTAAATACTTACCAGTAAGCTCCTAGCTTTGAAAATTTAGATTTAGATAGTCTGGACAAAATCCCATAGGAATTTTCAAAGAGCAGGAAGGCATATGAGATCTCATATAACAATCTGTCATTTGTGCAATTTCATTGTAAGATCATACTTCACTACTTGCAGTCTGTCTTGACAGAAACTAAGAGGACGTGCCTATACACATCCACTTCTCCTTGTGCACTGAACTTGTTTTAATAAACAAATATTTTTTTCATCACAGGCTGTAAAACTGCAGCGAAGCACAAAAAGCCATCTGAGCCATTCAAGTTTCATGTAAACATGCTTTAAATCTGGCTTACTTTTTCCTAAAAAATGCTTATTAAGATAGGCCATATTGGAGTAGCACAATAACCTAAAATTCTGTTGAGGACTCAGAAAGTACTGTTAGGATAACTCCAATAGCTCTGGTAATTAAATGCTCCTGTATATGACATTCAGTATATTAGGATTTATGTTTGGGTAAGGGAACAGGCTGTTAGAAGTAATAATGGATGACAGTTATGATACATTAAATAACCAACCCCAACAGTATGATACTAGTGAGTTAACACATTCAAGCAGTTACTATCCTGCCTTTCCAACAGAACTTAAACTATGCAGCAAAAATGAGAAAAATGAATGTTTTCCTCAACAAACTGACCAAGGCTGTGCAGTGTCCTACAAAATTTGCAGCTAATATTGAAGAGATTTAGAGAGAGAACTTTTTGTTTCTTTGTTATGAGATTCAGCCATGCAAGGAGAGAACAAGTATTCACTATTCTTTTGGAAAAAGAAGCACCTGTGAACGACTGCCAAGAAAGAGTCACTTTGCTCACTTAATGATGTGCAAAATCTTGATCAAGGGCTGGAAATACTTTATGTTACATTTGTGTAGGAGCAATGCAAAAACTCCTTCACAGATAATTATAGTAGTTATCTCCACAGTTACCCAAAGAAGACAGAATTCATTTAGGAGATTCGTATGCTTTTTAAGTTTGTGAGAATGTAACTCCATCATCGACAAAACTTGGACCTCTTCATTATATTTTGAATAGATGGAGAAGGATGGGAAAAGGAGAAGGCAGGATTTAGGTTCAACTTTATCTCATACCTAAGAAAGATTTTACTCACTAAGTCTTAGCGATCCTAACATGTACCTAGTTTTAAAAATAAAATAAAATAAAATAAAATAAAATAAAATAAACATAGATTAAAAAAATCTGGCCTTCAAACATAAATATCAGTTCAAGATTTAGTGTCATCAGTCACAGTGTTCAAGTTACTAACATTAAAAAGGAGGTGGTGATACAAAGTCCCTTTTTCTCTGATAAAAATGGTATTCTCATGAATAGTTAGCTGAACTCAAAGTAGGCAATTTGAATAGGACTGAATATACTTTCCTCATTTTTCTTTCCTCAGTAAAAGTCTTTGTGGAATCTGAGAGAGAATCCAGTGGAGTTTGTGAATGTTTCCATGTCAATATTTAAAGATGTAAGACAAAGCTCAGCCATACTGCAGCAGTCACACTATCAACATCTAAAGTCAGGCATTCATTAATTGAATAGTAATTTGATCATGTAAGTGAGCTCTTACTGCAAGCTACCATCTTTCTTGTCACACTTAGCAAATTCGTTTTAAATTTGTTTTGCTTCCTGGTTTCAGAAGAGCTGTGCACTTGTCCTATAAAGGCTAAATGCTTTTGTTAAATGCTAATTAAAAGTTCTTGGGAGAAAGGCATAGAAACGCCAAGTTAAGAGCTACAATTTGCTATGTCACACCTACTTTAATAACAGGACCCTCAGTCTGGTAATTTCAACAGGAAAATTCAGTTCTGTTCAACTGCACTTACTACCCAAGTATGTTTATAACCTCACAGCAGTTGTCCTCATTCAAAAGCAACTTTCCATGCTTTTACAGCTCCAACATCCTTGTGTTTGTTAGAACAAAACATCTATCATTTTGTAGTCATTCTTCTCTCCCACCCTCTATTTTGCCAAGTCCTGATGATTCCTCCTTTACAGTAAAACATCCCTGAAAAACAAGCAAGTCCCTTCACTCACTCCCCGTGGCTGAAATCTTCGTCTGAGCTCTGTCTTTCTTCTGAAGTTCCTAAGCTACTGTTTACCTCCTCTGCTGCTTTTTCTAGTTCCTGCTTAGTACACCCACAGCTGCTACGAACCCTTTCCATAAAAACAGTCCCCATTTCAAATCATGAATCACCTCACTAGCTTCCTCCAGCCTGTCAATCAAGCATTTCCACTTCTGTTTATCCTATCCTTTCTGATATGTCTGACTGCTCTTTCAATCCTACATCCAATCGTATTGGATATCGGTCACCAATCTGACACTGGTACTGCTACATATGATGCAAAGTCACTTCCTACCCTTGCAGCAAACTTCCAGTCTCCTTCCCAAAACACATCACTACCATGCATACCATTATTTTTCATGCATCCTTCTAGGAACACTTTTACCCAAGAAAAAGGTTTTTTTGGATGTTCCTGAGCCAAGGAAAAAGAACTTCAGCCCACAGCTTTCAGTGTGACAGGCTCACATTAGAACTTCACAGAGAATTAAATACTGCAATTTCTAGCTTAGTGCACCCAATCTACTGTATAAAGGGCCTCCTACACAGTAAGCTCTTTCATGCAGAGATTTTATCTTTGCTCTGACGTTTTGCTGAGATCATGTATGTCTTTAGTTCATATATATCATTCATTGTAAAAGCCAAGTAACTCATTGCTCATCCGTTTTTTTATCAAAAAAATACAAACTATTAACCTTCTCTTTCCCCCCAATGTTAAACAAACCTCTAATTAATGACTAAGTGACTGGAATTGCTATCTTGTCTGGTGGCAATAATTTTACAACTCAAAGGTCTGTTACATACTTCTGCACATGCAACCACACTTCTATGGGGAAAACACTTGAATTTATTTTTCAGATAGAGAATTTGAAGCGATCTAGCCTCTATAAAATTACTTTCTGAATAAAAGAAAGCTTTATCTTCTTGTATCCTACCTTTAAATAAAGCTAGTAGTGCCTTACAATAAGTAAATAAACAAGGAAGTAAGTAAGTAAAAATAAAAATAAAAATGATCTGTGAATGACACTGCCCCAAAACTCCCACAGCTAAGAAGTCTGGCAAGGATCCGACAGCTTTAGCATACAAGGAGGGCAAGGGCGTTCCCCTGCACGTGGCAAGAAAATATGCTCAGTTTACAAGGGCACATCTTTGTAACGGGACTGGACTTGAAAATACTTCAGTTCTACTCACTGTCTGGAGCCTTACAAGTGGAAGTCTCTACAGGTCACATCACTGAATAGCTCTGCTTCATTTTCATACTGGACTTTCTTGCTTCGTTTTTAACAAACATGGTTACTGGACTCAGTAACAAACTCCCAGGCTTTTCAGAGTTTTCTGATTAGCTTCAGGGAATCTACTCTCTTCACAGTCTTATTTTTAAGATTCCGTTTACTAACTTGGAAAAGAAAACTAGAATGGTTTTCCATTGTTTTCTTGGAGTTCCAGAATATTCTGCAGGGTACGCATAGCTCATTATTTCATTTGCAAAGTTATTATCTGTCAGCTGGTTAAAAACTTTTAACATAAACAGAACCGTTACTCTCAGTACTGTAAATAAACACACAGCTGCATTTTACCTTGTAATACAGAAGGTACCTGAGGCTTTTCTTCATTTAGCTGACTCCCTTAGGCCATCTACAATTGAACTGCTAACACTTCTCATTTGCTTCTCAGACCCAAACATTTTCAATTCTCTTCCCACCCCAACAACTCTAGTACAAATCTCAGCTTTCTATCCTTTACCAAGCTCTACTTGCATTCTCTCTCCTTCATATCTCATCTTTTGTCTTACAACCTTCAATATTACCAAATAACATAAGCTACAGAGGTCTGAGCAAGGAAAGTAAAAGAAAAAAACATTTTTCCTTTCCAAGGAAGGAAAAAACATGGATGAATAAAGCTGATCTTCAAAACTTACGCATTAATGTCTCCCACCATCATTCAGCGCACATAATCCTCCTCTCAGCACCCAAACTGCCCCAAAAAGGTTGCCCTGTACTTAGTTATATAGCAAATATATTTATGGAAATGCTGTTCTTGTACAGAGATTTAAAAACTCCATTTTGTAATGTGGTCAGTATTCCTAACTCATTTTTTTTTCCTTTCCCACCACTGCCTGCCAACATGTACATCTTCTGGGTGGTATTTTTTTTAACTGTGAAATGACAGACAGGTTGATAGTCACTGAAGAAACAACAGACATTCTCTATTCTCAAGATGACAGCACAACAAGCTGGAGAGACCCCAGTGAAATGTTGATGCAGCAAAACAACTCGGTAACCTACAAGAGAGGAGGGGAGTGGACAATCAAGGGAAAGAGAAAAAATGAACTGTTAGGAGTGGTCTGGAGGCAATGGTCATTCAGACAGGAAAGGCACGCTGAGGTGGTGGAGTGTGGTCTGTAAATCAATCTTTACCAGAAAAAAAAAGCAGCTCCCCCTACTCTCCTCTGCCTGCAGGAGAGAGACTCTCAAGCATGTTCTGTCTGTGATCTATTAACTATGAAGGCTCAAACACTAAAGGTGTGCTCGTGTTGGTAAGGCAGACCCACAAGGCATGTTGACAGTGACCATCGTGGTCCAGCTCAGACTCTGCACTGAGGTTCCTATTAGACTAAGTCTAGTTGTACTGCCTGCCCTGTGCTGTGTACTCAAGCCAATAACTCAGAAGCAAGACTTAAACTCAGAAACACTTCTAGAATTCATCACATTCTAGAATGTAGGTAGAATAGATTAAGCTTTATTGTACTGTTGACTTCCCTCCAGTGGACAACGTTACCACACCACAAAGTAGAGGAAAAAGCAAACACATTATTTTCAAATCAACACAGATTAGTGGCAATAAAACAGCTCGAGAGTTTGCACAAATTAAAACACAGAAGTCTAAATATTGTTCTGGAGTTTTTTCAAATGTGTACACAAAAGTGCAAAGCCATTTCTGCCGGAACAGAACATGTCAAAGAATGCAGACTGTATTTAAAGAAACACAGGACATACATTGTCTTGTACAGTTAAAGAAGAATCAGATGGACAAAACCTCATACATAAAAATTGAAGCATTATTTTAAAATTCGCTGATTTAGAATGTGATGAATAAATTAAGATTTAAGTTTAAATTCTTGAAATGAAGAAATAGAAAGATTTAAAAGTAAAAATTGTAACCAGATAGGAAAGAAGTTAAGCATGTGCCAAAGACTTAATTCTCCAAAGCAATTCAGAGATGCTGTGTGAAATGAAGGTTTTATTCTACAGTGAAGACATGTTAAAAATTCATGATGTCAACCCAAACAATGTAAGGTTAATTCAAGGAACTTTGTATCTATTGTTGATGTTTGGCACAGAATGATTTGCATGTGCAAATGGCACAGATCAAGATTTTTAGGGTGCAGAACATCACTTCTAAACAACAAAACTCAACCTCATTTTAAATTCCTATTTGCTAGCAGTGCAAAAACGAAGGAAATGACAGATCACAGTTTGACTTAAAATCTGTAATACTGTTGTGCTTACTATCACTTCTTGCAAATTACTTGGAATTAAAAGGCAGCAAGAGTCTATTAGAAAACATTATGAAAAAGCTTAAAATAATACTTATCCAAACCCGAGGAATCCATTATAGATCTTATCTGGCAGTACTACATGGCAATTCTTGTGAAACCTGGATAGTAAGGTACTAATGATGCTTAGTGCTCAGATATTATTAACCCTGTGGTGGGAAAATTTACAACATTCTACTTTTTGCATTAAAAATTGAGAAAGATAATGTATTAAAATATGAGTTCACATGATCCACAACTTCTGCGTGTGCACAGAGGCAAAAACAACGGCCCAGTAGGTAGCTGTAGCATACTTGATATGACAGTTACAGGAACAAACCCTGAAAAGTAATGAAAAACCCCTCCTATACTTTTGCAGAAGTAGCTGGAAAGAAACAGTCTCCTTCAGACCTTAAACAGAACGAGCCAGCAACACTTGCAGAGAGGAGAGGACTGGATCCAGACACATGGCTATTTAAAATTTTTGCAATGTTTTACAAAATTTGTACAAAACTTTTATGAATATGAAGATCACAGGACACATTACATATTACCCTTTCCTTCTCCTGCTCTCCAACAGCAGGCCTAGATCTGCAAGCATGCCCAGTTCACAATGGCCGTGCCCTCATTCACTGCAATATACTGCAGTAATATATAATTTTGTCTGTGTTAGCTAATCCAGTGATCACACGATTTATAATCATCAGCTATGAAAGATTTACCTAGAGAAAGAAAACCTGCCCAAGATTTGATAAGGAAAGATCTTGAACCATGAACATACAGGGAAAAAAGTGCCTGAATTTCTTAACTCTCTGGGCTTCCAAATTTGAAATAATTTAATGTTCCAGGATGCTCAATTCTCAATTCCTTCTGAAGTAAATGAGTATTGTAAAGGACAAGACCTCTGTAGGCCACTCCTTCCCACACCCGTTTCTAATTGCTTTGATCACATGTCTTCACCTGCCTGGCCCTCCCCTTCTCCAACTCTATATTCCAGCAGCTATTCATGTTACATTTTCCCCTTTACAAATTATGATACTTCCCAAACTGACACATTTGGCGAGATATTTACCTTGCTAGTCAGACAATCCCACAACGCAGCAATACAAGATAAGTTTCTCCTAAACAGAATATGACTTACTTGCAAAAAGATATAAGCACTTGATGTTAGAAGGCACGGGACTTAAACAAGAGTCAGCTAACACATTCTTGTTTAAATGCCACATTTCTCCTCTAAAGCAAACATGTCTGTCTCCCTTGGTACTTACTCTGTGGGGACCAAATTTCAATGTTTGTTACTTGCAGTCAATATTCATTTCATGAATACATACTTACACCAAATACAAAACTAGACTTAAGATCCTTAATTTGAACTTCATGCTAATCAGAGCTAGTTCAGATATGTTTAGATAAGGCACGCCTTTGGATCTCAGTTTAGACAAAATCACATTCAACAGTCCTGGAACTTCAGCTACATTCCACTCTTTCGGCCTTCACACTGTCATTGCTGCAAACCCTATTATTATACTCTGACATGTTTTTTATTTGTTTAGTCTTTCTCAACTGCTTGCCTTAAAATTCCATGTTCCATCTGGCTCTATCCACACACACACACGTAAGGTAATATCTCATGCACAAACACTGGAGAGCATGTGACCGTTATTTAAAAGAAAATATACAAGTATTTCATTGTTCCTCCAAGCAAAGCTTGTTCTGGAACAGAAAGAAAACTTATTCTTTGTTCCTTGAAAACCTTGGCCCTTCTCCCTATCATCTCTTTCAAATTTCATGCCTCCAGGCTGCAAACATTCCATTTTTCATCAAACCATTTTTTCAAATTTGCCCATAACACTCACATCTGTCACAATGTTTTTCTCTGCTTTTGAGTATTATTGCAACTCCCACACTCTTGGCAAGACCTTACTCCAGGTACAAATCCAACACACTCCTCTATTCATCATCTAGGATTTATGATTACATTTCCTTCTTCAAAGTCGCTGCCCTAAGCTCTGGGTGTTCATTCTCCTTATATGAGGAACCATACCTTTTTCAGCATTGCCCTCCTTTTCATGTCTTTGGATTAAGAACTGAGAACGAAGCTGGAGCTGTATGTTGCATGCTCTAGCCAACAACACTGAGATCCAAGGTTTGGCACCTGCAAGATTCTGGACAGGTATTCTGCACCCCTCAATTTGTTCACAGCCTCTATCTTGACATAAGAAATACTTCTCCAAATAAACATTGATTTACTGTGTCAAAGAAAATAAAGGATTTTAGCTCACAGGCATACACAGTCTCATGTATGTCAGTGCACCTGAAGCCCTTTACAAGAACATGCAACATCAAGTCTAGATCACATTTCAGAGGTGCTAAGTTACATTTGTTACAAATCCTTTAGGACGATGTCAGTTCTTTCCATTAAATCTTGTAATAGATTATAGAATCACAGAATTATAGGGGTTGGAAGGGACTTCTGGAGATCAATCCAGCCCAAAGCCCTGCTAAAGCAGGCTCCCTACAGTATGTGACTTAGCAAAGCGTCCAGGTGGGTTCTGAATATCTCCAGAGAAGGAGATGCCACAACCTCCCTAGGCAGCTTGTTCCACTGCTCTGTCATCCTCAAAGTAAGCAATTTTTGACTCATGTTCAGATAAAACTTTCTGTGCTCCAATTTGTGCTTGCTGCCCATTGTCCTATTGCTGAGTACCACCATAAAGAGCCTGGCTTCATCTTCTTGAAACCTGCCCTTTAGATATTTCTAAGCATTTATAAGTTCCCCTCTCAGTCTTCTCCAGGTTGAACAGTCTCAAGTCTCTCAGCCTTTCCTCACAAGGGATATCACAGAATCACAGAATTGTAGGGGCTGGAAGGGACCATCAGAGACCATATAGTTCAACCCCCATCCCAAAGCAGCTCTCTAGACTACACTGCACAGGTAGGTGTTCAGGTGGGTCTTGAATATCTCCAGAGAAGTAGACTCCACAACTGTCCTTGAACAGCTTGTTCTTGTGCTCTGTCACCTTCAGTGTGAAGAAGTTCCTTCACATATTGGTGTGGAACTTCCTATCCTCCAGTATATGGCCATTTCCCCTTGTCCTGTCCCCACCAACCACTGAAAAGAGGTTGGCTGTGTCCCTTTGACTCCCATACTTAAGATATTTATAAACATTAATAAGATCCCCCCTGACTCTTCTTTTCTCAAGGCTGAACAAACCCATGTTGCTCAGCCTTTCCTCTTAGGGAAGATGGACTCTCTCCAGTAGTTCCCTGTCTTTCTTGAACTAGGGAGCCCAGAACTGGACAAAATACTCCAGGTTATTTGGGGAATTTGACACTTTGGAGATAAATGCATGGAGAAATCAGAAAAAATCCTGTTGCCAGAGATAGAGATGAGAATCTACTCACTCACCCTGCTTGCATTTGCTACTGTTCCCATCTAAGTCACTGTTTCTCTAGTAATTCCTTTTGTGATAACTCTGCGCATCCAGGAAGTGTATCATCATGCAGTTGCACTCCAGGGCATATGCTGTGCTGAAACAAATAATCACAAATAAAGGTTAATTCAAAGTATAAGTATTTTGTTATTCCCACAAGCCGGACCTCTGAAGTACAGAGGACGCTTAGTTAAATTACCCACAAAAGCTGCATAGCTTTAGGCAGCCACATATTAACAGGAGTTACAAGTTCTCATTTTTTAACCATTTACACCGATAATTGTATTTCACATATGCTTTTGAAGATACACCCACTCTTACCTTCTCAGATGTAGGAGGCTTGCTTGGATGTGAAATGCAAGAAGGGCTGAAACGTGCAATCTGTGAGGATAACTTTCGACTTAATGAACAATGAAAAATCACTTCAGATTTTTTAACTCATTTAGTCATCACACTAAATTATCTTTGCAGAACTTAAAAGAAATTGAGCCAAATTTAAGAACTGGAGGTTTAGGAATAGCAGAGCTCACAGAAAGAGGAGGAAAATACTGAGACACTTAATGCTGGACTAAGTAACCAACTAGTGTGAGTACTACAGACCTTCTAAGAAATTCAGAAAATGGTTCTGTACTATTTTTCTCTCCATTACATACCAGTACATGTATTTGGTATTTATTTTCTGTTACACCCCACAAAACATAACCAACACAGAGAAAGGAGAGGAAAAATAAAACTGTCAGTATAGCTATTTTATGCTATCTTTCCCAAATGTTAACTCTTTGAACCAATATACTCCCTAAAAGTTTTGACCAGGTGAAAATTGCAGGACAGAAATTAGGGTCCATAGCTTTTTCTTTTACACTAAGGTATGAGCCATCGGTGAACACCCAATCATAATTATGTTTGAAATGGAAATCTCTCTTCTCAGTGAGAAGAACATTTCAATACCATTTCACACTCACTGCTGTACTGTGGCTGAGAGAGAGGTGGGCAAACATGGGCCATCTGTGCTTGTAAAGAGACTGACAGCTCTTCTGTGTTGTTGACAGGAACCAGTATTTCAGGTGGAGCAGAGTGTTTGAAAAGTCACAAAAACTATTCAGACACATGAAAGTGTAATTTCTGTAAAGTAGAAGTCATTGGCATGCAGGGCAGCAGGCTCTACAAGTGCTAGGTCAGCAACTCAATTGCCTGTGGGCTGTTTTATCTTAAAGAATGCCTCTGCTCTCTTCCAAGTCTTTTTTTTTTTTTTTTTTACCACTGTCCTTGTTTATCACTTCCATATTTGGGCAATGCAACCTTCTTTCTCTGAACACATGGCATTTTCCAAGGCAAATGCCAAATTCTAGTGAAAACTATTACATTACATAATTCAGTCTTTGTGCTCCTTTTACTCATTTCAAATTCCAGGAAAACCAAGAGTTCCAAATTCCAGCTAAAAACAAGAGTTCAAATGTCTATTTCTGTTCAACTCTGGAAGATGACTTTGAATAGTGGGCTTTGTTTTCATAAGATTCTGTTGGGTGCATTTCACATAATACTAAAACTCTTAAAAGCTTTTTTTTTTTTTTGCTGTAAATAGTTTCTAGTATCATGGCGGCATATCAAATGCAATTAAACATTGCATAAAAATTAGCGTTTTACTGCAATCACAAATTGCCACATTAATATGCCAAAAGGCTTCCAGTCATTACTAGAAAGACACAAGCATGAATGAAATAAGAGTACTTGGAAAGTAATGAAAGATGTTGTTCCAGACTCCTCAGGAATGGCAAACAGGAGCAAGAATTGTAGTTAGTCTTTCTTGTCTTACCTAATAACTAGTATCCTAGTTGCCATCCTTAACAGAGGTCACATACAGACAGAAAAAAATTTCCCTACAAGAGTGCCTTTAAAAAGTACAGACTATGTATTTTTCCTCCTCAGGTGGGCTGATTTCCAGCAGCACTGAGCACTTGCAAGTGTTCAGAATCTATAAAGTTTAAGCTACAAGCACCCATGTTCGAAGAGACAAAGAAGCAAATGGATTTGGTTGCATTCCTTCTGCATGAAGCTGTGCCCGAAGAAGAAAACAAACCTTTGAATCAAAGCTGCCGAATGCATGTTGAAACAGTAATTATGACTACTGCATCCAATAAAAAAATGAGGTCTCTGTATTCTTGGATTTAAAAAGTTTTAGTAAAAAGGTATCATAGAAAGTGTTGGCGCTCTTCTACTCGCCAAAAGAAATGCTCTATAATTGGAAGATGAACCAGTTCCTGTAAAAATGACCCAACACTGCATTCCTTTCAATTCACTTCTGTAACAGCCATCCTTATTATGGTACAAGGAGAAAGAAATACTTCCAGAGGGAGTATTTCTCACCAGTATCAAGTCATCGGTGGCGGACGTAAACAAGTTGTTTTGATCTCATTGCTTCATGTTATGAATATGAGTAAGGACGGAACTACTAAAACATGCACAGCATTGCCCAAAGTTTCTCAGACAAGCCAAAGGAAGTCTCGCTCCTAAGCTCTACACTTAGGAGTGCCAGCTTCAAGACATGACTAATAAAGAATACCTACAGAAGCATCCAGGTTGAAGGGCTGCAGTGAAGGATGCAATGGAACAAGGCAGGCTCTGGCTTACTTCCTTACAGACTGATGGCAAATAACCATTTCTCCTTGCGCAGTATACCCCACAAACACATTTCAGATAAACGCAGTCTTCTTTCTGTGCAGCCTGGCAGAGCAATGAACTGTTGCTACTGCATGAAAAACCTTGATGGTGATAGTTCTATAGCAACTGTAGGAAAAATACCTCAACATTATATGACTTGTAAGGAAAATGGTAGAGGGTAAGCTGGCAACAGTACAAGGTGTGCTCCGAAAAATCAGACCATTTACTAGCATCAAAATGATTGTCAGATGAGCTAGCCATCTGATGTGGTTATAGCACAGCTACACCTGTGTGGTTTCTTACAATGCCACAGGGAAATGAACAAAACATCACATTAACAGGTGAGCAGAAGTATGCCTACTTGAATATCAAGTGCCATGAAACAGAAGAGTACTTTTAGACAGTGGTAAATGAAATTTCGAGTATAATTTCTGCTCATAAATATCTGCGCAATCAAATAATAAATGCGAATACATTCTGAAAGAAAGTTCAATTGGAAAAAGAATCAAAAAACTGTTATTTGGGACAGTGAGCTGGCTGACTAGGACACCAGGGCATTCTGAACCCATATCTCAGGCAGAATTTCTACATAGAAGAGCCTCTCACTATAAAGGGCTCCCCTTCATGAGTAGGAAATATGGAGCTGTAGCAAGATTAAAACCAGACACGGTGAAGTCTTCCACACTTGCCTTTTATCCCTCTGCTTCTAAAGTGCTCAGTAGGTCCAAATGTATTTTGAGTAAGCCAGATTTTCTCTCTCCTTACCAAACCTCAAGAGCATATTGTCATTATTGCAAAGACACTTGGCTCTCAAGGCTTGAAATACTTGCAGAATTCCATGAAATCAGAATTCTCTATGCACAACAAAGCAGTGCTTAGTCACATAGATAAGACTAACCATCCTGTCCCTATTTAGAAGGGTTCTCACGCTAACATACGCACTAAGAAGTTTATAAAATATGTGATGTCAAAAAAAAAAATCTACNGCGGGCCCGGCTCCATCGGTCTCCTTCCTCCGCGGGTCGGCGCGGTTACGGTTCGCCCCGAGGGCGGCCTGCCCGCTCCGCCGCTGCCGGGGGAAGCTCGGCGGCGCTGCGCGGTCGCGTGGCTCCGTGCCGGGAGCGGGGTCGCTGCCTCCTCGGGCTGGGACTGGCCCGTACAGAGAGGCCTTTTTCACGTCCCGTCCCGCCCCGCCCCGCCCGTCGGAGCTATTTGCCATCCTTAGTGCAGCTGTTGGCAGGGCCGGGGCTGCGCACTTCTTCCTTTCGCTCCGCACAGCGTGTAAATAACGGCTG
>VXAB01000403.1:0-295258 GCA_013399175.1 Odontophorus gujanensis
AACCGTCCCGCAAACCACTGACACTTCCTAACTGTAGTTAGTTGGTCACACAGTATAGTGTGTCACACAGCACATGATGAAAGGCTGACAGGTCATGAGCAACAGTAACACAACACTTGGTTTCAGAAACTGTTCCATAGTAAGAACATCCTCAGCCATCACCTATTCCTTTCTCCTTTTGTGCCCCAAACTCCCCAAATTAAGATTTACTTCTGGTTTATAGCCTCCTAAAACATAAAAATGCACCTACAGGGTAAATAGTTTGGGACCAAAAATGAGTGGAAGGATTGAATGATCCCTTTTTCTTATTTTTTAATCAAATTCTCCTACAGTTCTTGTGGCATTCCAACAAAGCCAGTCAGAAGTAGTTTCAATTATAAGAAAAAAGGACATTTTGTGGTCTGGTTCCCTTTGACCAATCTTCAATGTAGCAAGGCTTGCATCAAGAAAAACTCATGAGGAAGATACAGCAAGATGTTCTGTTTGTTACTAGAGAAACAAGGATGGAACAGGCAATGTGGAAGCCAAAAACTGTCAAAAGTACACATAATTAGAAAAATAGATATTTCCAGAAGGAAAAGATGCTGGGAATAATGAAATAAAATACAGGAACAAATAAGGTAACTGAGTTCCTGGTCTTTGATGTCAGTAGTTAAACCTGATGCATCAGGAAACAGGGAACTGATTGAGGAATAAACATAGACATGTAAAACTGTGTCAGTAAGGAAGTAAGAGCTTACATGGGTGTCCACAGTCTGACTACTGAATGAGGTTTCCCACCAATACTAACTTCCTAATCATGCAGAAATTGATTAGAATAGTGCTAGACAAATTAACGGCCTACTAATAGGCTAGCTCATATACGGGTTTATAGATACTTACATTCCTGTGCTTTGTTCTTCTTTTGAATCCAACCTTAGCACCTGAAACACTTTCACATTTGAAGTTTGTTTGAAGGCAGAAGGTTCAAACACTGAGGACAAAATTGATCTAATTGTATGGCAGAGCTGCAGCTACGAGAAATTCAGCTTTACACAGAAAGTCATGCAAATGGAAAGAGAAGCTCTGTATGGCTGTCTATGCATCTTATGTCCTACTGACATCAGCTGAGAGAACATGTAATTAAATCGTTCATGTAAACCAAATGTAACTGAAGAGATGCACTGAATTTTAGCCTATCACACAACACTATCACATCTATAAGCAACAAACACAAAGATTTCTGTATTTAGACATGAAAGTGCTGAGTAGTAGCAAAGGGTGAAGGGAAAAAATGTAGTCAGCAAGTTCATTAGCTTTATATTTCTGAAATGTGTACAAATGAAGAATGCATCTGAGAAGCTCAGTCCTATATTATCACAACACACTTGTGTTTTTGAGAGAGACTTTAGACAGACTAAGCTATACCAGGATACAAATGATGATTCTCTAGCACCTCCATGAAGTGATACTTTAGTAATAGCTTTTATTTATTTAATTTTTATTACAAGTCCTTCTGTTTTCCTCTCAAGTTCAGCCCTAACTATATATGCACTTAGATCACTCTGAAAGTAATGCCTCATATTCATTTCCAGTGTAATGGAATATTGGTGGGAAAGTTCAACAGGTTCAGCCTCTACTGCTGTACCACTGACATTCACCTCTGACATCATGGGCCAATACCATAAAATAGGAGGCATTACTTTCAGAACAGCCCTCATATCTACGTATGTTTAGTTGTGTGCTTTTGTTTTGTTTGCGAAAAGAAACAATATTTTTAATATTAAGTGTTTATCTACATATTACTTACTCTGTGTACTGCCTTGACCTTGATGGTGCTCATATTCAGCATTGGGAATACTTGAAATAAACACTAACCTTTTTGGATAATTTGTTAATTACATTACTAACTCTCTAACATGCATCATTTCTGAGATTCAAACAAAACCCACAAAAATATAAAATTTTAAGTATTACCAAGCAGTTAAATGATGTCTTATATTAACCATGCAATTTTTAGATGAGTGATCTTTTGTACTCCTGAAAGACAGATAAAAAGAATGCATGGCTACACATAAAGACATTGATAAAATATCCAAAATGCTTCAAAGTGATCTCAGTTGTTCTCACTTTTCACAACAGAACTTGAACACCAAGGAGAGAAAAAAGAGGAAATAAAGAAGAGTGCGGTATTGAATAATGTGACAGAAAGTCCTCAGCTATAGAAAACTTACTCCTAGAAAATAAATTCCTCTTCTTCCTCACTCCAGCAAACAAGCACTACAGTATTCCCAGGTTCAGCAAAATTAGTCCTTAACACTATTTCTTTACTGGTAGAGCCACAAAACATCAATTTTCAACACAACACCTGCAGAATTCTTGGCTGCACAGCACCCTTCTGTGCACTGGCAACATTTTGCTTGTCAGATGGCCTCCTCCTTAGCACAAAATGTAACCTTGTAATTGTTGTACATTAGTCATCCATTCACTCTACCTTTCCAGCTCCATCATGGAGAAAATGGATCTCAAGTCACTGAAATTAGATTGAATTCCTTTTCCCCCACTCCACAGAGCTGCAACAGCACTGATTTATTTAAAAAAATAATTCCCCTTGCAGGCTTTCATACTAAATCACTGTGTGCACTAGTCATGTAACTGGATTACAGGAAACATTAACACCAGCAATTGCCCTTTCAAGTTGAGCGACCAATAACATTGCTACAGGCTGGAACAAGAACGGTCAGCCAGGGCAAAAAAACAAATGTTGCCACTTGTCCTACATAATAAAAACCAAAAAGCAGCAACAAGCAGCAAGTGCTCGTTCTAAACAAAGAAGGAACAACATGCGTGCATTCAAAACAAAACAGACTCCCTTGGCAACAGAATTACGAGTACAATCTACTTAAGGTGAAATTTGTGGGGGAGAAGCCAAACGTCCAAGTGCAGAGAGCGGGAAGAAACAGGGCTGTGCTTGGATGATGGCAACCACCCTGCTGTGGGACAGCTGTCCTTTGGAGAGAGACACCTTCAAAATTTGTTCATTGTGCGATTACTGAGCTGCCCAGGTTGCTCTGTGCATTAAAACATTTTTCTTAAAGGATGGCATTTAAACCAAACAATAAACACTGTCCTTGAACACACCTAGAAATAGTTCAAGATTTCAGCAACAAACAGCTTTCATGTTACAGTCAGTTCATGTTGTTATTTCCCCCTTGAAGTACATATGGTTCTCAGCCAGAGCAGAAGGTATCAGAGCAGGTGTTCCATCCCACAAATGCAGTAGCAAAGCTTGAGACTGAAGTTGCTTAATGAGAACTTAATGTAGATTTAATACATTTTTTTTTTTAATCTGACTGCCAATTGGGAATCTGCCTCATTTAGGTTTTGATGCAGGCACAGGCAGTCAGGTAGAACCAGGGTAGTCTCAGAATATTTTGCAAGATTTCTGCATTTGAAGTTGAGGACTGTGAGTCTCCTAATTCATGTAAAGCTCGACTAATATAGCTGATCATGTAACAGTGTCGTATAATGATAAAAACAAACAAACAAACAAACAAACAAACAAAAACAACCAAGAGGTTATGTATATTCTGAATTCTTTGCTTTTTTTTTTTTGGATTCTATCTTCACAGGGGGTGAAACAATGCTTGCTATGGGAAAAGAGAGCAGGGACCTTCACTTCGGAGCTGGCCTTGCAGGCTGTGACAAGTTTGTTTGGCATATCCTCCAGATCAATACCATTCAGCTTTGGTGTGGACAGATGATATGACCCCACTGAAGTGACTCTGTCAGTGCCTCATTTTGCTCTGAAATGGACTGCAGTACAACATTTGCATATAACTAAACCTATTCCTGATTATGCTTGCCATTTATCTCAATTGAGGAGACCTTGGTCAAAAGGGATGCAAACAAGCAGAGAACATAGCTTTCTGAGGCCAGGTCGAGCTGTGAAGGAAGCATTCAAAGCAGAGCCAGGCTCTTCTTGTTGCTCAGTGACAGGACAATAGGCAATGGGTAGTAGTAGTGCAGTAGATTCCCTCTGAATACCAGGCAGCACTTCCGTGCTGTGGAGTGAGAGAGCACTGGTACAGACTGCCCTGAGGCTGAGGAGTCTCCTACCCGGAGATCTTCAGAAGCCCCCTGGACATGACACTGGGCACTCTGCTCTGGTGGCCAGGTTGGGCCCCTGCCAACATCAGCCACTCTGAAAACAGTTTCTTGATAGTATTTTTTGACTATTAGCTAGCACTTACTGCATTCCAATAACCTCAGCATGTTCTACAGAAAGCTACTTGGTGCGTTCAGGAGGGCAGATCTCCAAAAGTACCAACAGCAAATGGAACTCTGTCAGCTCTGAAATAATTCCTGCACCAACATCTCCCAGTGCTGCACAGCCTGTCTTCTTTCCTTGTTCGCAAAAGCCATTATTTTTTAATCTAGCATCTTTTGAGAAGAGCAGTTTACAGAATTAGGCAAATAGCTGCTGACTGTAATTAGTCACATTCTTTCAGTTTAATCTTTATTAGTTAACTGTAATGAGTGAGTGAGCCATTATGAATGGTAGTTCTTCCCTCAGAAGAAGAAGGATAAGCCCAACACTTTTCTGTGTAATCAGGCAGGGCTAACCATGCACCAGGATGAGGCAGAGCAGTGCCATGCAGAATGCACACAGAATCTGATACACTCTCCACAGAACACAGTTCTACTGACATTGTCCTGTTCCTGGCATGAAAGATGAAGATGGAGCAGGGTGGCATCAGTGTATGGTTCCACTGGCATGCCCTCCGCTACAGGAAGAAATGATGCCATCACTTTTCTAAAAATGGGCATGATCACATAGGTAACTGAACAAGGAGGGTCCCAGACCACATCCTCCAGAAGGAACACATGTGCCTTGCACTAACAAAAATATAATCCTTAATTTTTACAATAAACAGACTTCCTCTCAAACAGCTTGTGAGCATAATGGTGAATTTGCTAGAAAAATAGAAGTGAATGAAACTTTTTTGTCAGCCTTTTAAAATCTCCCTGCCTCAGTAGAACTCTTCCCTTTACAGTTTCTTGTGCCCTACACAGAACAAACTTAAAACCATCCAGTGAAAGCAGGGAAAATACCTATCAAGATATGAGGATTAAAGGCATCTGAGGCAAAAGTGAGTTCAGAGTAGATATATTCTGCATTGATTCATCAGATTTCTCTTGATCACAGTGAGGTCATATGAATGTGAGTTCTGCTAAAGTGAAGAGTGTCAAGATGTATGGTAATTATTTATAAGTAGATAATCACCCAGGAAGAAGAATATGAACTATGGATACACAGCTTTAAAATCTGAGTCTGTATTTGTCTATAAGCACATTTATTCACAAAACAACTCCAGAAACCTGAAAAAGGCACTTACCACAACAATCACATTCGTCACAGGAATGGGAAGGTTTTCCACTTCCAAGTCTTGACCTGTCATAGCTAACAGATTGAGGGATGGGTCGTAGGCAGGTCTGGGGAAAGTTGACTTAACAACTATTGCAGGGTGCGGCTTGTTTATTTTGGTATGGGAAGAAGAATGGAAATGTTGTTTGGAATTCTTATAACTGTCTGTATCCAGACTTTTTTCCAGACTCTGCACATGGTGATAAATGAACACAGGTTTCCCACTCTTTCGCTGATGAATTGTCAAAAAGTGGTCGTTGTCTCCAGAAAAGCAGCCTGAGGAAAGAAAAGAATACATTTAGAAGGCCTCTCTTGGGTATTCTGTAGGTGATTTGGAAAATCTGATGAGATCTTTGGGTTCTACGAGATTTTGAAAGATTATTTGAGAAATACAAGAATTTCTTTAAATGTAATTTCTACAGTAATATCTTAACAACACCACAGAGTCTACTAAGTATATTAAATGTATTACGTTCGTAAATTTATTTTATAGAGTTTTTTCAAATCTTATTTATTCTTCTGGTCAAAGCTTCATTGCACAAACGATATGCAGGAGAACAGATGCTGACCCAAGTCCAACTTCTGTGTCATTGTAGACTTCAGTATCGAAGCACATGCAGTCCATTTTCTAATATGTTTAATCATCTAGTAATGACAAATGTTCAAATTGCTGTGATCATCTTTCATACATGGGGACTGAGGGAACAAAAGTCAAAAACTAGATACAAAAATCAGACTTAAAAGTGTAAGGAAGAGAGGAAAAGTACAACTAAGATACCTGAGTCCAAAAACATACTTCTGCATTACCTGGTCAGCTGCCATTAATTGTAGAAATTCCTAAACTCCATGAGTATCTCAGCTAAAGATGACTTCACAGTCTCCATGACAGGAGGTATTTACCACCTCATCACTAGGCAACAGCATACAGAGCATATATTCATCTCCCTTTGTGTAATGGAAGGAGGCTGACACTCACCAAACCTTCTATGCTGCTGCCATCAGATACCCCAGTAACCAGGAAGCTGCTCTGGAACACTGGGAATGCTCTCCACCCTGAACCCTCATGCTGCTCCAATGGTCAGGACAAAACAACTGAGATTCACTAGGCCAAAGGAAGACCAAGGGAATAACCACGGGTCTTTGCACACTTAGCTGATACATAAAAGAAGAGTGCTGGGAATCTTATTATAACAAAGAAATAACATACCTGTGGCATAAGTAGTCAGTGAGGAAACTACTTGAAGAGTACTTGAAACAGAGATCTGTGCTCTCCTTAGCACAGATGCTAGTCAGATCAGTGGTCTTACTGTCCCCTGTGCCAACTCTTGCTATGACACATCCTATAGGCAAGTATTCCCTGGCCAGACAACAGAGCTCCTAGCTCTCTGCACAGGGTATAGAAGTATGTGTACTTAAATCTTGCATACGAAGAACTCCTGCAGATTACATGCTTTAAGTTGACTGTGCATTAATAAAATAAAACATTTTCTTTTGATAGTTAAATTACTTCCTAACAATGCCTTTTTAAATGAAATTATTATTATTATTATTTTGTGGGTGTAGCCTGGTGAATCTTTAGTTTCTTTGTGACAAACAGAACAGCTACAGAAACCCAGTTGAGCTGCTAGCCTGGAAGACAGGCTGTCCCTCTGAGCAGAAAAATAGGCAAGGATCAGCTTCTTTAGAGATAAAAAGTAACTGAAACTGAATTAGTCACATCCTGGATGAGTGCTTTAAGAAACACAGTGCTGTACAAAGGGACTTTCTGTTCTAAGCAAAGTTAACCCTGCCCTGCTCATCTTGGGTTTTCCTCCTCAGAAGCTGTTGGAGTTAATGGGAATGTTCAACTGATCCTCTGTTATTTAGTTAAAATAAATAAATACATGAACATGGCTTTAATTCTCTTAATGAGCTGTGAAGAACATCTCCAAACCAACTATATGTTTCAATTCAGGTTGAAAAAGAAATCATTTTGTTCTATTCAGACTGATTTTTGCCTCTGATTTTTTTTTTTTTCCTTCTGTAAGCAAATCAAAATAATCAACCATTTGCACAGCTCTACCCGGTGCCCTTAGGAGATTTCAGTGTAGGTAATTACATTCTGTTGACCTAATTTCCTCATGAAATTTCAGTTAGGAAAATCAAGGACGATATCTTATCTGTGCTATAGTATTGCTATGCATCATTGGGAACTGCATTGTCTGTCAGAGTGTGTCCATGTCAGTAGTCAGTGAGGCAATTCATAACATACATGAGCAGAAAATCAATAGGAAGAAGACAGAACACAGAATCATGTATTCTATAGTACACTTAGAAATCTTCCCAAAATAAAGCAGAATGCTAAACCCAAGGCTACTCTTTTAAATGGTAAATACAAGTGCTGGCAACTTCTAGATGACCACTGAGATCACATACATATACAACTGTTGTCAAGTTGTATTTGGAAGATGTTTGAGAGCAGGGAAAAAAAAAAAAAAAGAGACAGAGAAATTATAGAGTATGGTCTTAAATACAGCTGAATCTCAGAGCTTGTTAAGCTTTCTGGGTTCTCATTCAGCTTCTCGAGGCTTGGATTGATGGATAAAATTCTGAGGGCTGGTCTTAGCAATTTACAGAGCTGTATGAAAAACAAAGTGAAAACAAGGGAATATCAGTCACCTCTTTACTGGACTTTTTATTCATGTCTCTACCACAGGCAATCAACATTCCAAAAGTAAGCAAATGTAACATTCAGCAATGCAACTACAAATGCATTTTGTTTCTGTGGTTTCTCTTAGCTTCTTTCATTACTACTCCTTTGTTTCTGAGGGAATCAAAATTCCTGTATTTCTCCAGGAATTCTTCATTTTACATATCTTCCTCACTTCCATATGCCAAAGTCTCCTTTCCTTTCATTTATTTTGACTGAAGGGAGCAGAAAGTACAATGATTGGCAAAAATTCTTCTCTGAATAATATTAAGATATATCCCAAGTATGATTTCAGAGCCAATCCTGATTAAATTCAGAAAAACTGAATGGTTGTCTTATTTTTGATATGTGAATAGTTCAAGGAGCCCTCCAAAAAGACCTGCTCACAGATCTCAGTACGTTTTATAGCAGTAGCACCATTTCTCACTAAAACCCAACAGATTATCTTCCATTATGTTAAAATCATGGCAGCAACACAGATCACTGCAGCAGATTCAATACATAATCCATGGCAGCAGTTTTTCAAGATGAACTGCAAAACATATTTGGTAGTGGCCCATCCTGCAGAAATGAACGAGTCTAATTACACAACATACTCTCTGCACTCACACAAATCTATTTTTACCAGCTGACAGCACAAGTTCAGACATGTTCCAAGAAAATCACTGGGCTGAATTTGATTTTCTGAGAAGGCAACACAGCCCTAATAATTTAAGTAGGTTACATGCATTCATAGTGCCCAGTGTGAAAACTTCATTGATCTCAGTAGACTGTGGATGATGCCCTAAACAAGATCAGACTTTGTCTCACAGACAACTAACCATGCCTCAAGTGACCTTGGCAGCAGGCCACCATTGATCCTCTGGCAGAACCTCTGGCTTCTTCTTAATCTGTTGAATATTCTTGACACCCCTAAATTTCAGTTCTGAGAACAAACATTGTGCACCAATGAGGCATTCAGAGACATAAGTCATGAGAAACCAACATACACAGGGATTCAGAAAATGAGACTTAAGACAAAGCTCAAGAAACAGAATTCCTAGAAGAGCCTCCTCCATAAGCTTAGCAAACAGGATCCTAAAGTGAATTTTATATTCTAGTCAGATTACCTTGTTTGAACTCTATTTTAGAAAATCATTCTTCATGACAGATCTATATCCAGTACTCATATCACTCTCTAACTGGAATAATTTTATTCTTTCTCCTAAAAATCTTCCCCACACTGGAAGTCTTGTCCTGGAAGTGGGGGAGGGGGGCAGCACAAAAAGTAACTCATGAAAATAAATGTGTAAATCAAAAGGATATTAAATAGATAGCTCACGCTGTTGCACCTGTCATACACTACAAATGTGCATTACGTAGGCAGAAATGAATGCTATATAATAAATAAATAATAAATAGTAAATTTAATCTGAAAGATATAGTGGATACTTTTGGCTATTCTAATTGGTTTCTGCTTAACAGAGAAATCCCAGGTCTGACCTGACTCCCAGAATACCCTCAGAGAACTTACATTTTATTTGAAATCAATCTACCAGAAAATTGTGACAGACTCCTAGTTTCCAAACACCTTCACTTTCTCTGAAGTGGACACACAAAAAAAACTGAAGATAGCCAAGACCCATTAAGAGGCCAGTAACACAGTAGCAATGTTTCCTTGTTCTAAGACATAAAAATATCACAGGTCTACAGATATTTATCTCTTGAGTCCAAAATCAGAACAGTAAAGAAGAGTCCCAGTAGGACATAAGTGTTGTTATTGTATTCCTGATAAAGCCAAGATAACAGTGTTTAAAGTCTTGTTGTCTGGAAAAACAATTTGTGGTCATTACTCTAAGTCTTACTATTTGCTTTAATCTGAACAACTTAGACTCATAATAAGGTAGGTTCTTTAACATTCTCTAATTCTTTATGTTGTGTAATGAGATGTATATAGTATATTTACCATTTGTAAGTAGTACAGTCACTTCAAACTCACCAACAGCACTGCTGTGCTCTAAAAAATTAGTAAGTGAAATACCTAAGTGAACATAGACATACAGCATATCAGTGTTAAAATTCACACAATACTGTATCTAGCATTATGTAACATTGAATTCCCTTTATAATTCTAGGTATCTTGATGCATTCCAAGACTGAAATTTTCATTTTAAAAAGCTGTAAATGGGAGGAAAAAAAAGGCAGAAAACGTACAGTCATTTCATAAGAGAAAAGTGTGCCGAAAATTGATTGATTGGTTTCAAAGATAAATTTAACTCAAATGCTGTTTGATTTACAGTACTTAGTGCTATTGCCCAAATTACTTCTCATTTTCAGGAAAAAGAGTTACTGATCTTAGATAATTAAATTCTGTACCCTGATCTCTATATTCATTTTTTTCCCCTTTTTCTGTAGCACACTGTTCTGAGGGAAGTCCTTTGTCCCATTCAACCTCTCTTCACATCACAGAGACTAGCCTCAGGCTTTGTACAAGCTCCACGTTTAATCACCTTTCGCACAACGGTTCATCTCTTCTGAAACAGCTGACCAGCATCACTACAAGATGCAGGCCAATGTACTTCTGCATCCATCAATCCTCTTCAATAACGCCAATGTTCCTACAGCTGGGAGATTTCACTGCCGCCTCTTCTTATGCACTGAGGTGGAGTTCTCTCTGGCCTATATGTAATAGCCAAATAGATATTGGCCTAAAGGAAGGAAAAAAAATACATCTCTCTCTTACAACATGTGATAAATTGCTTAATATCATGCTATTATGATAAGCCATTTATGAGCATGGATCTAACCCTCAGGGGTCCAGATAACAAACATACTCAGGAAAATGCTAACTATAAGTGATTTCTAGACACAGGATAAACAATACCATAGCTTTAAAGGATTTCTATTTTATTTATTTTTTTCTGGGCTACGAAGGTTTTCCCTTATTCTGCAGGCAAGGGAGTATTGTTTTGGCTGTGACTTCAGAAGATACAGAAGTATATTTCTTCATTCCTGTCTCATCTATCTTACTGAAAGAGAAAGAAAAGATTTAGCATATCAAGAGAAGTCAACATATCTAATGGGAAATAAAAATGTTTTAAATGATGTTGAAAGCACAAAGGAAAACAAAAGCTGTCTGGAAGCAATATGCCTTGCATTTGTACTGTCTAGTTAACAGTATGTCTTACTGTCAGCAAAGTAGTACATCAATCAAATCTAAATTTCATTAGTATAGGCTATTCAGCATTAGCAAAAAGCAAACTACTCTTTAACACTAGCAAAGTTGGCCAAGAACTATTACGAGATTCTATGAAATGACTTCACCATCACTCAGACAAACCGAACATACTTCCAAAAGCTTTTCCATGAGGACAAACAGGCAAACCTGAAAAAGAGAAAATATGGATCTGCTTTCTGGTTTCACAGAATCACAGAATTGTAGGGGTTGGAAGTGACCTCTAGAGATTATTAAATCCAATCCCTGTGCCAAAGCAGCTCCCTAGCCCAGGTTGCACAGGTAGGCGTCCAGACGTGTCTTGAACATCTCCAGAGAAGGAGACTCCACCACCTCTCTGTGCAGCCTGTGCCAGTGCTCCATCACCCTCACTGTGAAGAAGTTCCTCCTCACGTTTGTGTAGAACTACCTATGCATCAGTTTGTGGCCATTTCGCCTCATCCTATCACCACACTCTGCTGAGAAGAGTCCGGCCTCGTCCCTTTGCCTCCCTCTCCTTAGATATTTATAGACATGAATCAGATCCCCTCTGAGTCTTCTTTTCTCAAGGCTGAACAGAGCCAGGTCTCTCAGCCTTTCCTCATAAGAGAGGTGTTCTGTGCCCTTTATCATCTTATTGGCCCTCCGCTAGACTCTTTCCAGGAGATTCTTTGTCTTTTTTGTACCAATCCCTGTCTTTTTTGTACCATTCAAAGTCTTGTTTATGGGCAAAAAGGAAGCACACTTCATACATGAAAATAATGCCAAGAGCTCATCAATAGCAAAAAATACAAATATCTCATTCAAGAAGCATTAGATCTAATTAGTATAGAAAAGTAGGCTGAATGCCTACACGCAGAGAAAGTCACAGTAATAGCAATAATAGAATAAAATTCGCAGCACACAGACATTTCCTAGCTTTTATCAATTTTCCTGGTGTTATGTTCACCACTCCACTGTTTCTCTGGGTCCTAAGGTTGCTGTTTTCACACTGGCATTAGGGTGATGTTTGGGACAGTTGTCAGCACCTGACTCCTTTGCCAGGAGGAACATAATCTTCATGCTAATGGTTTCTTCCTCCTGTATTCCTTCTTCCTCTTAGGATCATACATATATAAATATATATACACNTAATGCATCTATGAATCTATGAATCTATGAATCTATATTTGTTCACTAACATGCACTCACAACCTTCTTTTTCTTCAATTGGCCTGCAGCAACATCAAGGTTGCATGTGCAACAGGGAAGTTGCATTTTAATTTACTATCTGGTGTCACTTTAGATAGTATTTCTTTGTTCTCTTTCTTAACCCCTAAAAAACAACAATGTTAAGTTTATGATCCACCCTTTCAGCTGACTATGACAGAGTTGTTGATAGCATGGGGTTCTCTACTGCCAAGCATACCATCCTCACTCCATATGCCACTGTCCTTAAATTGGGTCCATGTCTCTCTACAATACCTGTTCATGTTAGAGTCATAAATATCTAATTCTACATAGAACAGCTGCTTTTTACTGCTATCTATATATGCTTATAATTGTATCACAGTAAGGCAAACAAGAGGAAAGCAGATAAAGAGACTTGGTCAATTAAAGAAATTACTGTTACAGCTAATTCAGGTCAAAAAAAGTTCATGCAGAGCAGGTCTGACAGGCCTCAATTATGAATCCTAGCAAACTCAGTACAAAGTTTTTATTTTTGCTGCTAGTAATGGCAATACCATGTTACAGAGTGGCCAGGTCACAGTCCTATATAGGTGGTCTGTGCTTTCCTAGTAAAGTTCAAAGGTCAAAAGGCCTGGCCTTTTGTATGGAAGGAATAGTACCGACTGCATGTCCAAAATTCAGAGCTGAGCATACACAGAACAGGAAAACTGTAAAAATTTGAAATAATATTAATAATATTTTGATTTGCCATTGAACAAAATATTCAACTTTTGATCAAAAGAAAATATGTATGTACATATGGGTGTGTGCATGCCTGTACACACAGATACATACATTTTCTTTTCTCTACATGTGTGAGAGTGCACTTGCACCAATATGTGTGTGAGAGAGAGAGAGAAAGAGCATGTCAGAAAGAATTACAAGGTATTCTTTCCTTTTCTAATAAGCAGTCCGCTGAGAATAGAAACAACTGCAATTTTTTTGCTTTTTTGTTTTTTGATGAATTTGTCCTTTCCACTAGAAAAAAACAAAAAAAAAGTGCTTTGTCTCAAAATATCCACAGCTATAGTGCGTTAGAATTAAGCACAAGTCGTATCTTTTTCAAAAAGGCACTTTACATCTCACTTTATGGGCTCGTTGCCTGATATGTCAATATTGAAAGTGGATACTACAGACATTTGCTTTCAGTAGGTCTACTCATGTGAATTAGGAGATGAGCCATTGGTCCCAAAGGCACTTAAATATTCTGCCATACTCATATGCCCTGGCATTGATGTACTATATAGTGTCACATTAGACTCCTTCTTTCCAGAATGCGTGAGAAGGTGCTGCAACAATTCATTAATTTTGTGATTACTGACATTTTCCAAGCATAGGTTGTGGATGAATTTTATTCTGCACAATGTGAATAAATATATATCCATGGAAGTTGGTAGCTGGTACAAAGAGAAGTAAAATTTGGTTCTAAGGTTTTGGCAGGTTTTTCTTTTTTTTTTTTTAATTATTATTTTTGCAGTAATTCTGCTCTAGATCACACTAAGGTTTTCTGAGCAGATTTTATTAAGCTTTTCCAAGCACATATTCCAAAGTCATGCTGAAAATTTTACAGGGCAATGACAGTGCTTCATGGAATGAGAGCTGTACCCTTCCTCTTAGCCCCACTAACAGGTCTCAAGACATCTCCATGGAGAAGACCACAACCATGGAGACAGACTAGAGAGACAGATTTCCCACGAGTCCAATTCATGGCTTTTAAACAAGGCTTCTGTTTCACTCCCTGGAGAAGCTGGAACCAGCCTTTGCTGTCAGAGATGTTGCAGTCTTCTCATAATACAACAAATGAAATCATGGTGAGATTCCAAGATCACAAACCTCAATAATTTCCTAATGGATGTACTGAACATAATCCTCTCATAGATGATGCCTTTCAAAATTATGAATAGCAAGAATTTCCACATGTAGAATACATGGTAAAACATCCTCTCCAACTAACTCTTCAAAAATGATTTGAATCTGGATACAGAACTATAAAACTGCTTTTCCTCAGCTGAACTTTTTAAAGAGACTGATGACTACCCTCTGATTATCCATGAGTCTACTAATAAAAGGCACAAGTGTCTATTCTAGTAAAAACACCCACTCATGCCCAGCAGTATGTTTTCTACCAAAGGCAATTATAAGTACCAGAAACGTTTAGATTATGCTAGTGTAATGAAGCTGAATTCAAATACATTTTCAAAATCAATAGATTCTTCACATTCACTCAGAACATATTTAGAAGTTAGCAATATTCACACACTAGTATGAGACTAGCGAAAGGGACCTGATTTTGAACACGTTTTGTGCATATCCCCCCGCTCCCCCCCCCCAGTTTTACAACTAGTGATTTCTTCCCAGAGCAGTGTTAGCTTGTGCTAAAGAAATTTTGGTTTCAATACAAGTAATCCTCATTATAGTAAAGCACTGCCTCAAGAAGATAAAATACCACTGTTTCCTACTTGGACTTTACTTGATTCAACTGTTAGGTTTCTAGAAGGAATCTACTGAGACCAAGACTAGGAAATATGTAATTCCCCCCTGCAAAAGCTGGTAAAGATGCACTGGTCCATACTTAAAGATGTCAATGTATCCCTTCACTGATGAAGAGAAACAACAAAACAAGTTAACTGGAGTCCTCATAACCTACTGTAAGGCCTATGCTCATTAAACCATGTCTTAGATGACCTAATCAAAACTCCTGTTGTTGAGTCTTTGCTTTTCCAGCAGCAGAATTTGGGGGAACGGACAGAAACTGCAGCACAGGAGGTTCCGCGCGAATGTGAGCAAGAACTTCTTTACGGTGAGGGTGACGGAGCACGGGCACGGGCTGCCTAGGGGGGTTGTGGAATCTCCTTCTCTGGAGATATTCAAGACCCGCCTGGACGCCTACCTGTGCAACCTGGTGTAGGGAACCTGCTTTGGCAGGGGGGTTGGACTCGATGATCTCTTGAGGTCCCTTCCAACCCCTATGATTCTATGATTCTATTATTCTCTCAATACAAATACTGCAAAAATGCTCTGTTAAGATCTTAACATAAGGGAGGTGGTGGGTTCATATTGTAACTGTTAAATGAGAAAGTCTTTCATGTCTAGATTATTTTTCCTGGGTTATTTTCTGTGGCTGAATGTTTAATCCATACATTTTAACTCTTCTCATGAAATTCGCTAAAAAGTAAAGTGAAATGGTTAATTAGCTGAGTAATTTCAATGATACAAGTAGCTCGGATTGCAAGCTAGTCTAATGCATCACTTTGTGTTTTTGCTACCACCTGTCATTCTTCTATAAGGAAACAATGTTCCCTAGTAATCTTTGGGGACATTCATTTTTCAATGCAAGAACATGCATTAGATCATAGCTAAAAAAAAATTATAACCTGTCTTGCACTCTCTCACGTGATGCAGAATACATGTCAAAGATTCATGCTGACCTGTAATCTGTTGCTACAAATTTAGGTCTTCCTCCAACAGCAAGCTCAATATAGGTTGATTTCTTCATCTGATGCATTCAGCAGAAAGGTCTAATTCTGCTTTCAGATATACACACAAGTATATTTAATTTCAGCAAAATGTGCACCAGTATACCAACAGCACAATTGGATTTAATTTGCTGCTTACACAGTTGTCATGTTTTATTGGAATTGGTACCTAAATCAATTTAGTGAAATGATACCTTTTTAAGGACATGTAAATTCTCTGACCTTTTTTTTGAAAAAGCTACTTTTTGGGTTTTTTTTTTTGTTTGTTTGTTGTTTTTTTTTTGGAGGTACATACATAACTACTGTGACACAACTGTAACAGAATTGTCTTTCCATAGCAATCCAGATTTGCAATATGACATGCAATGACTTACTTCTAAAAGGCACTACTTAAACATTTTAGAGAATGAATTATTTTTGCAGTAGTATCAGATAAAGTAATTGTGGGCTTATGTTTTGTATAAAGTCTATTATCATTGTTTGATTTTAAGGGAGATTTTGTTAATATCTGCTGACGGTGTCCCTGCCGTTCCCTTACACAGAAGCACGCCTCATGTATAGTCAGCCTCAGAACAGAATGAAACATGAAAAGCCAAGCAGCTCCCATCACGGTACCAAAAATTGACATTTGGGTTATAATCTGTGACCGAGCACAAGCAGCAGAGGAATGAATTTTATGATATCACATGAACCAAAACTGCAAAAGCATTCTCAATAATTTATAAGTTTGGGCTATTCATAAAAGATTCTATAATGGTACTCCATGAAAGACCAGATTTTCTAATTGATTCAGATGAAACAGAAATCTGAGCAGTTTAAGCTTGCTGTGCTATTTTATTATTGTGACATCTTCACTGACTTTCAACAGGAACAAGTTGCATTCAGTCCTGCCTAGAGGAAGCACAGCTCTTGCACTCAATGAGAGCCATGCCCAGCACACAAAGGCTGAATGCATCTCCTGTCTGTCTTTCCTGTTGGCTTCTCTGAAACACTTATTCTCCAAGATTGCCTGGGGAACAAAGTAACACCACATGAACTTTTCGTAGGTTATTTTTCCTCTGTTTTTCTCATTATTAGAGACATTTTCATATTAAAGGTCAAGCTTTGTAAGCATTCTCAGTGAGTTAATAAAGCAAGTTAAACTTAGTAAGGAACATAAACAGCCTTCTGGCAGGATATTAGTAGGATAGAAAAATGAAGCACATCTAAACTAATGTGAAGTCCACTATTAGTAGAGGATGAACTGAGATTAGAAAGCATGTTCTCTCAAACAGAGGCTGTACACTAATTTTGTACACATGATCACTTTAATACACATTGTAAAAGAATAAACTAACAGCAGCTTAAGGCTGTTATTAAAATGGATCGCAGGATGTGCCCTGCCTTTCACTCAATAATCTCTCTCACACATGAATATAAGGCATAACAGCATGAGCTTCCTCATCAGAAAGGAAAAAGGATCCTGAGGTTTTATGAAGTGCAGCCTGGTATTCCAGGGCAATCAAACACTGGTAACCACTGCACAGCACTTCTGCAACCCACAGCAAACAAAAGGATGTGGTGCCCGCTCACAGCTGCACTCAGACACACAGCTATTTTCAAGCACAGATCAGCTGTGCGTGGGATATGTGTATGTGCACTGCTTCCACATTCAAAGAGACGTGAAGCACAATTATTACTTTTAATGATTACGTGATAAGGTAATGCCAAAGACTCGCATCTTAAAAATCTCTCCTAAAAGCATAAATTACGGAAGCAAAGGGGTGGGTAGTAGCTGGGGGCGCATTTAATTCTTTCCCTTAATTAAACTTCAGTGAAGTTAAACGCGGGGTGCAACAGCCATTTTCTACCTGAGAAATAGCAATGCTGCCATAGAGAGGGAAACGCTTCCACTTTACTCACTGAGAACTTAATTCTACCTTTACCGCAGATTCCGTTCCCACCCTGGGGATACCGAGGCGTAACTCCGCGCTGAGATGCTCCGAGCACGGAGCGGTGCTCGAGACCTGGAGCAGCCCGGAGCGGAGCCGCGCAACTTCTCTGCACGTACGGGGCTCTGACTCGAGTACAGCGGGGTTATCACCCCCTCCGCCCCGAAGCGACGGCCGCCGCAGCCGAAATCGCCCTTTCTCATAACGCTGCTTCCGAATCGCAACGCCCCCCCACCCCCGAAGAAGAGGAAAAGGGATAAAAGGAGATAAACGCACCCGTCTCCCCGCGTACGCTCGCAGCCCCCGCTCCGCCGCGGCCGGGCGAGCGCTGACCGCGGTGCTGAACGGCGCCCGCCCGCCCGCCCGCGGCCCCGCCACAACAGGTGCGCGGCCGCCCTTGCTCACCTGCGGCGCGGAGCTGGAGCAGGAGGCACAGCGCGCGGAGGCACGCTGCCGCCCGCCGCATGGTGCGAGCCGAGCCGAGCCGAGCCCAGCCGAGTCGAGCCGAGCAGAGGCGGGCAGCGCCGCGCCACCGCGTCCCGCTCCCCCCGGCAGTGAGCATGCCTTGCGCGTGCGCAGCGCCGCGCGGGAGGGTGAGCGGTGGGGCGGGGGCTGCTCCCGCCGTGGGGTGAGGCGAGGGGTGAACCCTGAGGAGACGGGAGCTGAGCGCACGGAGATGGGGGACGAGAGGAGCGGGTGGGAGCAGGCAGGCAGGCAGGCAATCAGGCAGGCACGGGGCTTCTTCCTCAGGCTCCGGCCGCAGCCGGGGCTCGCTGCTGCAGCGAAGCGGCTGCGTTGCGTCTTCCAGATAGTAAAGGGCGTTATGAGGTTCCGCTCAAAGGATTCGGCGTGTCTATGAGGACACCGGAGACGTGTTTTTGTGCTCGCAGGGGGAGCAGTCCTCTCCTTCGATCTGTTGTCAGACATGCTGTGTTGGAAATCATGGCTGAAACGGGAGTAATGGAGCGTCGGCTTAGGGGCTGCTGAGCCGCTGTTGGAATGGGCTGATGCAACACCCACTCAGCAGGCACCCACTAAACCTGGTAGCAGGAATATCAGAGCCCCGAATACAGAGGGCAGGCACCACAGGGCCCTCTAACGCCATCATTTGCTGAAGTTGAGTTTTACTGAACAAGAGTCACTGGGAGCCTGCCTTGACGTGTGCCACCCTACAAGTGGCCCGTCTGCAGGACTGGGGCTGGATGTGGCTGGTGGTCCATCCTGCAGCAGAAACAGCTCGTCTGAAGTAGGACGTAACAGCGATGAACAGAGCTTGCTTGCTTGTGGTTGTCTTCAGACAAACCTAAGTGTAGACATTTCCTTCGTGTCATGATACAAAGGGCTGCGCAAGAGCAGATTTCTGGACGTGGTTGCATGTGTGACTGTACGTATGCAAACGAGCTTCCTCTGCCAGCCCCCGCACAGCTGTTGGCATGCCGATAGGCTGCTGGGTCGCTTGCTTGGCAGCAACCGAAGTGAAAAAAGGCTTGGGTTGGAAAACAGCACAATCTTGAACTCTGCCTGAAATAGGGAAATTAAGAGGATTGAGGGGATTTTTGAGCACAGTAGCGTTTGAGCCCTGTCATCTCAGTGATATCTTTGTAGGCATTCTGCCTCAGATGCCCTGCTAATTCACAGGACCAGTGCTGCTTTTTGATAGTAATTTGCTGTGGGCATATACTACTTGCAGCATATCATTACCAGGTAGCCACTTCCCAGGGAAAGACAAAATAAAAATTTACTTATGATCCTCTGATGTTTTGTTATTCTCCACAAGTGGTCACCTCTGTGTGTTCTAGGCAACCATTTAGGGTCAAGTATGTCAACAAGATAACTCAACTGAAGCTAATGGTATTGATCCTTCCCTGTGTGGTTTCAAATGAGGCAGCTGTGGTTTTATATGACTGAGCACTGCAGCGACATCTACTCACCTCACTTGTAGAGCCCAAAGACACTAAGATGACTCATCAAGAGAATTGTTTTCCACTGGGGAAATGCATTAAAATACAGTTTTGAGTCCACAACCAAGAAAACATTTGGGGTTCCAACTCACACTTAAGATGCAGTGGGAAGCTAAGACTGTAACTCATTTGCTGAGTTTTTTAGCAATGCATCATTTTTAAAAGGCAGTGCCATCAATGCAAAATGGAAGCATGACTGTGGAGTGGGAAGCTATTACACAAAGTGAGCAAACATGTTGCATCTACTTGAATCCTCTAGCTTAAAGGGTTGGGTCTTTTTTTTTTTTTTTTCCCAAATATAGAACATTATAATGGTAGAACAGACATTGCTAATGTATGCTTTACTCTGAGAGGTTATATTAAGTCTAGAGTGGCACTTAAGTGTTCAACTGAGTGCTACCTTTACCAATATTTACCAGTGAGGTAAATTATATATTACTAATTCTTTTCAATTTCATAGAATCACAGAACCATAAAGTATCTTGAATCAGAAGGGACTGAGAAGGACCATCGAGTCCAATCCTGGCTCCACACAGGACCACCCAAAATTCAAACCCTATGTCTAAGAGCTTTTTCCATACGCTTCTTGAGCTCCGGCAAGCCCAGTGCCAATCTACCTTGTCACTGAAGAACCATTTCTTGATATCCAACCTGAACCTTCTGTCACTGGTTCATGCCATTCCCTTGGGTTCTGTTGCTGGTCACCAGAGGGCAGAGATCAGTACCTGCTAAGAAGTCATATTCAGTGTTGGTAATAATTAAGAGAGTCTAGTCAAAGTGTTAGAGGTCTTATTGTTTTTATCAACTGTCATGGTGATCAAACCATCTTTCTTGTCTGGGAATCATTTTTACTGGACTTTCATTGAGTTTAAGAGGAAGCTAGAGCAATGTAACCCAAGTTCTAAAATAATCTTTAGTTTAAGAGGGCAGTGATACACTCTTTATCAAGCAGAAAATGTGTCTGAAGAAGAGGGAACCATTTTTTTGTCTGAGATAAATAATACAGATGCTTATATCTGTTCTCCTTTGACAAGCTTCAGCAGAAAACAAGCACTGCGTAGTAATAAATGAAAGCAGGTTAGAGGAGGAGGAGGGGTGAAGAGGAGGTGGGGTGAAGAGGAGGTTATACGCATAGATCAAAGGATTCTTCAGAGAGATGAATGCAAATCAGAAAAATAACTACTTTTCAATGTGTGCACGTGTGTATACTGCAGTCTCAGCAGAAGAGAGCTTATGACTTGTAAAGTTAAGACTAGCACTAAATCATATTGCTAAGATGGGCAGAGTGATAATAACACAATGCAGAAAGATAAGTGCTGCAGGAAATGTGTCAGGGAGTAACTTGTGTCCTGTGAGAGTGCCTGTGGGCAACGTTATTGTTGTGCCAATGCAAATGCATCATATTCCTAAATGAGTATTGTCATTTTAGGACTAATGCTCTTCTAAAGTGGTCTCAAGCTCTCCAATGTATTTTTGGAACAGTATCTAATATAGACATGGAAAACTGAGACTGACTCAGCTGGGAGACAACAAAAACTTTGACAGCATAAGAGAGAGAGGATTCAGTAGTATTTTATTCTCTCAGCCAACTAATTTGTGGCTGTGTGTCAATGGGAAAATTGAAGACTATGTTTTAATTTAAACCTTATTAAAGAAATTTTTTATTTACCTATAGCTTAAATGGAAAAAAAAATCACTCCTGATTTATGGAGTAATTCAGAAATAATCTAACGAATAATGGACTGCTTGTTTAAGCTCTAATGCAAGCAACTGTTAACCCTAAACTGAAATACTGACTGAGATGTGTAAGGGGCTGTGGCAGCCCCAGCTGGTAGCTGAAAACAAGGCATGAGTACCTGCAAATGCATTTAGGCATGCTGATACTCCCTTTCTGACAGCATGCTTCATTCATGCATTTAGATTGCTTGCAAATTCACGTTGTTTTCTTTTTATATGAAGTTCCATAGCTCTGGGTCACTTGCTTTGCAGCACAGAGAGGGCAAATGAAGCTGGCCATTTGGATGCTTGTTGTGGTTCTTTCTGAATTTTCCATGTGAAAGAGGAAAGAATGCAATGGAGAGCTGCTTATTCCTACTAGTTTTATGAAAGCTTGCCTTGTATTTAATGGTAAAATACTTTTCAATGGATTTGAAAGAATAAGAATAAGGATGGCTATTTATCTTGCTCATAGCAAGGTCTTTTAGAACTGTTTTCATATGAAATCTAATTGTGCAAATGAACCAGAAACATCAACTTTGCTTTCTGCTATGCTGTGTTAGCCATTTCATTGTTTTGGCTGAAAGTAGGACATGTACACACAGGTCAAAATATTCCGAATATAGATGTGGGATTCATTTCACCTAACTTAACAGATCTGCAAGGTAGGTAGATATTTTCCTCCGAGCTAGTCATGATGAGCTCCATTTGTCATCAAGAGAGACAAATTGGAACTCCTAGTGCATATTTAATCTGATCTATTTTAGATGTTTACCTTGGGATGAATCATGCCCCACAATGCCAGTTTTTCTCCGTTGACTATAATGAGAGATAATTAGCTTGCAAATAGATACCAATATTTGCTCAGGTGCTTCTTACACAGTCTTTCAAAGTTGTTCACCCTGGGCATTTTTCTGGGTTTCTCACTGGAGATATTTCTGATAATCAACACTCCACAGGGACATTATCAACAGTTCCATGTTAGCAGATGTTTTTGTCTCTCTGTCCAAGTCCATTCATACAGGTATCTGGAACAGCAAATGACATCTCTGATTTTGTACAGTCTGGGTACTATTTCACCATTTTCTTTTTCTTTCAAGCTCTTCTCTCTTTTATGCTGTTCATACCAGAGGAGAGTAAAGGCATCTTCCTCCAATGTTCTACCACCAGCATAATTATTCTCAAAATCAGATACTTTAAACTATGACATGGGCAGCAAAGATTAAAAAGAAGTTTCAGATTTTCCTTAAAATATCTTCAGCAAAGGCTAGAAATATCTCTTTTGAACTATACCCATTTGTATAGTCAATCATTTTAATTTAATATGATACATCTTTTTTATGAATACTGGTTAAAACAACAACAACCACCAAACACAATTATGTGTCTATATTAATATGTATTTAAGTACAGAATAGTGGTTATTCATAACTACACAGAACATCTCTAAATGAACCACCTATGCTCAAGATTTAAAGTAAATAGTACTGTACGCTTTAAACTCTAGAAAAGACATCTAAACACAAAAGTCGCTGAGTTTGCATGGAGGTTCTAGCAACAATTAGATCTGTCTTGAGTGAGATAATCCAATGGTGATAATGGCAGAGTTAGTTCAGATTCAGGTAAGATTAGGCTGTTTGGATGTTTGTCTACTTGTAGGATTTGCCTCAGACGGTTTACTCTGATGTTACGCTTCACAAAGAGTATGCCTCCTTGCAGTGAAAATGTAAAGAGGACTCAGTTAGAACTTTGTTACTTGAATACACAATTCTGTGTGAAGTCAACTTTCTTATCCTAACTCAAGTAACAATAACAAACTGCCAGTCATCTCTTTCATGCTCGTTTAGCGATCACTATTTTCTTGTGTATGCATAAAGATTGATTGTAATGAAGATAGTCTTAATTTGTCTGCCCATTGTCTTTCCAGTGTTGTTAAAATATACTTGCAACTGGGAGTTGAGTTTTCAGTGAATCAAAAGATGCAGCTTAGGCTGGATTAAAAAACAAACAAACAAACAAAAACTAACAGAAAATCCCAAAACATGAACAGGAAACTGTAATTTGTCAATACTGAACTGACATTCATGGAACATTAAGGGATGGGAGTCACAGCAAAACATCCCGTAATATTCATGTTTGCCATCAGACACTGTTCAGAGATGTACTGGCTAACAGTATTACTATTCAGTGGGTAACAGTATTTTTTCATTAATGATTTTTCTTTAGGATATCATTTGATTAATTTTGGATTACGTACTTAACACACCGTAAGTGTAGAGATCTTAATGTAATTGCTTTAGCTGAAAAGTTTAGGTAACTGGTAAGACTGTAACCTCTTCACGTCAGGCTGAAATTATGTGTGCATTTGCTAAAGGAGCAAAGGCTGAAAATTCTGTCTTCTAGTACAGACTGAAAGGGGAGGAAGGTATTAGGGTGAAGGCAAAATCAAAAATAATTTGACACGTCTTGGTAATGTAGCCCATCTGAGTTCACTTCTGTTGAAACCTTGCTACAGAGGTACAGAAACCTTGCTGTAGAGATATAGAGAGATTGACTGAAATTTGATAGAAGGTATGAAGTAGAAGACTGTTTGGTGTTTGCAGCATGTTACGAGTTGATCTTTGGGATTCAGATATCTTATTTCATCATAAACAAACATTGATTACAGCAATGATAGAACTTCATTGCAACGCTGAAACGGTGTGATATTAAAAGCCTCTGTGATACTCCTAAATATGGAGCATTAAATAGTTAAGAGATTGTTATACTTTACAACTTTCGCATTTTGGTCCTAAAACATTACCCTATTTGAGCCACATACATATGTACACCACTACAACTTGTTTTCTAAACTAAAGGTTTAACTTAGTTTTCTAAAACTGGGTGTTTCAGTGGGTACCATGAATCAGTGACTATGCAGGTCAAAGGAAGTAATTATTACCCCTAAACTAGCACTTGTGAGTCTGCATCTGGAGTACTGTGCCTACTATGAGGTTCAATCCAAGTAGATTGTTCCTTCCGGCAAGTAGTGCAACACAGTAGAAATGGATTTGTTGCAAAATGGTTGGTACTGGTGACCTAATATTAACACAACATTAATTTAGGAGTTTTTACTGCAGACTCAGTGGTGAATAGCAGCTAAAGTTTTAGTTATGATATTCATTCTTCTGGGGTGCTTTTTCCATCTTGATTTCTTCTCAAAAGAATCAGTTAACATGTCATGGTGTTCTATAATAGTTTTCTGTGCAAAAGAAACTTGAACCATCCGCAGCAGAGCTCAGTTTCACTGGCTTTGTCACAGTCTTCTAAGGATAATTTAATAGAACCTCCCCCTCTTTCTTTTTTATTTTAATTTTCTTTATGTTCTTGAGGTTTACAGTTACAGCTGAGTTACATATGTACACCACTACAACTTGTGGCATAAAGACATCATCAGTTCACTCAGTAATGCCCTCTGGCTTTGTCACAGTCTTCTAAGGATAATTTAATAGAGCCTCCCCCTCTTTCTTTTTACAACTTTCGCATTTTGGCCCTAAAACATTACCCTATTTGAGCCACATACATATGTACATTAAAAGCCTCTGTGATACTCCTAAATATCTTGAGTTTTACAGTTACAGCTGAGTTACATATGTACACCACTACAACTTGTGGCATAAAGACATCATCAGTTCACTCAGTAATGCCCTCTGGCTTTGTCACAGTCTTCTAAGGATAATTTAATAGAGCCTCCCCCTCTTTCTTTTTACAACTTTCGCATTTTGGCCCTAAAACATTACCCTATTTGAGCCACATACATATGTACATTAAAAGCCTCTGTGATACTCCTAAATATCTTGAGTTTTACAGTTACAGCTGAGTTACATATGTACACCACTACAACTTGTGGCATAAAGACATCATCAGTTCACTCAGTAATGCCCTCTGGCTTTGTCACAGTCTTCTAAGGATAATTTAATAGAGCCTCCCCCTCTTTCTTTTTACAACTTTCGCATTTTGGCCCTAAAACATTACCCTATTTGAGCCACATACATATGTACATTAAAAGCCTCTGTGATACTCCTAAATATCTTGAGTTTTACAGTTACAGCTGAGTTACATATGTACACCACTACAACTTGTGGCATAAAGACATCATCAGTTCACTCAGTAATGCCCTCTGGCTTTGTCACAGTCTTCTAAGGATAATTTAATAGAGCCTCCCCCTCTTTCTTTTTACAACTTTCGCATTTTGGCCCTAAAACATTACCCTATTTGAGCCACATACATATGTACATTAAAAGCCTCTGTGATACTCCTAAATATCTTGAGTTTTACAGTTACAGCTGAGTTACATATGTACACCACTACAACTTGTGGCATAAAGACATCATCAGTTCACTCAGTAATGCCCTCTGGCTTTGTCACAGTCTTCTAAGGATAATTTAATAGAGCCTCCCCCTCTTTCTTTTTACAACTTTCGCATTTTGGCCCTAAAACATTACCCTATTTGAGCCACATACATATGTACATTAAAAGCCTCTGTGATACTCCTAAATATCTTGAGTTTTACAGTTACAGCTGAGTTACATATGTACACCACTACAACTTGTGGCATAAAGACATCATCAGTTCACTCAGTAATGCCCTCTGGCTTTGTCACAGTCTTCTAAGGATAATTTAATAGAGCCTCCCCCTCTTTCTTTTTACAACTTTCGCATTTTGGTCCTAAAACATTACCTTTTAATTTTCTTTATGTTCTTGAGTTTTACAGTTACAGCTGAGTTAAGAGGCATAAAGACATCATCAGTTCACTCAGTAATGCCCTTGAAGTAGTTGATAACTTATGTTATGCTATATAACTCTTATTGATGGGGGAAGTTACGAGTTCCATAGGAACTGACATTTTGTTTCAATACAAAACAGTATTTCATGCACCTTATCAAATAGACAGTATTTGTGAAGAATTAAACGTCCCCAAAGGTGTCAGTAATACCTGATTACCTTAAGGCATCTCAGGTTAGAATCTCTGTTATGATCTGAACAGTGTGATCTCTGCATCATGACCCCAAAGAACTTACAGTGCAATCCTAAGTCTTCAAAGAAGTAACGTTTTATTAGACATACTGTTAGAGATATTACTTCATGAGAGTTTTGTTTGTTTCTTTTACAAAGAAACTAGAAAACAACAGTTTATAACATTCCATTTAAATAATGTGTATAATGATATACTGCATACCTATAAAATATGAATTTTGCATAATGTTTAAAATAAAATTTACTTTCAAAGAGTAATTCAGGAGTTAACTAATGAGATTAAAAAGTCCAGCATGCTCATTTTAAAATTCTTTGCAGGTAAATATTATCAATTTTCTAGTCTGCAGGCCTGGTAGTAGTGTTACAGTGTAGTGCCACTGACTACTTATAAAAGCACAGTATTACTCTGAACCCCATCTTCTCAGGAAAACAGGCCATGATTTTTGGTGTGATTGAGAAGCTGCAGAGAAACAGCTGGATGCTGTGAGAGGCTAGACTAAGGATGAAAAGGATAAAGGTGTAATTCATAAAATGATAGGAACTGCAACAATGATTGAACATCTACAGGAGCAGTTACAGAACAAAAGGGAATTGCAAGATCTGAAGTAAGATTGAGCAGTGCCTGGAAAGCATTGGTCCTGTTTGTTCGAGCAAAGTGCAGTCAGTTGATAATAGACTCTGGACCACTATTACTTAAATATATATGTATATATATAAAGTTAATTTGTATAATAAATTTATATGTATGTATTACTTATATATACTCAAAAGTTCCAGTTAGTCCTTAAGAACAATTGGCATCTGTGTGAAATTTGGACAGCAAAGGGTTAAAATTATTGGTGTGAATGGAGCAAGTGTTATTTGCCAAACTGCCAAGGCCAATTTACAGCTCCTGGGAAGAAGCACATGTTGACTACTTGCAATTATAAATCATCATGAAAATTATTTCTGGTTTCAATGGTTTACACAGACAACGTTGGTGCCTGGTTCTTTGGTACAAACATTGATCCCTGGCCCTGGTAAAAGTAGGAAGGCTACAGTGCCTGTGCTTTGCACAGCCCTTGTACACTCTAATACAGAGCCATTGGTATACTGATAGCAGTGTTGCTAAACACATAGTTCTTGATAGATTTTTTTCTTTCTTTTCTACTGCATCTCGTTCAGACTCTTCTCACTGAAACAAGACTATCTTCTTAGGCAGCTCTCCACCAGATGAGAAACATCATGTGATTGACTCTAACCTTAAGAAGGCTACTTTTCCTAACCTGTGGTCAAACAACTCTAGAGTGGTGATGAACCCATGCTCATACTGAGCAGAGTGGCAGTATGAGAGAGAAGTCTAAAACAAACTTAGTGCCAAGAGATAGCCTTCAGAAAAGTATTATAATCTCTAACATTGCTAAACTTTTGATCAAAGCTAAAAGTCATTCTGATGCCAGGGTATAGCTATTGTTGCTAACACAAAGGATTGTTCTACCTTCATCAGAGCTGTAAGTACATACAGTGTGTTTATTGGAGGGTTTCTGGAAGTGATGGCTGCTGGTTGTTTTCAGCTGGAGGCTAGACTGTCTCAAAGCATCATCTGCCCTGGGTATAGTGCAGTTCTAGTTGTTGGCTGGATGCCTTTATTTCACTGCAAAGATGAGCAGACTCCTGTAATGACTACTCTTAGCAGCAGGGAGTCACAAGCAGGAGCATGAAAAGCAGAGAACTTTCTTCTATACGTGGTCCTAGCAGCAGAAAGGAGAAACACCAATGGAAACATCAAAATAGGGATAAGTGGAGAGGCAGGTGTTAGCAATGTGATATGTTGATGCAGTCTGGCTGCAAAAGGATAAACTGAAGTATAGCAGTTGAGTGGGGGGAAAGCACGAGACGAACTGTGTTGAGGAGAACAGAAAGAGATGGTGATAAAAGCTTGTGAGTCTCTGGACATCAGAGTAAGCACTATAGTTTGGTTAAGAATGACAGATTCTATGTGGGTTTGAAAAAAACACATTTTGATTTGCTGAGTAGCAAGTAATTTGATCCAAACAAAAAAATAAACAGAGCTCTGTTCTACAATTGATAGAGACCAACATTTAGTGGTTGTTTTTCTTAATGCCATTTTATGGATCCAGTCCTGTTTTTCTAGTTACGTGGACTGCCCCACCAAATCCTAGGGGACACAGTGATTAAAGACAAAGAAAATAATTATGCTTATTAACCATGACTTTTAAACTGAATAAAAAAGAAAAAAAATTAAAAGCAGTACAAACAAAAGTAACTGCTATTCCATTTTCATTTTACTCATTTATCTTTTTTGTTTTATGTGGAAAATATTTAGGAAAGGCTGCATCACTGAGTGTGGTCTAACCATATGGAGTCCAGAATATTTACTTCTTCCAAGTAGCAGCATAGGTAAAGAAAGTAAATTATTAAGAGGATCATCTAGTTCATCTGAAAACTAATCAGACCTACATTATATACAACTGTAGGATGAATACCCTGAAAGAATATCACCCACACAATATGATGAAGATGGACAGTATATTTTTGGATGGATTATCCAGATGGCATAAAGATACCCCGTAAATTAAGAAGAGCTCACCTGTCAGTGATGGTCAAGGCTCACCTGGAACTCCATACAAGAAGGATCTCCAACAAGAAATCCTTGCTTAGTGGTGGTCAGCCCTTAAATGGGGGCTGAGAGAGGTGGAGCCAGACTCCGCCCCTTCTGGTCATACAGGTGCATTGCCTTCACCTGTGCTCCTGTGGCTGACTCAGTGCTCGCATCAGGTGATCAGTCAGTGGTTCAGGCCATGATTCAACAGTCCCCATACATCAACATCTAACCCAACCTATAGGATTATGGATGATCAGTGGATAGAAATTTCAAGTCTTTGAATACCTGGAAAGTCATTTCATAAAAGTAAATCATATAAATGTGTATTAGTTGTCTTTTAAAGTAAGTCTTTCTACTGTTCTATTTTCCCCACAGTATTTTAATTGAAATTGGAAACCAATATTCTGGTAGGATCTTTAAAGTAGATATATCAGTCAAATGTCTTGGCAGTGCTTTACCACTTTGTCTTAGGCAAAGTGGTCTTGTCATCACATTACAGAAACAGTCATGAAAAGAAAATCACTATTCCCAAGTGGCGTGTTGTAGTTTCTTTGCTTTGCCAGCCTTTTCCATGTATCTAGTTATTTACTTGTAGAAGACCATGGACAAACTATTAAAATTACAGTAAACTTGAGAATAGGAACAAATGTTTTCTTCTGCTACTTGTTTTATAACTTCATTTTCTTTATAACTTCAGAAATGGGTGAACCTGTATATTTACCAGACCAGGAAGCATGGGCTTCTTACTGTATTCAGACTCACTACCTGGGTCCACCTTCTAATGCTCTCCTAACATATTTCCATCATGTGACAGTTGAACAATGCTACGTCTGCCTTTTCTATTAATACATCACTCTTTTTCTTCTTTAAAGTCTAGAGCTTTTCTAACACTCAACAGTGATGTAAGATTTATTTTCTTGATACAAAGATCATGCCATTACCTAACAGAAATCTTCTGAGGCAGATCTTGCTCCTTCCAGTGGCATGCTTTGGTGGCTTAATCTTTTCTCAGTTGTGTTTTCATGTTAGTTACTTGTACACTGGTATGTAAGCTGCTTCCAAAACATAATTATATATTCATGGCAAAATGCTGTACACAAAGACTTTCATACACTTTCTACCTTGTAGCATAAAGGGAAATAGCATGAAAAGTCGAAGAATTGTAAATTTGTGTTATGAGTCTTTAAAAAACTGTTAATGTTTTGTGGATAATGTATTTTATCTTCTAACACTTGAAAATGATCCTCAACTAAGAAAGGGTGCAGATTCCTGTATTTATCCACAGCATTTCCCAGTTTAAAATATATCCCCCAAACCTAACCCAAAAGTACAAGTTTTTGCAATCCCTAGTCATCACTGGTATAAAAATAATCACAGATACTTTTTTCAAATTGAGAATAACCCTAACAAGATAGGAAGGATTTAGCATTGTAATGTTAAATGTTTACTAATAACCATTTCTGAATCAATACTGTTGTTTTTCACTACACTTTACTACCAGAAAATAGCTATTAAGCCACAGGCAAAATGCATCACTCATCCACCAGCAGCTGGTACTCTGAGAAGGAAAATAGCCCATAATGCTCAAAGTGGTTCAGGTCATAGAGGATGTTGTCAGTGTAATGATTTCAACTTGTTGATGACTCCTGGGAATCTGTTCTATTCCAAGTTATTTATAGAATGCAAACCGAAGAGAAAAATTATCCGATATACAAGGTTTCAGTTGAAACACTGTGTTTACACTAACACATCCAAGCCTAACACCTCATTGTTTCTAGTACGTTACTAAGTTTTACCTACTTTTAAACTGTCTGAGAATGGCAAAGAACAGCCCTAGTGTTCTAGTTTTGTCTCATTTTGATGCAATCCTAAGCTAGATCTCTCATCTGGCTTTGAAACCCTCTCTTGGACACTTAACATTAATGTTAGAAATTCATTGCTTCACATACTCTCTGAAGAGCTAAACTACATGTCTCAGGAGAAAGGAAGGAAACAGCAAAGCACAATTTTGCCTATTGACAAAATATCCCAACTACTGTAGCTTTACTCTTAAAACACACACCTGATGTGGTGTAAAATCAAATTCTCTCTCCTTGTCCTGCAAGCCCTTTTTATCACGTTGCTAAGGCTGCTCCCAATAACCCAGCTGCCACATAGTATGGCTCCCATGTTATATTTCCACTCACATATTGTAGCTGTTTCCTTCATTACATTCATTTCTTCAGCAGATCTCTGCAGGAAAGCCAAGAGGGGTCAAACAGTACTTGAGAGACAGTTTCTGTCTTGGTGGCAGCAGGGTTAGGACAGTCAGTGGGGCTCTTCTTAGAAGTTAAACCTGTACCTGGGCTCAACAGCTGTCTTTGCAAAATTCAGTGTATCTGCCTTGTAGAGACTAGGAAAGGTTCTGGAGACATGTTTGACTGTCATGGTGTTATGGAAATGTTACAGTAGAAAAAATCAAAGAGACAAAAGTAGAGAAACATCAAGATTACATTTGTCAGAAATCTTGGTCCTATTGTGCCCATCCATTAAGATGCAGCATCTGTATGCCACACACTACACTCTTCCCTGAGATAAAATGAGAAAAGCCATGATGCAGTGGAGTAGCCTTCAGTTTCTATTACTGACATTTGAGATATTTGCACAAATTTTTCTCACATTTGTGCACACTTTCAGTATTTGCAGTGAGGAAAATTAAAAAAAAACAAAAAGAAAAAATGAAGGGAAAATAAAAGAAAAGAAGAATCAAATGCCATGACACAGGAAACAATCAAAACTCACATTACAGTGGGGATTTCATCCATTCAAGTACCTTACACTAAGGCATACATGCAATAATTTTCTCATCCTCTAGTTTTAGGGTCTACATAGTGCATAATATAAAAATTTAATTACCTTTGGTTTTCAACTAGTTTAGACTTTCCCGTCGTTATTGCTGAGTTACTTCAAACTCTGGCAGAGAAAAGCGATCTCTTGGTAATCTAGATGTAAAAGGATTCTGCCTTTTAAACTGGTATAGATGTAGAAAAAACTATTTCCTTATGCTTAAACCATTAAAAAAAAAAAAAAAAACCACCACTGAATCTGGTCCAGTACCTTTCACAATGATAAATACATATATATATATTTATATAATAAAACACTTGGCTACAGCCTGGACAGATGGAACTGTATACAGTGGTTATTTATGACACAGCTGAAAGAACACCTTTCCAGCTTTTAAAGATCAAGTGCCAATGAAGTGCCCAGCTGTGAATGCTGATGGAGTCACTTTACTTACTGTGCTTTAGTCTCTGATTAGAAGTTGTCCCACTCCCTTACCATCCGGGCTCACGGCTACTTTGCTCGATAGATACTTTACTCGATAGATACAATTAGACCTTGTTAGAGAATAGGAGTGCATGCAGTTGAGATTTGAGGAACTGCAAACAGCAGAAAAGCTAACTGAACCTAAGTAGTAGGCTCAGTCTTAAAGAGGACCCCTGGGAATGCTCAGTACTGGTCATGGTGCTCACTAGATGTCACTGTTCTCCAGAAAGAAGTATGTGAGCACTTTTTGTGGCTGTTAATATAGTGGACCTTTGACAAAATAGTGCAGTAATTTGTAGTTTCAGAAACTGAGTTCATCTACAAAATTTTTGTAGCTCAGCGAAAGTTTCTCCAAATGCCTGCTTCACTTGCACTGTCTGATTTTCCTCTCACTTACCTCAGTCTAAACCAAGAATAACTTTACTCAAACTGAATAGTGGTGCTGGTTTGTGGCCAGAAAGGGATCCAGCCATTTCTCAATGTTTTACCTATCTACATTGTATGCTTTAGAGATGAGATGATCTCAGATTGAACAGTGCAGAAGTTTATTCTGCCTGGCTGTATATGTTCACAGTGCTTTTTCACGCTGTAGATACAGAAAAATGATGCTACTTTTGTCCAAGTGCTTTATTTTATGCACATTACTTTGTGAGTCTGTATTAGAACTTAGTTTCTGTAGTATTTCTCTGTGATCACTAGAGAGCAACTGAGTCTTCCTTAGTGTTCTGGATGGGAAGTACAACTCACATACTGCTGGAAGAGTTTATTTCTTGAGCTAGTACTTCAGCAGACTGGGAAGAGGTTACTTACCTTATTCGGACACATAAAGCTACATGATTAAAATTGAGACATGTGAGTGTTCCCAGAGTTGCTGGACTCAGTTGTACTTTAACACAGAAGTGTTGCTGCTAGTAAGAAAACAGAATGAAAGAAGAGGATGAGTTGTTACTGGTGAGATAAACATCTGCAAAGAGGATAACAGTGAAATCACACTGTGTTGAAATGGGATCTTCTAAAAATGTTTCAGAACATTAAGTGTTCACAAGCAGGCTAGAGCATGGGCTCACTAATAACTGCCAGATTTGGAACTCCTTCCTTTATGTTTGCTAAATCAATAAACACTGGGGAAAAGCTCCAACCCACCAGTCACCCAAGTGTGTCCAGAGCATCATTAGCGCATAACAGCATGTTTCTACATGGGAGGTCACACTGCTGACTGGAGGCAGTTAACCTAGGTGCTCTGACTCACCTCATGCAAAGTCTACTGCTCTCTGGTGACTCTTTTACTTTTATATAGAGAAACTAGGCTGCAAATGACCCTCAGGAGTGCAGTTCAACAGCATTTTAAGCTGATCTAAGTCTGTGGTGTGGCAAGTCCCACCTCCACCTCCAGCTGTACATTCCTGTACTTTCTCCCTCATGTCTGGTAGGTGGCGAGTTAGCTCAGCCAAAAATCAACCCAGGGGAAAAAAAATCTAATTAGTTTTCTGTTTTGAATAAGCTTCCTGGAAGGTCTTGATGTTTGCACATGTCATTGGAGGGGAGAACATGGGAATGGGCCACCACGATGAGGAAGACAAGGCCCTGGCCACCCTGACTGAAGTTTGCTCATGCTGCCAGGGACCCACTCCTTTGAGAAGCTGCCTAATGTAGCCCACGATGGACAACATGATCTTTCCCCTCATGCCTCTGCTAGCAGCCTGTTGTCCCATTCTGTAAACACACCTCTTGAAGCATAAAACTCACATGAAAGATTCTGACTCTTGGCTCTCATGGTGTAACAAGATTTTCTCCAGCAAGGCATGAGAAGAGGAGCTGTCAGTGAAATGGGAATGCTGCACTGAGTGGAAAGAACAGACATGTTCCTTAATGAGCAATATGGAAATGCAGCTAAGATACATAGCAGTGCTGAGTAGAAGAGCGGTGACACATATTCCTGGGTTGCTATAACTTTCTGAGGGGTATCTCGGCTCTCAGTTTGGTTACAGATAAGGAGAATGTAAAATGATTTGGAGAAATCTTCCTTCAGCCCTGATGGTAAACCGAGTACTGCTTGCACACATCAAGGGAGCCCTCTCTACATATTTTGCATTATGCAAAGCATTTAGTCTTCATTAACAGCTTGCCTAATTTAATTTCAAAGGATCAATCTGTTTCCCTATTAGATGACTGAAGTGAAAGAACAATTCTGAAAGCAAAAACTTCGAACCCGTATTTGGCTGACACATTTTTTATCAGCTAAACTCTGGAGTCATTACTGCTTACCTCAGCTCATCATCTGCTCTCATTTTGTCCTGAAACTTCATATCATTCTTGATCCCTTATCAGAACATTTCATGGATGGCCTTTTCCATTACAAAGTGCCAAATATCATGTGATATTGATTTTTTACTGTGTTAGAAACACTAGGAGAAAGAAAAAATAGAAGTCTTTTAACTAGCCCATAGCACCAAGAATCTTACATGAATTGAAATTCCTGTCGTGAAATTTCTCAAAGAGACTCAAATGTTTCACTTAACATTGTTAAAAAAACTGACACATTTCTCTCTCCTGAAGCACTGTTTGTTTCTCTCAATTATACGAATTCAGGTCACACTACCTGTCCTCTAATACTTGCCTCGTAAAGCAACAGGTTCAAAGGGAGTATTTTTTTCTCAGTAAATTCTGAGGCAAGGAGAGATTAGATGACTTTCCAGGGTTACTGTCATGGTTTTATGATTTTTGGTACTGGTATTCCGCATCATAACATCATGTAGTGCATTTAGAGTTAAAGAGTTAATACTCCAGCTCCATGGATCATCGATAGTTCCAGGTATACCTGTCGCAGAGGAGAAGAAGGACTACATTCCCCAGAGGACTTAGCGATGCTTGGCGTTCTTACGTATTTACGCTCAGAGGGGGAGATAAAAACTGTCTGTGGTCACGGGACACTCTTCCTTTCGTATCGACTCAGCAGTGGGTGCTCGCTGCCGTCTCACCTTCAGCGTTAGCATAAGGCCTTCGGTTTATTGGACACTCTCTCTTGCTCATTTTATTTATTAGCTTCAATTCCAATTTGAAGTATATTGTATTATATTGTGTTATTTTTGCTTTTCTGATATCTTATACTTATTTAGTAAATTAGCTTTCCTCCTCAGATCGTTGCCGCTGTTTTGTTTCTAGGCCCATCTCCCTTTTCCCTTTCCCCATTCCCCTTTCCTGGGGCGTGGGTCCGTGGGTCCCCCGCACCAATCGGAACGTCACGGAACCGGGCCGAACCTGCCCGTAAACCGTTGACAGTTACCCAGGGAGTCTGTGGCAGAGCCATAAATTTAGCCAGTTCCTATTCCAGTGCTTTAAAGACAGTACAAGATTACCTTTTCCCTGTAAAGCTTTCGTGACATGTTCTGTTTTAGTTTCAGATTATGTAAATAGAAGAGTTTGAAAGTAGACAGTTTATTATGTAAATAGAAGAGTTTGAAAGTAGACAGTTTATTAGCATTTATTTGAAAAGAACAAGTTTGACAGACTAAATTAGTCCCTGAATATCACTTCTGGTGTTTCTTAAGCATTTGCCATCTTAACATTGCTGTACCACTTCACAATAGAACAAAGATTTCCCTTTTTCCAGTAAATCAATGCAGATGAATATGTTCCACAGGCAGGAACAAAAATATAATGATTTTTTTAAAATTTATTTATTATGAAAATATTCACCCTTTGGTCTTGTGGGAAGAGAAGTTTTTGATTGAGAGAGAATTTGTTTGGCAAACCAACAAACTGCAGTTTTTCTTTCCTCAATCCCACATGCTCTGGGGAGTTTATTGTGCTGCCATTTACACATATGAAGAGGCATATCCTCCCTACTGTTTCCTTGTGTTCCTTGTCCAAAGATCCATGTACCCCTGTTCTTGATTCCAAACTCAAGGCTCCCTCTGACAGTGATTGATGACCACCCTCTTACAGGAAGAGTGACTAACTCTAACCTGTGAGTATTGGAGGTGCTACAGAATATATCTGCTGCACTATTTATTTTGGGAAGCAGACATGTGCCCACATTTTTATTCTCAGAATAAACATTCTGACATTTTCTGGCAGGTGTGAATACTGTAGCATTCTAGCAGGCAGAAAAAAAAAAAAAAAGGACAGCTTCTAATCTCTCTAAAGGAAACAAACTGAATATTACCAACATGAGAATTGTAAGCCCTCACCAGATTCCATATGAATTCTATCACTTGAAAAGACAGATTTTGATCTTATTGGTCCCCTGGCAGACCAAAATGAAAATCTTTTTTCAATGGTGCCTACTTGCTCTTCTCAACCAAATCCAAACCAGGAGACAACTGTATAATAAATTATGTAAATTTTAAACCTCAGCCTAATTGCAGCCAACTCATTTTGCCAATAGTCTGAAAAGATTAGCCCTGACGTCGAAGTGACAGCAAGCAGAACCCTTCTCAAATCTTTCAGCTGTCATCTCATCAGAAGTTCATTGAAGTAGCAGGTCTGATGTGAAGGGGTAATTTCAATTCTTTTTCAGTTTATGGTCAGTAACACTTAGCTTAATTTTACACTGCTTTATTCCAACACTTGCCTGGAAATTTATAAAGCTTTTAAAACAAATATTTATGAAAACTTATTATAATAACAGATCCTTTGGCTGTGGCTTCTTAGAAGTTAATAGTATTTATGAAGAGAAAATATTTAAAGTCATGGAGCATATAATTTTTAGCTTGATTGCACATATGTATAATTGTAATTATTAACAATTTTAATTGTGACTGGTCCATAGGGAGGCAGTTTCTAAATAGAGTTTCGTAAAGTCTGCTATAATGGAAGAAATAGTATGGAATAATATGAAAGAAATAGAAGTCAGAAGATACAGGAGTAAAAACAGAGAAACTATAATAAATGTCAGTAAGTAGGCCAGAAGAGTTCTTTATAAATTTTGGGAGTCTTTGATAAAAACATTTTTTCCTTTCACTTATGCACTATAATAACAGCTATTTCCATTGCTCTACTACTCAAAGAAAATTTCAGTCATGAAAAATCACAGCTTAGAAATTAATCTGCCCCATATGAGTCTAGCAGAATAAGTCAACAGTTACTCTTTTTGGACAAGTACAAGGAAAAGGTCATGAAAGCATTTCAGTGCATTAACACTGCCACAGGAACAGAATCCTCGGAATTCAAGACTGAGGTGAATACAGGAAGATACAGGAGTCCATCACTAACCTACTCAATGTGTCAGATGAGTCACTTCATTTCTCTCGTTTCCCCGTCGCTATAACATCGTGCCTTTTCTTCAAGTTCTGCGGCAGCAAAAGTTACAGTTTTTATCACAATAAGTATTTGAGATTTAGTTTGAGGACTGATCAAGTCTGTTTATATAGCATTTCTGAAACAATGCAAGTTTCCAAAATGTGTTGATATTCATAAGTGACTCAATAACAAATAATAATGGATAATGAAGAACAAATGGGCTCATCTGTACACAGATGCCTCATTCATATGCAAATTTTTCATAGGCACAAATGTCTGAGAGCACAGCTGAACTGAAAAATATTTAGGTTTTCAATGAAAGCACAACTGCCAAACCACGGTATCAGGCCACCAACATTCATGGCACTGGTATAACATCCAAATATTAAGAAATACTAACTTTTATTGGTTTTCTGTTCTTTGAGTCTTCCATGATCATTTTTTCCAGCTTTCCTCAAAAACATGAGCTAGTTATAAAATGGAATTTTCTGTCTTCAACTGACAAAACCATTAAATCATTAAAAAATGTCGTGGAACATAATGTCTAAAAAAATACTAGGTATGAAAACAGACATATTTCATTCTGTTACTGTTGAAATGCCATTAACGTGAAGTCCAAATGAACTTTTTCAGTTTTATCAACGTGGGAAGATTCAAATTACTTTCTTGGATTAAAAATCATTTATGTTTGATGATGCTATATTTTTCAGGTGAGAAGTATATTGGAAAATATTTCTGCATCTACACACATGTGTCTTAGAAGTTGATTTTTAAGAATAAAACTGACATTTTCGCTTTTGTGATAGTATTCTTTATCTGAAATATGTAAAAAGAAAACAAGAACTAGATCAAAACATATCTATGTACTGAAGAAATCTGTTCTGCTCTTGAGCCTCCATGTGCTTCATCACTGCATTTTAGCATTTTGCTGAGAGAAATATTAGCAGATAGATAGATCAGGCGCAGATAGACAATGGAGAAGAGGGATACATCATCCTATTCCCTTTCCTGCCTCCACCATTTACACAAGCAGTATGTCCCTGTCTCCCTTATCACAACACGTCTGCAGACCTAGGTTTGAGTTGCTTCTTTTTGTGACAACTCAAACCTAAGAGATCATAGGATAGCTTTCTAATATGTCATAGACTTGACTGCATGATAGTGGGCAATTTGCTACACTGCCTCTACAACAGCTGGCCATCTTAATCAGCACAGGTCAGCCTTTAGTTGTTACCACTGCCATGATGACATCTTTCTGGACAGCAGCATGTCCTGGAATGCATCATCTCACCAAGACCTTCAACCAGTGCTTCCTATGTAGCTAATGGAGAGTAATCCCAACATCTAAGTTGGGTAGACTGAATTATAGTAATGAAAAGGAAAAAAGAAGAAAATGCAGGAATCTGTTTTATCTTACTGTGTTCACGCTCCCTCATGAGAATCTCCTGCTTCCAGATCCAAATAGAACACTGTGGAGAGTAGAAAGTTTGAATTAGTCATTGCCCTCTCTAATGTAAGCACTGTGGTACTGAAGTCCATAAATCAGGCATGCAGGCCATCTGCACACAGCTTGCTGTACCTCTGTTCCCTCCAAAAAAAAAAAAAAAAAAAAAAAAAAAGATACTCTCCTTAAGAGTTAACAGGGGCCAGTACAATTGCTCTGTGTTCTGCATGCCTTGGGGCAGTACCCCACGACAAATCAGGATGTCTAGATACTAAAGTCAAAGGAAGACAATGAGTCTGAGAAACAGAAAGCATTGTGAGGTTTGTGGCTAACACAGAAAGCAGAGCTAAGACAGTTTTCCCTAGGAACAAGTTATGCCCCTAGCACTTCTTATTGAATATTGTAAAGCAAACATTTATACTGGCTTTTCTTCTGTGTCTACATGGGCTGTGAATTCTTCATGTGCACTGCAGCCAGCTAATCTGAATGGAACAAAAACATTTGTTTTTCTTCACATTTCTTTATATACCAAGCTCTTCCAAATAAATATTCAACTGAAATCTCTTGTAGTATTAGGGAAAATGAATAAATCAAATGAATGAATTCATTTGAATGCCAGAAAGATCTATCGTTTCTGTGTTCTAAGAATATCCCACAAACAATTAAATATTCATGTAACAGAGGCAAGCCTGATAAAATGATGAGTCTCCTTGGCGCCAGCATTAGGCCTGGCTAAAAGCCAGCAGCAGGCTAGCATTTAAAAACCCTACAGGAAACAGAACTGACCCCAGCATGGGTAAACTGGGGAAGAGCTTCCCTTTGAACACCCTGAGCAATTCACCATGCTGAATGTTCCTTTAGTCTTTGGCTTCACTCTCTGGCTCAGACTTGCAGATTAATTTCCAGTCTTTACTCAAAGCAAGCAAAAATTCAGCAAACATTTGAGGCTTGTTTCTGGCTTTGGAGTCAGTCTTTCTTGCACTGATAAATAGCAATAAGTTGATGGAAAGCTCTCAGTTTCCCAGCATATGAGTGGACATGAAACCAGATACCACAAATTTGATTTGCTTTTATCTACACAGCAGTTATTTCTCTGGATCCCAGAAATGGGTCACTCCTCAGTAAAGCAGAAGGCAGGCAGGAATGAGCTTCCACCTTCACAGTCTGCTTCAAGTTCTGCTGCAATTTGGCCTTTGGACTTGGGATCAAGAAAAAGGAATTTCCAGGGCAGCTTGAAAAACAAAACCTCTAGTTTTTGGGATAGCCCACCCTACAAACAAACTTCATACACTTTAAAGAAATTTTACAAGCTTAAAGTGTCTGGTTATCTACATTACAGTAAGTAGTAAGACTGCAAGAGTTTTCTTTGTTTGAATATCTGAAAGTTCTCAATCATCCTTTACTGGTAACTGTACTAACATAAATGACTTCCAAAACAAATCAAGGTTATTACCCTCCTGCAAAGGAGAAAGACAACAAACAAAAGAGGCTGAGGGTCACTGCCATGACTGGTCTGCACTGTGAGTTAGAATTCATTCTTACTGAACAGGTGTGTCTGTTAAATATCTGTTTCAAAAAATCTTGATTTTAGAGGATAATAACTAAGTAAATGTTATAAATAAAACAATGCTTTTAATATGCAAAATATGCAATTAGTCTTCATTACACACTTGCCAGTTGTAATTGGGAAAGAAAAAGCTGTGCTTCGGTTGTTGAACTGAAGCCTTAATCTCATTTGAAATGCTCTAGGCTTAGAGATAAAACTTATTCCTCTTGACTTCATTCTCACTTTCCTAATCCTAATGGACCCCTCTTCCTTCTCCCTCTTTCCCTCCCTTTTCTTTGGGGGTGAGCAGGGAAACTCTTATTTTCATAGGAAGGCATGTATCCATGTGGGCTGCAAATACCAATGAAGCCCTCGCAGAGATGTCACTGTAATTTTGACGGGGAAAAGGGAGAACACTGAAACACTAACTTTTAAGGTGACTGGGAGAGCTGTTCCAAAGACATTTTGGTTATGGACAGTCACTGTTTGATTGAGGCAGGAGGAGGTGTGAGTTTCCTACCCTACCAGACTGTTGTTTGTATGTGTCCAGTCTCCTAGGATAAGTAATGACAGTCCTGCAGATCCCATATGAGTGCCTCATACAAAAGCCTCCATAGTACATAGTAAAGAGCCGTGTTTTCACAATGAAATACTGTCCAGAGAAACCACTCAGGATCTTCCCTCGCTCCTTTGGAAAACACCCAGATGGGTAACTTGCTGCTGTTTGAGAAATGTTTATTGAGAGTATCTCACAGTATATATCACCTGTGGGGTGTACGTCTTTATTGGGAGGGATGAAATACTCCTGTTCTGTCCCTTCAAAATGAAATCATTTCCACTACTTTGTTGTTGTTGTTGTTTTGGTTTTTTTGTTGTTTTTTTTTTGTTGTTGTTTTTTGTTGTTTTTTTTTGTTTGTTTGTTTTCTGTTTTTCTCACTGAAAATGAGTAACACTTTACAATCAACACCTTCCTGTTCGAGGCCTCTTGTCTTTTATGGTACAACAGAGATGCTTTGGACCTTTGGAGTTGAGCCCCAGTGCTGAATCATCCCTGTGAAACTGGAATAAATGTTAGAATTTCGGAATTTTGTCAGATCGTCACTGTGATTTAGTGGGAAAACCAGTTTGTTGGATGTTTTTTGCTTATAGATGTGCTCTTGTTGACTGATTCCTCTGTGATTTGCTATCTTAACACACAGACTGGAAGCTTAAACACTTGTAAAGTTTAGCAACTGTAAATTGCTGCAGCCTGAGCACTAAATTCCTCCCAAGCCAAAATAAGAACATCTAGATGATTTCTCACACGGCTGTTGGCTTCAGAAGTGTATAATACATCCTACATGTTGCAGCTTGCAGGACTGCCCTCCTAAGGCTCAGAGACAATATCTACTTGTAAATACTAGCAATAATTTGTAGAGTCGTATAGTATTAGTGTAAACGATAAAACATTGTGGAAGATGTTTAAGTAACTTCATGGTTGGTTTTTTTTGTAACATCTGTCTGAAATACACGGATGGTATTTACTTCTGTTTACTTTAAAGCAAAAGCAAATGAAACAATTTAAGCTGCTGACTCAGTATATTGGTTAGTGTGACTTAATGTAATATCTCAAAAAACGTTCTGAAGATGACACAGTCCTCAGAAGTTCTAATAGAGTATACGAAGCTTCCAACATTGCAAGGAATGATCTAGTTCTGTAAATAAGGCATTATTTTTTGGTATGAAATAGTACTGTAAAGGTATACACATAGTACTTCCATTCACCAGCAATGTGCTGCTGTCATGCTGTACTTGTTTTTACTTGCAGATTAGAAAGTGCAGATATTCTTTATGCAGTGTTTAACAAGTGGTAGTGTTTTCACAGGAGTGTGGTGTTTTCTGTAGAAACAAAACGTTGTAATGCTGAGTACCTTCAACTTAAAAAAAAAAAAAGAAACATAATACCACCTAACACAATTGTTCCCACTTTTTTTTTTTTTAATTAAGAGAAAAACATTGTTTGCAGTTACAACAGTTCTTCAAGGTTATTTAAGCATTTGAGAGTTCTGTTTATTGTACTGATTCTGACTTGCTTTGCCAAGCCTAACAAATTTTATGTCTCTGCTTTGATAGTCTACCATTCCTTCTGTTCAACATGTGGTTTCTCAAGCATATGGATGTGATATTTCATATTCCACTTAATAGTTCTTGTTAAAACTTCAGTTTTCCTGCAAGTCTTAGTTCTTTTGCTTTCTATCTATTCTACTATCTTCAATCTGCCCCTCCTATGACAAGTCCAAGGCCATTATAATAATTTTAAATATTTCTAATACTCCTTTCTCAGATCTGGTTGGAATGGCTACACTTTTAAGAACTTAACTACATGTGTATCAACGTATTTTCTTTAGGGGCAGAATAATAAATAAATAAATAATCAGAAAAAAATACATTATCTGGAACTTTTCTACCTAATCTAACAGGTACCATTGATATGAAATGTGATGCCTTCCAGATGTTTTTCTTTCAATTGTTATGCCAGTTCTAAAGACATTCTGAATGACAAAATCCAGAAAGTGATATTCTGAATACTTTCTTGTGGCAATAGTTAAGGACCTGATTCTGCAACATATTGAGCATGCCATGAAAGGTCATAAATGCCTTTAAATCCCACTGAAGTCAGAAGTTAAGAATGAAATTTAGAAATTGTATGAGACCTTTGAGCTTTCACAGTATAAGCTCCAGAGCATTGGAGACTGAGGATACTTCGCTTTTGCAGACATATGTTACATATAGTTGCAATGGCTGAGGAAATTAGCATATTTAGATTGGAAAATCCTTTTAATACACATGCCAATTAGATCAGAACTCTCTTTGAGGTAAAACATAGCTAGTTTAAGAAACATATTGGATTCCAATAGTCTTGATTTTTGAGCAAAAACATCTGCTAACAATGCTAATTGTAGTAGAAAGAACATCATAATTAAAAATGCATTTGACATCCAAAAGGTAAGATACAGAATAAGGATCTCCAAATTTTTTTTAATCACTTGGAAGAATGAAAATTCTGAGTCAGAACTGAAAACCCTGATGATTCTTTACCTTGAACTGAACATGCTCTTCTTTTGTCCCAACAGAAAAAGAAACATTCACCTAATTAATTGCATAAAAATCATTGCACATTTCTCAATGTATCTATCACAAACAAGGTATAATTTTTGTACCTTCTGCCTACAGTATCTTCTTCCATATACACTTTTTGTATTTCTGTAACACACTCTTCAAGTCTTCTGTTCTTCTTAAAGACTGAATTTTTCAGGTGATCCAACAGAAACATGCTTTCCACTCTTTAGTCTCCTAGTTATCCTATGTCAAATTTAACTGACAATTCATGCTGGAATATTTAGGAAGTATGTCTATAGAGAAAATGCCAGATTTTCATCCTTCAAACTCTGGTGAGTTTGGTCCATCTCCTTGTTTGACATCTCTCAGGTGAGTGTAAACTGTCAGATGTATCCCTTATTTTCACCACTGTGAATTTTTATTTTAAGATGTGCATTCTGAGTATTTCAGTTTTTCCTTAACCACTGGCTGACGCTCAGCATTCTGAGTTTACTCATTATTTCTCTGTGTTATTCCACTGGTTCTTCCTATGGTCTTCACCCATGTACCACGTAGCTCACAGAGCAAAAATTACAGTTGTAGCTAATTTTTAGTGATGTCCCAGTTCTCCTGTATTTATTTTTATTCAGTCTCTCTTTTCTCAAGTAATTTTAGAATTGAGAAGATTTCATTATTGACTGCTTAGTTCATTATTCAAGCCCATCAGGTTCTCTTCTGAACACTACCTTACATATTATGATAAAATATTATAGCATTCAGTGCTCTAAACCTTTGCCTGAAGTAGAAGCTAATAATGATATTTTAGTTGAATATGATATTCACTAAAGTGTAAGTCATAAGGACTTATTCTGGCAATTTCCATCTTGGAAATTTGCAAAGCTCGGTATACTTAATTTTTCCAAATCTTTCAATTGAAAGGGATAGACACTTCCACATTTCTGAAGTGCTTTAGACAGTATTTTCTCGAAATTACTACTGTTTGCAAAGCTATAGTTTTGTTGTAGCCCTTCAGTTTCATCCTTGAATTTCTTTCTACATGGCATTCAGACATGAAGACTTGTTTATTTCTCTCCTGGCTGTGTACTGGAAAACTGGAAAATGGATAAGCAGTTTAGGTCATTTCTGTTGCTTAAATTATTTATAGCTCATGAAATTAAAAAAACATTCCTAGAAATAAAACGTTATGACATTGAACTTTCAGATCTTTTCAATATCTGATTTTAAAACATAACGTATCAGAATAACATGCGGTTACTTTTGACATTAACATTGAACTGAATGTCCACAGAAATGCAGGAAGTAAAGATGCATGGTTAAATTTTACCAGAACAAAACTTAATGCCTGAAGCATTCAAGCTGGTGATGTATTATATTACTCTGATAGAATGGTCTTGTACTACTGACAGGAAAGGAGGAGCTACTTCATAACATCAAATTGTGACAAAATTAACAAAAGCCATAACAAGATGAAAAGTACATCTCCTAAAAAGGCAAAACCTCAAATCACAGATATCCTGACCATCCCTCTGATGGGAGCAGAGCTGATCTACCATGTTGGTAACAGATGCGAGAAATATGATCTGCTTCCTACTAGGGAAAGCACTGTACCGGATTTCTTCATCTGTTTTTGTTTCTTCTGAGGATATGGGAGGGCTTCTCTGCCAACTCAGTGAGAAATAGAGAGTTCTATATGTTTTTTTTTTCTGTGTTAAATTATTGCTGCCTCCCTTTGGTTTGCAATTTTTATATGTAAAGTGCTGCATTTATTCAAGTACTTGCTTGCATGTCAAAAATAGTAAGAACTTGGGAACAAATGCAATTTTCTCTGAAATTAAAAGCAATCAATTTTTGCATTTGCAGAGAGTTAGTTACAGCTTTCTTTGAGCTACACAATCCCTTTTAGCCTTAATATTCCTTTCTCAGAGATACTGTGTCCCACCTCAGAAGAAGTGAGCCACAGGTTCTTTGATAAATAGTGGCTATGTTTACAAATCAGTATAACCTCCAGAAAGTTTAAGGACCGTATGGTAGGGTAGATTAATACACTTTCCAGAAGAAGTCAAAAAGCAAAAAAGGAAAAAAAGTTGTGAGTTGTAATTAATAAGTGCTCAGCACTCACTACCAAAAACTCTGATATTCCTTTCTGTCAGACAGCAGGTTTTTGTTAGGGCCAAAATGAAGATAACAAATGCAACTGCATTATTCCCCAAAATTTAGATGTCTGGCTACTCTTTGTCAACAACAGTCACCAGAAATGTCCAGTCTGCAGAACTTCAGCAAGAAACGGGTGAAGATCTCTTTCCTCTTTCCATCTCTTTTCCACGAGAGCTGTCATGGAATATTTTAGAAATAAGTTGAGAACACTCAACTTTGTCCCTTTCTGGACTCATTATTAGATGGGTTACAGCTGAAAAATTCCACAAAAGCTTGAATTTTTCATCCATGACGAAGAAGAATTTATCTTCATTTCTGTCACTTTAAGCTCGATCTACCCTTATCTCCATTAACAGTTTACTTCTTGTTTTCTTGAACAGTGTTTCTTCCCTAAAACCTGGCTTAAGAGATAGGATCAGCCTTGCTCAGATTCTCCAGTTTGTTTGTTTACTCCATGTTGTTCACTGGTCCGATAAATTAATATCTCCCTAAACACTTGGACTTCTTCAAACACAATAAACATAATGTTGTTTCCAACCCAATGCAGGAATCACTGGGTTACCTTTTATGACCACTGCTTGCATAAGATCTAGTCCAGTAACTTAAATACAGATTCAGCAAATAGTCTTAGGACTCAAATCTGTTGATTCATAGAAAAACATAATGCCTTCCACACTGCTGTAGAATAATCACCTGTGGTTCTCAGTATCTGTAGAAGATCCATGATGACATGCAAGCAGTGATTTAAATGGCACTAGACGTCTTCAGGCAACTGATCCTTTGAATGTCTGTTATTTCCTCTTCTGTGAAGCTTTCAGTGAGAAATTTGGAAAGTATTTTCTTCAGGATGTTAAATATCCATATTCTGCTTATGAAATGAAATATAACATTATTTCAAATACCAGAGAAGAAGATGTATGTAACTATATCCAAAGACTTTGAACTGGATTTTAAGTTCTTGCAAAACTATTAATGAATGAATCACTCTTACTATAAGTGAGCAGGTTGTGTAGGTTGGCTAGATGGGTAGATAGGCTTTGGGATATACTGTGTCCTTATGGAAAGACACTTTAGAACTGATTCTAGAGAACAATTCTAGTGTCTGTCAGGGTTTTGGCAGCTGAGAAATATGGCCGAATGTTTAGCCTATATCAGTGATCGATTCCCCCAGGAGACCCAGTGTCTCTGAAAAGCAGGACAACTCTTCTCATATTTCTAACTTGGGTATAGCATTGGCCTTACTGAGCCCTGCTGGGTTGCCACTTTTGTGCCTCTTCTCTCTTTAGGTAGAAAACTTTAGTAATTTGGGTGTGGCAATGACCAGACTTCTTCAGCTCTTAAAAATTTCATGTTCTCATGATTTGACACCTGAAGAAATAATAGATAAATGGGGAGAACAGTGAAGAGATACTTAAGTTGATTCTGTACGAACTAGTTCAGTTTTGGAAGCTCCTGTACTGCCTAGATTCCTGTGTCCCAGTGCTGCAATACCCTGATTATCCTGGGTAAAAGACAGCTGATGTCACTGATGCCTTATTGACTTAAACTAGCTGGGGATCTAGTTATTCATGTGTGACTGCAGAAAGAAAACATGGAATGAACTTTCAGAGGAGATTAAATGAATCCAGAGTCTGACCACAGTTCGGAAACTTTGCCAACCCCTTTTATTCGATAGAGTACATTTTATCATTACCAGAACATTCTCATTCTTTTCCCTAAAGAACATCTCATGGCAAACAGAGCTTTATAGAACTGAAAAGGGAGAAGAGCCAGAACCCTATAAGGTCTATAAAGGAGTATATTGCTGCCCTCTAACTTATATGGAATGTGTGCAGATAGTATAGTGGCTGGCAGAACAAGTCCCTAAAATGAGATTTAAGCTGTCTGTGCAGGAAAGGAGTTGGAGTAAAACATAACAGAACAGCTAACCCTGAACATAAATAAATAAATAAATACTTTTCCAGAAATAATTATATGTACTGGAACTGTTAAATGCGTCAAATCTTTGAAAAACAGATATGTCTGTTAGATCACCAATGTGTAATACTCCAAAAATAGTAGCAACATTGCTTGCAGTAATCCAAAGCAGTCTTCCCTGTCACTGATACTATTCTCACTCTGCTGCTCACGGTTTAGTGCCATTCTATCGCTTAAAAACTTGTTGTCGTCCATTTTCTCTTCTTGATGTATTCATTATCAATAGGTACATCCCAAACCCTTGTTCCTATGCAGTAGGATCACAGTCTTTTAATTACTATTAAAAAAATTGGAGAGAAAGATTTCATTTGTCTGAAATGTTCCTGTTCTCTATGCAAACTTAAAATAATGTAGTATGAAAAACATACAAACAAACAAAACAACAATGAAAGAAATCAGTATATGGTGTATGTATATATAAGGTCTAAGAATATAATGAAAAAAGTAAAAAGGTTAATTCTAACATGTAAATGGCTAAAAATTAGTGATCTATTGCTATCTTTTTTTTTTTTTTTGTAATAAAAAGGACGGATATAACTGCTCTTCTTAAGAAGGATCTTTTTTTCTTTCTTTCAAACAGCTATATCTGTCATATAATCTTCACTTCCCAATATCAGAAAGCAAGAAGAGAAGGCAGAAATTTTTTTAGGAAACAAGGTTGAATTCCCATCCACCAGGATAGCAATAGATCACTAATTTTTATCCATTTACATGTTAGATATCTAGCTTAAGCTATGTATCCAAACTTCTGCCACAGTTATGGAAACAGGTGGGTATGTACACAGGAGAATTCATACATCCAAACTACATGCCTCTCTCAGATTGTCCTAAATTCATCCAACTAGAGATACCTTTCTACATTTTGGTATCAGTACAACCATGAGTTAATATTTATTTGCTACTGAAAATTTTGTGCCTGGTTGCCATGAGCCCTCAGCAACACTGTCATCAAAATAGAAAAAACTGTGTACCAAAGCAGCCTAAGTCCAGAGCTGGAATTCATTTCACCTAATCATCAGTGTCTATGCCAGAGCTAATTAACTGGACTTGTTTTGTCATCGGTATGGAAAAAAAAAAACAAACACAAAACACCACAGAAATGTAGGCTGAAAGGAATCTGTGGGGACCGATTCTAGTCCAGGGCTACGAGCAGCACTAGCTCAGGCTAGTGCTGGCTTTATCTTGTAAATACCCAAAGATGGAAAATTTCAAGTCTTGCTGGGTAGCTTGCACTGGGCTTTCCAGAAAAATTCATCTGTACAGACATGTGGATTTGGACAGCCCCTCTGATCTGTTTTACTTGGCAGTTGCAGAATGATGCCAAATTTGGCTGCCTGCAGTGACCTTGTGAATGGTGGGCACTGAAGGTTTTGTAGGACAAAGCCTGCCCCAGTTGGCCAAGCAGCATGTTGTTGGTGGGTGAGACTTAGCTCTCCTAATTTTAGATATTGAAAAGTTTGAGTATTGAGTCTATCATCATCACACAGACTCCCTCCTCTGTCAGTGGAGAGGGACTTCCAAGGTGTAATTCATCCTATCCTAATGCAGATGTCTGAGAGTTGGAATGAGTTGCCCTCATAATTTCATTATGTGTAGACTGCATAGCAAGAGGTATCCAGACGGCAGTGAAACATAAGCATTTCATGCTGAAATTTGTAGTTATGTCTAGAATAAAATACAATTCAGCTTTTTAACATTTAATAACCCAATAAGATGAACCCATTTCTTTCCAAAAAGCTTTGGTCACTCCGCTGGGAATGATCTACTTATTTTAAGTATATTTAATACAGCTAGGGAAGGCTTTTCAAAAGGGTCATCAAGCTAAAAGGCAATTTATGGCACTTTTCTTTTTCCATGAACAAGACATCCTTTTATTTACTTGCCCTGCCCTGTAACTGTATGTTCCCACTGCTACTGTATCCTCTGTGTCATTTAGTAAAGATAATGTTTACATTAAATGGAAGAAAACCAGTTCACAGAATCAAGGGGAAAAGCAAGAGAAAGAGAATGTGTGAGAGTGAGAAAGATTTGGAATACCTTACAAACAGTTGCTGGTAAATCAAGAAGCAGCAGTCCCTCTGTTGCAGACTAGATGCACTGCAGTGTCTAACTGGAAATTCTGTTTCAAGGAGGAAGCCCATAAATGTACCTTTCATGGATGCAGTCTCATTTGCACTTCATTTTCCTTTATGCTGGACTTTTTCTCATATAATATGAAAATTTCTAGGCCAAGTGTCTTTAAAAGTCTTGAAGTTCTTCTTAAATTCTGCTAAATGTGCACTAATTTTTCCATCTAATATAGATGAAAATTAGCTTCATCTGTAGATGAACATCTGTAGATTAACTATTCATGTTTTACATATGGTCTCCATAGATCTTTATAGATCTCTCTATATATAATTCAGACCTATATATATTACAGAGATCTATAAAGATCTACCTATGTACCTAACCAAGAACAGACCTAGATTTTTTTTCTGGTAGTTTGTACCTTGGCTGTTCTAGCAGACGTATTAATGCATGTTGATGGAAACGGGGCATGAAATGGCATCTCTATCACAAACTATAAAGATTTGTCACTCAATGAAACAAGAAATAGAGTGAAACATTATTTCATGTAGGTTATTTTTTTTTTTATTGATAGTGTTTGGGATGCTTATTTGTGGGATTTTCTTATATGCTGTGTGACAGGCTCAGCCTGTGACCACAAGGATCTGCAGTTAAGCAAAACTTCCTTGAAGACAGATGTCAACGACCTTGAGTCTCTCCCTAAGCAGCTGAGCACACAATGGTCACATCCAGGTTACTGAGTTTGTCAGACTGATGTTGAGCTCTTGGTAAAGTTACATCTTCAGTAAACACTTCACCTTCATTTTAGGCCTCTTCAACTGATTTGGTGTTTATAGTAGTACAAAAGATTTATCAGTCAGCCCTTCTGGCCACCCAAGTATGTACAGAAAACCCAACATTATACCCCTTTATTTTCATAATTAGTTGAATAGGTATTTTTTTGTTTTTCCTAGTCTGGTTATTTTTCTCTATTTCCCATGGTCAGAACAAGCATCATAACTGCAGTCTGTTTCTTCTAGATCTGAGCAACACACTGGAACAAGGAAAGAGTGACTATTTCTGCAGCTTCTTTTTATCTCCTCCTCACTGGACCTTCCTGTGGACTTACCAGAAATCTATCAAACAGTATCACAATATCTACTTTTGTATTTGGTGAAAGCAAGGGTCACGTTAGGACTGGCTGAAAGGCAGTAATTCCAGTTGAGGTTTCTGAGCCTGTTCCAACATGAACAAAACCAATATCGCCTGTTATACATGTATGAAGAGACCAAATCTATTCCAGGAGACCAATCGGAATTTTATCTGTAACCCATAAATTAGTTACTCACCTTGGGAAAAAGAGAGCCAAACTCAGCTCCCCATAGAGAACCAGGCAGTGAAAGAGTTGAATTTGAGCTTTACTCCTTCCAGGTAAGTGCCTTTCTCTTTCTGATACACTCTTGAAACTGAGAATCTCATTAATCGCGTTTTCAGAGAAACTGCTGTTTTGCAAAATGCTTTGGTTTTAGCAAAATAGCTGTCATGGAAGAAAAGAGCTAATTTGAACTTTGAAGTGACTATAGCTACAGAGAGCAAAGTAAGCCACTCCTCAGATGTTTGGCCTCCTACTCTGCGCACTGCTGTCAAAAAGCAGCCATACGAGGTTATTGTTTCCACTCATACATGCATCAACATTTCTGAGTGCACACAATAGAACACTTGGGGGTTGTAAAAGTCTAAATATTCTGAGATGCCAGTTCAGCTTGGTGGCTTTCCTTACTTTAGATTTATGATTAGCACATCTTGCCAGTAGTAACAAATGAAAGCTCTTTCAGCCAAGGAAGTATTCACACCTGATGGCTCAGCACTAAAACACGGCCATACTTCCAGAGTTTAATTCACTCTAGAACTCAGCCTCACAGGACTTCCCAGCACTACAAATCATTGACACATTTGACAAAGGCAGACTTGGTATTTTAATATTGTATATCTCCCTTTTTTTCTTTTATAAGCTTCCAGTAAAAATGGAATGACAATTATATATTTTGCAAGGTGAAATAAATTATAAAGACATGAAAACTAAATTACTCCACTAAAAATCTTTATAGATCATTCCAATCTACATATCAATTTTACCAATTCCTTTGATAACAATGTGGAGCATTTAAGTCAATTTTGTAAGCAAGAAAGGCTCCCATGTTTGGTCAGTCTTCTTTGTATCCTTTTCCACAGTGTTTACACCATTTTTATTCCTAACCTGATACAAAAGTAAGGGTTTCAAAAGGTATCATGAGAATACACAGTCAGAAAATAGATTCTCATGACTATTGGAAGTCAATATGGATTCCTCGGTGTATAATAGAGTAGAAGCTTTTGTGTTCATGTAACTCATTAAAAATATATTAAATCTTAAGAATAGAGTTATTGGAAACTAGATTTTCATAGTTACGGTTCTGAGAGAACAATGTAGCTTTTTTGGAGATACAGATTCGATAAAGAAGGCAGACAAGGTTCTGCTCTGAACAGTTATGGAAAGGCTGTACAGGTGTCTGGTTAAATATGTGTTCTTTAACAATAGCATTCAATACTGTCAAAGCATTCACACGAGTTTCAAATTCTGCCAAGAGCTTTGTATTTGAGCTAATTGCCCAATTTAGAAGACTACATTCTAAAAGCAGTAGAAACCATGAGTTGCATCTAAGTGATAGAGGCCCAAGACACAACAAATGTGCTTGCAAAGTGCTTGCTTGAAGTGCAGAAAATTATGCCAACTTGTTGGTTCTCTAGCTGACGGGAAGCTGTTAGTTCACTCATTGGTTGTTTTGTTTTGTTTTCCATAGAGTATTCAAACAGCTTTGTGTTTTCACCTCCTCCATGAAGCTGCATTTCCCAGGAGGGAGGATGGTCCTGCTGTATCTTGAACATCCTCCAGGCTGTAGCGCAGAGCAAAAACATAACTCAGCTGGTGAAGCCAGCTGTGGAGGGGAGAAATAGGGGTTATTCACACAACTTCCTTCCTAATCCACTGTCTTAACTTATTTTAACTAGAGTGTTCTGGTTTTGTTCAACAATCTACAAACTGCTCAATTTGGACATGTTTTATCAAGGAAAAGCTCAAATTTTTTGCTTACATTGTTACAGGAAGAATCTCATTTTAAATAAAAGTCCATCCTTCCATGTAAAATAATTCAAGCAGCAAACCTACAAGTGTTCAGGACAAGGATCCTTAGCTTATTCACTGAAATGAAGAAAAAATTAAGTTTCAGAAGTTTCAAGAATAATTTTTTGAAACACAGATAATAATAACTATAACAACACGTAAGTCCGGTATAAGTAGAAAAGTCTACTTTTAAGAATGTGGTTTCATTTTTCTGTTGTTTCAAGCAACAATATTTGTCAGCAGAAACCTGACTTGAATAGATTCAGTTAATTCCAAAGTATACTTCATCTGTTGTGTACCATTTGCTTTTGCAAGTAAGGTTAATAAATATTTTTCCATCTGTTAGAAAGGTCATAATGCTTTGGACATCACATAGTCACAGAGACTGAAAAAAATACTTTCACTTGTAAAGTTTTTTATTCAGCCTTTACTTTTCTTCACCTTAATTTTATCACAGTATTTTAACAGGTTTTCGTGAGTATCAAATCATCTTTATCATCTTTGTGGACCTCTGATTCACTCTCTCTAGAAGTTATCTTTCTTTCTTGAACTGAGGAGTCCGGAAATGAGCACAGTACTCCAAATGAAGCCTCACCAGTAAAGGGGGAGGATCGCCATCCTCAACCTGATGGCCACAGTCTTTTTATGCACCCCAAGATACCATTGGCCTTCTTGGCCACAAGAGCACACTGTTGGCTCATGACCAACCTGTTGTTAAACCAGGACACCCTTGTCCTACTTTAGTAGGGTATAGATCTTTGAAGGCTTTTGATGTTTTTGAGCTCTCTTCTTGCTTCCTACATTATACAATAAATTAATTGTTCCTAGAAATGAATTTGACTCAGCCAGTATGGTGGTAAAGTAGTGGCTGCTTGGCTGCCAATGTGCAAAAGCTTTGGTTCCCAGGCTTCCAGCTAGCACAGACATGGAAAAGGTAACTTGCTCATGATTGATGAAAGATGGGAAAAAGTCACACTAATGTACTATCTTGTGGGTTTGGTTATTTTTTCTTGTTAGAATTTCATATACAATTGGTGTATCTTAAAATGCAGAGGTAGTACATTACTTCCATCCTAAACAACATTCTAAAATTTGTCTGCATTAAAATCTGCATTTATTGTTAGCTCCTTTGCCTAGCACAGGGCATCGCTGCATCATTTCAATTTTGTACAACTGTAGATGGTGAAGTAGTTTACAAACTCCACTTGCCACTTTTCATGTAGGAGGAACTACTCTTCTCCTTGGTTGGCAAGTCTAGAACACACCTATGTGTGCTTGAGGAGCACAATATCCTTGATCACAAGAGGAGATTTATGAACTCTCTTGAATTCATACCCATTCAAACTTAAAGACAAATTTAGTCTCAGTAAAGACAGCAATAATTCGATGCACAAAGAAAGTCAAGCACAGGTTTGGAAAATAGAAAACAGTTTCAGGGAAAAAGCTGCATGTTTTCCTACCACCTTCTCTTTTGGTTCCCCAACCTCCAACCAGGTGTGAGGATCTCCTGGCCAACTCTCAATTCTTTCTCTTGAAGAAAGTTCACATTTATTCTATTTTCATTTCCAAATCAGAATAAGGTCTATTTTAAAATGCTATTTCCTTCTTCTATCCAGCTCTAGTAATGACTAAGAATTCCAGTTTAAATTAAAGAAAATGATATTCTTTGTTAAACTAACTGCCATGTGTCAGCAACACTAGAGGGTCAAACTAGAATTGACGTTGCTTCGTGATGCTCAAATGGGTAGTAAAATGCAATTATTTCTTTCTCAAAATGCCGTGATGACTTTTTTCCACTCATTTATATCGTATCCTATTACATGTTCCTTAAATGTGCAGAGAAGAGGCATTCCAGTGGAATATCCTTGCCACGAGATCCCATGAAAACTCACACTTATCTGCAATATAAATATTTCTCTCTCTCCTAGCTCAAAACTTTTTTATCGGCTTTTTTCTTTAAGAGTTCACAGGTTTTCTTTCCTACTCAAGCTGAACGTAGGAAATATATTTAAGCAGAACTATGAAATATTCAAGATTCAGTGTCATGTATCCCAGAAACCAGTGAAACTAGCGCCATGCATGAAGAATGCTGATGTGATTAGCACTAAATAGTGCCAAACAGACAGACATAATGTGCACAACGTGACATCTCTAACACCATCTTTTTAACTGGTGCTATAATACAGTCATTACTCCCATCACACACACGCTCACCAAGGCTTATATAGCACCGGATGCCCATGGCATCACTTTGATAAGCAGATGTGCACACTCTGAATGGAAAGTGAGCAAATGTTTTGTTTTCTTTGACAAAATCTCACCACACAGCACATTGCTCAGTGCCCACAGTATTTCCAGACTGTCAGCTCTTCAGGTGAAAGTAGCATTAAGGTGAGGGATCTCCTGAGAAGAGGAGGTGTGATTACTTCCGGAATTGTGATACCAGCTTCTTGTGGTACTACAAACTTTCCATTTGACTAAGGAAAAACATTTATGAATGCAGGCAGTAGGGTAATATATAACTTTGATTTCCTTTCTCAGCTAACTGATCATGTAAATAGCTATCGAGACAAACTGGAGGAGATGAATATGCATACACTGCTATCATGTTGCTCTTTATCAGAAAAAATGCATTAGCAGATTACAAATACCAGCTCCTGTTCATCTTGTTTCACTTAGCTCACAGTAAGTCAGAGCTAGCTTTGAATTGCTGCTTATCTGATCTCAACATCTAGGTCATGTACAAACAGCTTTTAATTATGAAAAAGACTGTGAAGACTGCAGCAGTGTTTTGGTGTGAAATCCTAGTTTTGGAGGGAGAGAGGAGAAAGAAGGGTGATGATAGGGCTCCAGCTCTCTGCCAGTCAGGCCTTGCCCATTTCCCTGTCTCCTCTCCTTCTGCATCTTTCGTCACACTGTTGGGAGACACTTGTACCCCTAGAGCTGTACTGCAGTAACACTCTGGGTCAGCACAAACGAGCTCTTACCAAAGCTGCTGAGAGGTTTGCTATCATCTTCAGAGGAAACAAAACAAACTGAAAGCAGCTTGACTTTTGCGTTTTATTTAGTCTTATTTTGCATGCTTTTTTGCATGTATGAGGCAAGCTGTTCACTTCTATCATATTTCTGATAATATTTCCAGAAGGGAATTTCCTCTTCTCTACTTTGCAGTTCTTCTACTTTTTCAATCTCCTTCCCAACCTGCTTAAGTAGTTGCTCTTTTATGATAACATTACTTCACTATTCACATTTAAATGTTTTTCCTCCCTCTTCCTTCCATAAGCGACTTTCTCAAGCCATGTGTATTAGATCGTATTAACTTGCCTCATTTGTTCACATGCTGCTATCTTTTTAATAAGATCTTAGCATTCAGTTTTGTTCCCACAAACGTATACAGATATAAATACAAACAAACATTTATACTTTTTTGTTTGTTTGTTTGTTTTTTAAAGCTTACAATTGTAATCCCAATGCTGAAGAACTGAAGAGGCTATGTGTTGAAGTTTGGTAAGATGCTGATCTTAGGTGTGCCATTCCTTATCCTAAAGAAATCACTATTTTAACAACAGTACACATCTCATGTTAATGCCTAATTTGTCCTGCAGGAATCTTACCTGTGCTACCACGCTCTACTCACCCCCATGGGCTATGTCTTGAATGAAGAATTGGTGCTGACAGAGGCTTCTTTCCTCACTCATGTCTATGTGAAGCAGGTTGGAAAGCCAAAAGCACTCGATCCAATGTAACCATGGAAGAAAGTGCAAAAGATGAAGTATATTGTTTGGTGGCTGTATTACTTCAGCAGGCATCTCCTTGTCAGCTGGGAGCTTGCTTTGCAAGGGGTGTGTGTGGCCAGCACATCATGAAGGCTAATGGGCAATCTCCAGATAAAATAAATTTTGCTCTGAAATTGCTGACTCACTGAAAATATAACTTTCATTGTGTGTGCCAGCTTTCAGGAAATACTGATTGGTAAAGGGTTACCTGCTGGAGTATGGGATTTCTGCTCAACACTGCAGACAGAGGACCAGCTCTCAACAGATAAAAACATAGATCTCAGAATGACACCTAAGATGAGAGAGACCTGGGGTCTGTTCCTTGCCTCATGCAGATTCTACTCTCTAAGCACAGAAACTCAGGAGTGCAATACAGGGAAAACAATTAAATGATATCTGGAAGCCAAATCTTTCATTTTCAATGGCTTACCAATTTCAGAACTTTGCACTCAGTAGGGCCCAATAACTATTCTCACTGGATAATGTATGTGGAATGTAATTTTTCAGTGCTACACATACACGTGTTAGTGCTACTTTGGTAGTTTATGCATTACAATTATATATGCATGCCACAGCCTTCTCTGATTGGCTCTGTAATACACAGTTAAAGTCAAGAATATTTCTAGATCACTGATATAAATCCAACAGCATTAGGCCCCTTCGGCACTGTTCTGTTTACTGTGGAGTCCTTATAGAGATGCGAAGCACACCTTGATAGAAAATAAAATCTGAAACCTCTCTATTTCTCTACTGTACTTCTGACACATGCTACTGACATGTCAAACATAGCAACTTCTGCTAAGTGGCTTATCCACTGCTCCTGTGGCCTAGCAGCAGTTTACCAAATAATCTCTACAGGACATTTGGGTACAATCATAACAGACCCTGGGAAGACAAAACTCTCCTGGTGAGCCATCATATCTACAGCCCTGTACTCCTGCAGCAGGAACTGTAGGGCAATGGGACTAGAAGAAGATAAATGGAATTCTTGAGCTGAGTTTCAAAGGGTATCCTGCAAAGATATTTGGTTGCAACAATGATTTTTATTGCTTTTATTATTATATTCACTGAATTCACATGATTGAGTCATAGATTAATTTTCTTATGTGGCTAACAAACTCATGCACTGGAGAGAAGTACAGTGTCATTACTGTTAACTTTTGTTAGGCAGTAGGATTATAGTCATGATATAGCTTGAACTGCCTGTCTTAGTTCAGGAGAAAACAGACCCATAGCAGAATCCAAAGCTTGGTCAGAATGGGGCAGTCTAAGTCTTGGCTTCAGCAAGGCTTTTGACACTGTCTCCTGTAACATCTTAGCAGGTAAGCTCAGTAAGTATGGGATAGATGAATGGGCAGTGAGGTGGACTGAGAACTGGATGACTGGCAGAACTCTGGGTTGTGATCAGCAGCACAGAGTCTCGGTGGAGGCCTGTAGCTTGCAGTGTTCACCAGGAGTCAGCGCTCAGTCTGGTCTTGTTCAACATTTCATCAGTGACCCGGATGAAGTGATAGAGTGCATCCTCAACAAGTTTGCTAATGATGGCTGGGAGGAGTGGCTGGTACAGCGAAAGGCTGTGCTACCATTCAGTGATACCTGGACAGGTAGGAGAGCTGGGCAGAGAGAAACCAAATGAGATTCAAAAAGGGCAAGTGAAGAGTCCTACACCTGGGGAGGAACAACCACACACATTGGTACAGGTTAGGGGCTGATTCTGCAGAAAAGGGGCTGGATGTTCTTGTTTAACAACATGTTCTTGTTTTCCTATGTTACCTACTGTAGATAACCTGCTTTAGTAGTGGGATGGACTATGTGACCTCCAGAGGTCTCTTTCCATCCCTACAATTCAGTGATTTTCTTAAAAAAGTGGTAAAATATATTGCAGTCATAGCACTGATGGAGTTTAGACATATAATCCTCACTGTATAGCACTGGTGACCTTCTGTTTATACTGCACCTTTTATCCAGATGGATTCCAACGAAATACACAAAACTGTGTTTGTGTATACAAGACTTCACCCAGTGCAAGCCTGTAGGTCCCTCAGGAATGGGGCTCTGCAGCTGTTTAAACAGTGCACAGACATACCCAGCAGATCGGAGGGCCTCCAGGATGAGGCTGGAGCAGCAGCTTAGACCCAAGCCTATTAACCCTCCTGAGTGGCTACAGAGATATAAGAAAGTGCCAGCTTCACAAAGGTCCTTGGCACCTTTAACATCTTTCTTCACCTTCACGTGTCCTAGTTCTGAAATCAGAGAAATACCAATCTCCTTACAGATGACTTGGAGTTAGGCTCCTCAAAGCAGATTTCACTGCTGTCTACTTTTTATCTATGAAATACACAGAAAAGACAATCCTTGGCCCTGTTAATCTGTATTCTTTGGATAGATACTCAGTACACTGGAATTTAGAGGGCATGCATACCTTCCCTATGCTGAGGTCAGTGCCTAGTTTCATTCAGTATCTATGGCATTAACCTTTTTCCCACAGCTAAGTAAGGTACCAAAGCAAAATATCCAAGTCACCATCCCTGAAGGTATTCAAGAACCGTGTAAATGTGGCAGCTAAGGACATATTTCAGTGGGCATTGTAATAATAGGCTGATGGTTGGACTAAATGATCTTAGTGGTCTTTTCCAACTTTAATGATTCTATTATACCAATTTTTTTTATGTCAGCTGTTTGTAAAGCAGCAGAGTTAGACAATACCTTGGTGTCTGTTCCTGTTTTTAGTTTCAAGAGTTTGAGTACTGCTGGATACATACAGAACTATAGTTCTGGATTTAGACTTCTTAAGTAGGCACCTAAGTGAGAGCAATATGTCCAAACTCTCAGTATAATCATGGAGATCTATTCAACTGGAGACCAGAGTGCAATTTAGTTCACTTTACATTCACAACTATGTATGGTGGGTTAAACTGCCTTCTGGTCTCCTTTCACAGCAAAGACTATCTCTGCTGACCACACCAGTCACTTAGCAACCTGGCTGACATTCGGACACATCCTGGACTCAGCTGTCAGTCTGGTTCTGAATCCTACCCCTACATAAAGGCTGAGATGAATCACAGACTGTTTCTCCTTGGTCATTACAAAGGAATTACTGACAGTTGAGAGGAGCTTGGAGGTGATCTGGTAATCCTATCTATCAGGATCTGTACAAGCACTCTATTACTTCTCACATTATTGAGAAGACTTCTTGCTGTATTGCAAGGCTCTTCTGACAAGCTCTTACTTGTGAAAGATCTGCCTGTCCTTGCTCCCAAACACCTAGCTGCAAACAGCCAGCATTGCATACAGACCAGATGAAACACATACAAAGGTTAAGGTGATTGTTAATGAAGTGATCCTGTAAGGTCAATCTTGTAATCATACAAACAGAGCTACTGAACTCACCAGAGCCACCAAAGGAAGGAAGGGAGATCAGCCCCTAGAGCTCATTTAAATTAAAGTCCCAGTTCTGACTGCATGCTTCCTGGTGTTAACAGGATTTTGCGTGGGCTCATGTTAGCAAATGGGGACATAGTTGCACACTTTTGATTAAAACTAAACAGAATTCAACAGTGCAACCTTTTCCTTATGTTAGAAATCTACAGCTGTGTGCCAAAAATGCAAGATAAAAGAATATAACAGAACTGAAATAGTATAAAGATATGTTACAGAAAGCATACATTTTTATAGCTACATATTTTTTCCAGTTGATTCCACTCAGTCCTGCTCTCTTCAAATAATTGTCATTAATCAAATACAAATATAGGCCCCTTGGGTCTAACTCAGACTTGAAGCTAAGCACATGTGTAAGTGTTTGTTGGTCTGGAGTCTTAGTTGTTGTAGTATTATTGAATAGCATTCTAGAATACTTTTTTTTCTCCCATCTCCCCTCCTCCCACCCAACAAATCAAATTACAGAGGGTTTGATGTAATCATTTTGAAAAATGTTTTCATATATCAAATATAGTCTTACTCTCTAAACCCCTCTCCCCCCACCCAAAAAAAAAAAAGAAATAGAAAGCCAGAACAAATCTGCTTTTTCCATTGTCAACAGCAGACAGTCAAGAGTTTTGCTTTAAATCTTGCAGATGGACAGCAACTTCGGAGCCCTGCAGTGCAACAACAGGTATGTAGGAATCAAATAAGCTCATAAAGTGTTGGCTCACACAAGTCAGGAAAAGCAGAAGCTAAGTTTCAGGTAGCCTGCTGCTCCCTGAGGCAGTTCCTCCAAAGACAAGAGATGCAGCAGCCTTTTGACAAACAGCAAGCACCTGAATTTGGCTTCAGAACAAAAAAGACAGCCTGTATGCTAAACTGTTAAAACAGCATCAAAACCCCACACATCACTGGAAAAGATCTTATCAATTTCGATATGATTTTTTATGATTACAAAGGTAAGCATTTTGCTCTGCTTTTGCACTATTCAACATCTAAAAAGTTATATTTCTGAAGAAGCTTTTGTATGTATACATATGCATATGTTGAGATCTCTGCATATTTATTGTATGCATGAATACATAAAATATACCCACTTATGCATACAGGGGAAAATTATTTTCTAACTCACATCTGAAAAAAAGAAAAAGCCCATAGCCCAGGAACTCTTGGTACCCTGACAAACTCAAAGAAGCCAAGAAGGCAGAAAGAAACATAAAAGCAGAATGTGACCTACCCCATTCATTGCAAATAACCTAGAATATACCCTTAGCACAGTCCCAGGCTGTAACAGCATCCTCAAACATGTCTTTTTGTGGAAGCTTCCTTTCTACAACACGTTCCAACATCTTACATTTCTCCTCTCCATGAAAGAGTAGAGTCTTGGAGCACACAAAGTCAACTAGCCCTGAGCACTTTTTTTTTTTTCCATCTCTAACATACCGTGACACATAGCTGTATTTCCAGCTCCCCCATGACTTGCTGTAGCAGAAGGATATTCCATTTCCTTGTATTTCTGTGATAAACTTTCCAGGGAAACCTATGTTTTGGAATTTGTTTGTTCTGAAATAGGATGTTACATCTGGGAGAAAACAAGGCACCTTTATGCTTCGGTCTTGCTCTTGAAGAAGTGCTTGCACTGGGAATATTTCAGCAGAGTCAATCTCTCCCCTTTCCTTTAGAAACACAACATCAGCTTGAAAATGGGGATGAAGATTTCTGGAAAAACAGAGAACGTGTTTGCAAATTCTCATGGTATCTTTTCCACACTCTTTCTGCAAACCTCAAACATTAACAGAATGACAGATGAATTGCTCAGGTTCTTTGAGATCAAGGAGCAAGGACCTCAGTGAGGAAAAAAGGTGTAGGGGCTAAGGGTTGAAGTATGCCTCAAAAGTTCTCAGTTATCTATTTCACCATGAACAAAATGCAAGAACAGAAAGAGACTTCTTAATTCCACTCTTCTTCTTCCCTCTTCTTGTAGTAGGGGGATTTGCTTAATTCTTTACAGCTGACCCAGGCCTTTTACCCTGACAATCTTTGTGCTAAGTTTACAGCATGCAGCTGTGGTCCTTCTGCTCAGGGCAAGAATGTTAACCCTTCCCCTGACAATCCTTGAACTGGTTATTATACGCAGTCCATCAGACGAAACTGATTTGAGACACCACCAGATGGTTGTTATTTAGGTGAAAGCAGACCCAAATAGAATAATAGTCCAAAATACTACTGGGTCAGTTACTAAACTACTAATTTGTGATCAGAAGTTGGAAAAAAGAAATGTGTTGGCATGGAGAAGGGGCATGGAAGAGAACTGTGAGTTTGTCAGTCCCTTTGCATTCCTCCTTGAAGAGCTTTCAAATCTAAGCAGAAAGCTTTTTCTTCCATCAACTATCTTGTTGGGAGGCTAGGGTCAGGTTTTTTTAAATGAGCTGTTCTGAAACACAAACTTTCTTAAGGAAAGGTTGAACATAATTCACAGCAGAGCCAGAAAATGAGAGCCAACCTTCCACTGGCACTTCTGCATCTGAAAAGGGAAGAAAATTGACACCTGGAAATACTGACATTTCGGAAAACAAATCCTTGCCGTTTTGAGCACAAGTAGGATGCTGGCAAACAGTGTGACATTGAAGTAGGAGGAATGTAGAAGTACTTGCAAAACAAAACAGAGAGGACTATTAAGCAGCAAATAAATATGAGTGTTCAGCAGTGCCATGGCTAATTAATTTGTATGACTGCCTTTCAAGTCACGGACAGAACCTGGTAGATGCTACTCATCTTTCTCCTCATAGCAGCCGCACAGATATTAACATTAATGCCTGAAGTAGTCCATTGAAACTGTTGGCTTTATTCGGCCTACTTCAAATCAAGATGACCATTTCCTTTAGGACTGTGGAGATAGTTGATGTTTTAGTTGGAAGGACAAGTTATACACCAATTTGATTCAGACTTAGCTGAGTTCAGATTTCCTTTGTACTTGCTTTTCTCACCAAAGTGAGAAACTGGAAAAGCTCTGCTTTACAGAGAATAAAGCAGGCAAATATGATGAAGGACTAGACCTTGAGGGTGTAGAAGAATCCTCCATCATTCCATCCACCAAAACACTATCAAACCAAAACTCTATACAGATTTAAAAAACACTTTCTGTTTCATTCTCTGCCAGAGGGCCCTTCCCTATTGGAATTGTGTTCAAGCAATTAACCTATGAGACATGACAGCATGTGATGACACCAGTTTCCCCAGCACCCTTCAGAGCCAACCTCTCCCTTACTTCAGGTGAATGATACGGACACCTGGCCAGTGTGCCTCAACTAAAGGTGGCCCTCGAGAGGTACAGGGAGGATGTATCCATCCCATAGGACATGCAGTTCAGGTTTTAGACCCCTTTTTGCCTAATCTCTTTCCTGTAAACCCACTGGAAAGATGGAAATGTCAGTTGAGGTGATGAGGATGTCTGCCCATCTAGAGGAGTACTGGAGGTACCAGCTGAAACAGCCTGGGTTAAAAAAAACAGCACATTTTTTAAAAAAAGCTTTTTTATGTAAGCATTTTCAATCTGATGTTCTTGAGACAGTCGTTTGTTCCCTGGATGAAACACATTCACCCCTTCTAGCACCTGGCACCAAGCTAGCCCCCTTGGTCCCAATACCCCTCTCTCCATTGTTACAGAGACTGAGCAGTGTGACCATGCTTCCAGTCGGGCAGCATCAGCTAAACAGTGAGTAGGATGGGTGAACACAACCTAAACACTTCCACAGCTGCAGAGTTCCTTTTACGCTGATCTGCTCACCAGTGGTCTCCACATTTTCCCATATATCCTGTCATTTAGATGGCTTCTTCATTCAAACTAGTTGATAAGCTGCTTAGGAAAGCAAATAATTTCTGAAGAGTCATATGCTCTATAGATCACTAGGTTTACATATACTTAGTCCAAACAGAAGACAATTGTAATTAATTTAGTTCTTGCACTTGAATATATCATACATGTATACCAAAGGAATGCTTGCAAATCAAAAACAATTTGAGAGGAGAGAAAGAGAGAGAGCAGAGAAAGACAGAGTATGAAGAAGCCAAACCAAGGAACAAATCTGCAGCACTCAATTTGCTCATATGGTGTGAGTATTTTTGTCCCATAATGCTAGCCCTGTTAGGTTTACCTTTTTACCTTTTTTTCTTCTTCCTTCTCTTTCTGTACTATTGTACCTAATCTGGTCTTTTCATTGGAAAACTTGAACACATTTGAGTTGTAGGAGGCTTTCCTATACTGGAAAATAGCAGAACCACCATCAGAATTTGTGGGCCTTTCAACTTAAACAGTATGCATGCATGTTATTTTCAGAGACACTGTTTTCAGTAAGTAAACCCACATAACAAGGTTTTCAGAGCTGGAGATTTCGTGGGTCATAGGACAGAAAGACTTCCTCCTGAACCTGCTTTTTGGTATCAAGTTGTTGGATTTTCATCTCATTATTTATGGAGAAAGTAATGGCAATCCTCTAAGCCTGTCACTGGAGATTACTTTCCCAACTCAGCTGAAAGGTAGTCATATCTGTGGGTCTGAAATTGCTGCAAGGGTAGAAGGCTTCGGTTTGTTTCTTGAAAGATGGGATTATAATGGAAAATAGTGTTAGGTTAAAGAAATAGCACTGGTGGTATAATTTGGCAGAAAAATAAAGGACATCCAAACAAAAGGGTTTGAATTTCTGGAAAAATAATTTTAGTTTTGTGCCAACACTGTCTGGACTGAGCAAAAAAATAAAAAAAATATATAATAATAAAAAAAAAGATTTACACCTTTTCTGAAACTTGAACCCATTGCCAAAAGTATGTAAAAAAAGTCAGAATCCTAAGGAGTAAATTTCTTAGGCTGCCGTTTCCAATGAGTAAGTTTGATAAATAAAACTTAATTTTTACATCTGCCATGGATTCTGGGCTATGATTAATAGCTAGAGCATTGTGGCCAGTAGCCAATGTATGTATGTGATTACAGCAATCTTAAATATAGTACATTTTGAATAAATATGCCACATAAGAGTATAAAAAACACTCCAAGCATGCCTGGAAAAAAAACCTTGTCCCAGTGTCAAGTATTAAATCCTTATGAGAGTTAAACAGCACAGGCATCGTCAGGCAGGCTCACAAGAACACGGGTGCCACTGGCATCAGCTCAACTTGAGAGAGCAATCACTGAAACACCATTTCTTTTCATTTTGTTTCAGCTGATTCGCTGCATTATGGTAGTGGGGAAAAAAGATACTAGTTTAAAAAGTAGACTTAGGTAATTCAGATTTCATGATCTGTACAATTTTCCTCTCCTCTTCAAAAGGCAGCATGCTCTCACCTGTGCTGACAGCAGCAGGAGGATAACTGAGAATCACCAAGCTATTGTGTGTCCACCACAGAATTACTCATTTCATAAAAGTCCTGCAAGGGAAAGATTTCTAGGATTTTAGAGGAAACATGGGATATCTTCCAGATCTCTCTGTCTGTGGTACAGGAGAATTCTCTTCCTTCTCTCACCTTACCTTTTTGCTTTTACCCCTTCAGCAGCCTTGCTGCCGCTGGCTCTCCCTTCAGCATCTCTGCTGTTTCCTTTTCTCTGCTGAAGAAAATGGATTGGCATGAGCAACATAAGCACAAGACAATTCATATTAGGTATCAGCAGCAGAAGTGGAAGCTCCTGGAACTTCAGAGCTTAAATAGGGCTTGTTCAAGCCAATCAGTAATTTTAGCTTTAGTACTGTCCATAGAATAGGGGTCTTACCAACTTTTTTAATGAAAATTTATCATGTGTCTTTTGTGCAAGAGGTTTCAAGCTCTTGAGCTTTATTAGTCAGCCCCCTCCCTGTACAAAGTGGAAGATAGCCATGCAGTGGTTTGTCTTTATTCTAGACCACCACATCTCTCTTTGGTAGAAATCTCAACAGTTCCACAGAACTGTCCAGGGCAGATATATTTTCAGATAGATACTCAACATCAACTCCAGAACAGAAACTCCACGGTAATCCTGTCTTCTCCAAGAAGGGAGTATGAAGCAATTAACAGCTGTCCTCTGCCTGCCTCCAAATGGGTCAGGTTTCACCTGCTATCATAACATTCCTTGCCTAATTACATTCTTAATCACCTCTGAAAGAGGGCTTGCTCTGCTCTAAGGAGGGAACTCCAAGCCAACATTAAGCAGTATTGACATCCAGTGGAGAGTTGGAATAATTACAGGCATACAGATAACCAAGTGCAAGAGTCCAGTTCTGAGTTCATTCTGAGTTCAGCTCAAAGAGAAAAGTCTATTTACCTTAACCTAAAGATATGATCTTCCCAGAAGACTGAACCTTATATTCTCTTTGTTAGGGAAAAAGGAAACAATATTATATACACATTCTACCATTTCTTTCTTAAGGGATCTCTTCTGTGTGTAGCTGCCTTTCCTTCCACACTTCTGCTGTAGATGTTAAAAAATGATGGCTGGACTGCAAACACTGTTGTTTTCTTTCAGAAAGAAGATCACATATCTGATTGTTTTCTGGAACATATAGAAACAAGCCTGCCTTTAGAAGCAGTATTTTAAGGCAATTTACGCATAGCTATGGAGTCTCAAATTGATCAGGTTTCCTGAAGATAAGAGCAGATGCACATACATGAGTCACTGAAGTATTTCTCATTGCTGTGGATGCAGTGTGCAAATTCCAACAAGGGAAGAATCAGTATGAGATTTGGAACAGAGGTCATAATGTTGTCAACAATAGTCTTAGAATTTAGTGATTCCCACTGATCCTGCTAGAGTTATGTTCTTATCTTGTAAAGCTTATTTTAAAATATTTGCTTTCTCCTGCAAAAGCTGTTGACTACTCATCATAAAACTAACCAGTTGTGAGCTCACAGCTATCAAAAGCTGAATAACTTCTGATGAAAGTGGTGAAAATCATGTAAAAATCAGAAGACAGAAGGAAAGAAGAAAAGAAAACCCAAGATGCAACAGTATTTTGTATGCCTTAAAACTTCTGTCTTTATCACTGTCTCGTCTTTCTATCCAACCTGGGGAGAATGCCAATTATCAGTGGTAGAAAACAGATTATAGAATGGTCCTACGAAGCTGCAGAAGGCAGAACTGTGCAGAAAGCGCTCAAAATATAGTTTTACTGTATGTTGTCTGCCTGTGTGTGTGGGTCAAACACCAATATTTTTGTGAGATCAAGGTTGCAGCAGACATTTTTGCTGGTAACTGTGCACATATTGCCATTAATTCTCATGCTGTTGCCATCTCGTAGGTTAAGTTAGGGTATTCAGTTGATCATTCTCTCTTGCTGCCTCCCAGGTTGATTCACCTGCATAATTTAATTGCTCCACCTGCCCTTTAACTTAGGGTTTCTCCTTGTCACACAGAAGGACACTAATTGGTCCCTACTTTTAATAATGTCTAGTCTTTCTCAAAAGAAAATAATTCTGCTTAATGTTTTCATTAATTTGTCCTCAGTCCATAATTACTGTTGATTTTCCCGGTTTGTGTTGTTTCTATTCTGATTGCTCTTGACTCCTCTCAATTAGCTGATTACCCTGGGATCTATCTCAGTATGAATGACAGGAAATGCACTACAAAGACCTGTAGTTAATAGATTTTCAGGTCTCTGATTAATTTGTTATGTTTCCAAGGAACACATTGCAGGAAGCCACAAATTACAGGGTTTATAAAACAAGTAAATGGAAGTGTGTGCATGAGACTATTAAAAAAAAATAAATGTAGAGATAATTGAGAAAGACCAGCAAGTTGCAAAGAATGTTCTGTTTCTAAATACAAATCCAGCTGTACTATGCCAGCTCATGAAAGGCACACCAACTGACTAGTAGGAACGTCCTGGTGTTTAACAACTGAAGAGGTCTGGATCACTTCTGTCAGACCGATGCCTAATAGATTCATAGATTCATAGATTCATAGATGCATTAGGTTGGAAAGGACCTACAAGATCATCTAGTCCAACCACCCTCCTATCACCATCCATACCCACTAAGCTACTAAATCAAATCCCTTAGCACCTCATCTAAACGCTTCTTGAACAGCGCTAGGGATGGTGCCTCAACCACCTCCCTAGGCAGGCCATTCCAGTGCCTGACCATAATGCTCATAATGCTGACCCTCAAAACCAGCTCACAAACTGTCATCATCCAACTGAGCGTCCCACATGCTCTGCTTGTTTAGTTTTCTCTCTTCCTTCTTCGATGGTGATATTCTCCAGCTTTCTGCTGATGTTAGGTAAGAAGGAGTTCCCAGGTCAGAGTCCAGCTCAGCACCACGTGCACATTATGGGAAGAGGTAGCAGCACAGGAGCCAGCCTAGTGCACAGTGCCTTCAGGGTGCCAGGGAATCTGACACAGCATTTCTCATGCTTTCTTGAGCATTTGTTAAACCAATCACTGTTTGTGTTATAAGAAATCTTGATCACCACAGGCATTTGTGCTGATACTCTGGCAGCATGGCCAAGGGATAAGAGGCACTGACAGCTTCCTCACTGTGAGAATATAAAGGACTATATACAGCTCCTTACTTCACACCACCCAATAAACACATGGTATTTTTGTTTGTATGTTTGCTTGCTTTTAACGCCACATCTGAATCTCATTGCCTTCAAAGTCAAATGTATAACCAGGACCAAATCATTCTGCCTGAGTCTATGTACTGACTTTTTTCCAAGTGTGCAGATGCCCACCAGAGCTTACTGACATCCATCCTTAAACTTGTGTTTGCATAGCCATTGGGTCTGCATTGTTAGAAATGGGTGGTAGTCTCATTCTGCAACCAATCCTTTCCCAAAATTCTGAATCCATTTGTAGTTGTCAGAGATTTGGGTTTGGTTTTTTTTTTCACTTCATATCTAATGTAAGTAAACCTAGAAACTCATCAATTTGTCCCTATTATTGAAAATCATCCTTATTATTAATAGGTTGTTGCTTTGAATCAAATGCAAGAATTCTATGGAGTACAAGGGTCCACATACTGGAGATTTAAGATAAAGACTAACAATCATGAAATAACTTTCCAATTCAGTATACATAAGCTTCAGAGTGGATCCATATGGCAAGCAGGAGATGTCATTCACAAAAACTAACTTCTAAACCATCCCACTAACCTTTGGAAATTCACTTTAGCTGTGGACACTGGAAGTGATTTATGGGTTCTGTTTTTAGTCCCTCTCTTGTGACCATCCATCACCTTTTCAATTCTTGTGAGACCACATTAATTCCCAGGTACAATTCTCCACAGGTTTCCCAGAGATGAAGAGCTAGTTCCTTAATGATGTTGCAGATCGAGGTTTTGTTCACTGTAGTTTCTTATCCCCTCTAAAGCGAGAAATGCAGACTTGCCTTAGACCTTAACATTTTAAATTTTCATCAAAAAGAAAGAATTGAAGACAGTATTCCTGACCTCTCCTTTCTTATCATAAATCCTCATCTGATAAATATTTAGCCTCCTTTTTCTTTCATGTGCCATATATCTAAAATGCCAGAAACTAATGATTGTTCCATTCCACCCCTCTCTTCCCAGACTGTTGCAAGCTCTCAGAGCAATTACATAATGTATGAGAGCTGCCATCCACACCTAGAGGAGGATTCAAGACACTGCCAGGTACTGTCTGCTGTAGCTGACATAATCAAATGTCATTTACTTGGGATTCATTTAGAGACCATATAAGCAGTGTAACTTTCCCTTTGCAGATCTTGGTTAAAGAATAATTGGAGTAATACCCAGCTAAATGGGATACCCTCTCAGCCTCAGACACACGTTCTGACAGAACACATAATATCCTATTTGAGTCTCTGGTCTTTTGCTGCTTAAAAAGAGTGTTTGTGGTTGTAAAAATGTTTTTGCAGGATGAAACCTCTTCCCTATGCCTATACCAGTAAACAGGAAACAAGCAGTGCGGGCTCATGCTCTGGTTCAGCACAACAACACTGAAGCATATAGCACAGTGTCTTGGTGCTCTCACACCCATGCCCAAGGACTGCTCCCACTGACATCTCTGCTTTGAGAGGGCCATCAGCTCGGGGCTGCAGACATCACTGGTGCCATGCCAGCTGGCTCTTAGAGCAAAGAATGTGCCCTGGCGTCTTCCAGTTAATGGTGTGGGCACTGTCCTTCAGAGAGCATCAAAATATTTATTAAAAGTTATATCAGATTTATGGTTTCAAACAACTTGTTTATCTGTATTCTTTCCAAAACCAAATAGCCCGAAAGATGAGAATGCATTATGTGCTCCAGATGAGTCCACAGACTGAATTAGTGGGACCTTGCAATACCAGCCCCACCTATGTTTTTTTGTAACAGAAAACATAAAAGGTTGTTTTCATCTGATTTGGTTACAGTAATTTAATTGGCTTATCCTAACCTCCTGTGTTTGTATGAGGTGACTCACCCTCTAGCTGTAGCAATTTCTCTCCATGCACAGAAGAAGAACATAGCTGTTAAACTTCTTAGACACTGCTTAAAGTTTAGACGCCTCACTGGAGACTGCTAGAAAAGGAGTTTAGAGGTCTGTGTCCATAAACCAAGGAAAGATACCCTGCCACTGCTGTTACGGTGGGATACATTTTCAGCAGCAATTTAGCAATGGCCCTACTGTTCCCTCAGTGAGCCAAAGCTTGGTGCTCAGTGGTACTTGTGATCTTGTTCCGCTTACTTGCTCAAAGCGACCTGCTAATTTATCAGAATGAGTGGAGTGAGCAAAAGTCTCCTTCACACCCTGTTAGAGGTTGTTCAGAACAAAGAGACTTCTGTGCTTCTCATATGTGAGGCACCTTGTTAAAATTCTCCTCTAGAGCTGCAGCTATTACTAATTAAACTTCCTTGCCATCAAAGTAGCCACATAAATCAGCCACACAATAACAGTTCTATGAAAAATACTTTATCAAGCTTTCTGAATGCACTTTAATGCAGTGCCACTGAAAAATAACAGGAGATCAACAACTTTATTTCCTCTCGTCAAATACTAAACCAACCACTTAGGTGAAAAGCAACTTTGTTTTGATACCTACAGCTCTGATTCAACCAACAGTCTTGAATACAGCATGTCAAATTCTGCTTCTGCCAAAGATATAAGTGTATGCAGGAGGACTCAAAGATTGACTTTATTATTCTGAAAGACCCTTGCTCTCAAATGCCAGTCCCAGAGGGGCTGCAGTAATGTGTTGAAATGAACCTGCAATGCTAGTGATATGCTAGATGACATATCTTGCTCATGCTATTTTTAATCATCTTTATTAGTTGTTACAGCCCCTTTTCTGCCATTGTCTTGTTTTTTGTTGTTGTTTTTGTTTCTAATTCACTGTTCCTGAAGACCAAAACTGTACAATTTTTCCATAATACCCAGTTCTGAAGAGCTTTTGATTCATATCTCCTTGGAACCAATGTACTATTTACATTAACATTTAATTTTTCTCTGATTCTTCTGTGGGCTGACCACTACATATCTTAGTCCTGAACATCATCATTTTCCTATTGCAGATTCACAGTTTACGTATTTCTTCTCCCTGTCCTGACCTGTTGCATGTTGTTGACATCTTCAAGTTCTCTCTCAAGAAATTGGGATATAAATTAAGTCATGAAAAACCAGAACAGTTTAACTATGCCCAGAAGTGTTTTACCTACCTCTGCTTAGGAGCCAAGTAGTAGAATGAGAAACTGAAGATGACTGAGATTACTTTTTCTTTTATCTTGATTAATGTCTTTTGCCATTTAACAGAGATCAAGGCAGCTGGCCCAGTTTCTTGGCTGCAAAACACTTGAAGTGTCTTAATTTCCTCTGTTACCTATTTTTCATGACAGCGTCTGCATCTTCTGGGACTTTACAAAGGGGACACATATGCAAAATCACCCAGTGGAAAGAGTAACACTGTCTTGATTTAAGGATATGACATCTAGACAAGCGCCATCTAAATTAACAGGGAAGCATCTATTCCCAGCCTGGCTCTCTGTAAGAAAGTAGAAGTTGAGAAATACTCCAGTGAGAAAATTCTTTAAAGATCTACGCTCTGGTATAATATTACTGAATGAAAGCTTAGCCTCTGTGAAATAACATCAACATTGTTGCTGATTTCCATCAGCCCAGGCTGCTTCCAAGAACTTCAACAGAACAAAGAATTTAAGGCTTGGGAGACTTTTTTCTTTCTTTTTCTTTTTCTTTTTTTTTTTTTTTTTTAAGAAAAAATGGGTATTTGGAAGCTACTTCTGTGCAGAGTTGTACCAGCAGGTGAGAAAGAGATCAGAGCTATTCAGTCAGTGCAAAAAGTATGCACAGGAAAGCGTTGTTTTGCAACTTTCAGGGATACACTAGAACTTTATTGATGTACACACAAGCTGTGGAGAAGTAACCTTCTTCCTGAATATGGAAAAAGTAGGTGTGCTTTGGCAAGAGAAGCACTAACTGGCACGATCTATTCTCTGATAGAACTGCTGAAATCAGCACCAGTCATTTCTGGAAAGCAAACAGATTTGTGAGATGGCAGATACAACAGGGATCACAATGATACTGATCTGAGCTCCACTCATCCAGCCCATGTAACTGTAAAATAAACCAAAGAAAATCAAAACAGTTTGTCTGTAAGAGCAATGGGATTACTTCTTTTGACTAATGCCAATTAGTAGACCCCATCAAGAAAACAAAAGAAATTGTTTATAGACCTTAAAACTTTCCATTTTTGATGTTACTCACATATGAATTTCCTACAAGAAAAAAAAATAAAAAAAGAGAGAGGGGTATAAATTATGCCAGCTAAACTAAAAACAAAGGAGAGCAAAAGCTCCATCTATGGTTCTATGTCAAGAAGAAAGCGGAAATAGATTGTCATTTGAGACTGCTCTACTGCAGTAATTTCTGTAACAAGTCCACAACCACATCCACGGGATTTTCATAGACCAGCTGTGCTCTGCAGCTGTTGGAGTTAACCTGAAAACACCTCAGAGTGGTGGAGTAGTTCCTGTATCCCACCTTTCCCCCAGATGCAGTTTCACAATACAGCCCCATCAGCCAAGGCCCTTCTGCCTGCAGTTTAAGGAAGCAACTCCTCAGCAGTGCCCAGACAGTTCGAGATGATCTGAGACACCAAAGAGTCAAACCTGATTTAGAGATACCTTAAAACCAGCAGCATTTCATGGCTTGAATGCAGAGTCTTGGTGCTATCTGCTTACTTTCTGGCTGAACTTTGTTCAGCTCATTCCCCACTGGAAGTCCACTCTAAAAGCATAAATGTCCAGTTTAGCCTTGAGCAATGACGTAACATCAGTGATTGCAAATGGCCTTATCCATTGCTGCCTTCAAAGTCCCCATGACTCCCATGAGAAATTCTATCATTTCTGTCATATGGTTGACTGAAAATGCATCAGAATCATAGAATCATGGAATCATTAAGGTTGGAAAAGACCACTAAAAGCATCCAGCCCAACCATCATCACCACCGTGTCCATCAACCATGTCCCTCAGTGCCACATCTACATGGTTCTTGAACATGTCAGGGGCAGTGACTCTATCACCTCCCTGGACAGCCTGTGCCAATGCCTCACCACTCTTCTTGAGAAGAAATTAGATTAAAAGAGAATCTGAGCCTAGTTCAGATTGTGTCTGATGATCACTTGACTTTTGCACCAGTGAAGGAGTTGTACATCTACTTTTCACACACTTGGGTTGTTGGTTATACTCTCTATCCCTTTGGTGAACTTTCCAGAATATACATGATCAATGAAATCAACCAAATCATTCAACAGATAGGGAGCAATATGCAATGAGAAAGCTTATTAATCTTGTTTCTTCAAGAAATTCAGTTGCAAATGTTTCCTTTTTACTGTGCTGAGAAATAAAATGCCCTAAGAAGAGCTTGCATGCTCAATGCCACCCCCTGCTCACGTGTCTTATTAGCAGACTGCAGATCACAGCACAAAGCCTGCCTGTGCAGCATACAACAAGAAGTTGTCCGCCCTTCTGCACAGCATGCACTGAGCCTGGCACAAAGTGAGACCTGCAGCCATCACTGCTGCCCACACCCAGCTTCTAAAAAGCTCTTGCAGGGTCTCAGATTTCTCTTCAATAGCTCTGATTTTGCTACCCTGCAGAACAGAGGATGATCAAGGGAATAATGTCTCTTTGAAAAGAGATACGATTAGTCCCTGAGAGAGGAAAAAATCTCTCAGCAAGACTTGTGCCGTGTGGAGGATGAGGCTGGGCTGCATGCCAGAGTGCTGTTAATTCTACCTGGAAACAGATTAAATTCTGGGTCACCACTCTGGACATGGAAATCTCTTGCTCCTTCCACATTTTTAGCAGGGCTCTGGCTTTTTTGGCAGTGTTTTGTGCATTGTGCTCTATAAAGCAGTGTTAAATAGTGCACAGTTATAGTCAGGAAACACCTCTAAGTCCCCTAATGTCAATTAGCTACTTCCTCTGCAAAGTCATAAGCAGATGCAGGAGAGCCGCTCTCCAGGAATATATTTGCTAACAGGTGCATTATTAGGAAGGAAAGAATTTGTTTACATTAACAGAAAGTTCCTTTCAAAATCGCTCATCCAGTGCTTTCTGCCTGCTGCTGGCCCTGCTGCTGCCTCTCACTTTTCACCCACACATGCCGGATAATTAGGGGTTCAAACGATGCATGAAGGGGCTCTGCTTCCAGTGACTCATATCTTCAGGGATTATCCAAGATTACCAGAAGGCTTATGAATCCCTCTGGCCCAGAAGAGAAGCTGTCTGTAACACATTGGTTTTCATAGACACCATAAGATTAAAATTACAAGGACTGCTGACAGTAATGATAAATTACAGCAAGCCAGACCTTCAGCTGGTATAAATGGGCAGCTTCACTGAAGGCAACAGAGTTTAGCTAAATTACACCAAGACAACAATCTAGCCTACTGCAAACAACTGCTGCACAATGGCCTTTTTCCCTTTCCACTATAGCCCAGTTTCTTTTTCACTGTACATTCTCACAAGGTGCAAAGGGCCAAGAACACTTTTTTTGCCTAGGTTGAGATCATCAGACATATGGATTTACACAAACACAAATCAGAATCCCAAGCTATGCTGACCTGGATCTGATTTTCAGTGAACTCTCTTTTAGCAAGGGACTTACAACCACACATTTGTTTTCAGCCTTTGCATTATAATAACCCTCATGCACAAGCTGTACACCAAATCCATCCAGAACCTGACTGATGTTTTCACACTATGAAAGCATCCCTATTTCTAGCACCACAGTTGATGGAAAATAAAGCACCCAAACTGGAGGAAGTTAGCTGTACACACTACATTAGAAAACAGGAACTCTGATGAAAAATCAGTATTTGCAAGAATGTATGTTACAGAACTTGGAGTACACTGGTGTGAAATAAAGCAGCTTGACATGAGAAATGCACTGGGCTTTACTCTTCTAGGGCAGAAAGGAACATTATGTCTTGATCTCTTTTCACAAAGGCAGTGGATTAAGACAAATTAAAATGCATGTACTGGCCTCAGGTTACAAGATGGAAGTCCCTACATGTACATCATTTGAGGATGAGTTAATCTGCTGTCTCAGCTAGATCAAAAGCCTTTCAGTGGTACCGATGGGTGCACAGAACAAGTGCACACATGCATCTGTTACCAGTTCTGTGCTGTGTCTACTGTCCTTCAGATCAACATGGACGTGATTCTGACAGATAACTTGACCCTTTCCTGTTAGGAACAGCCAAAACTTGGATATATCTTGCCCCATTTGAAGTATCCTAACATACTGTATGCTCAGTGAAAAGAGTCATGGCGTATAACACATCTATATCTATATCTATATCATCTATATCTCATTTATATCTATACCTATATCTATTTCTTCAGGGGAAATCATTTGGCTTTTGTGTTTTCCTTGGACATTTTGTGACTTTACATGTAATTGGAGAGCTTGCATCCCATTAAAAATGACTTACATCAGAACTATACCACACAGAGAACATCTCAGTGTGGAGATGACAAAGTGCACTCACACTACAGCACAGAAAGGTGTGTGATTACCAGGGCAGATCTCAAGCACTGAGGCCAGGTCAGCAAGGCTCAGCAAAGCTCAGCCAAGCTAAACTCAGCTCTGGGCTGGGGTGAAGCATAGGCAGGGTGCCCTGATCATTGCTGGGATCACATAGTATTTAACAAGCCAGTTGTCCCCCCATCCTCCTAAGTGGCTTAACACTAGTGCTATCCTTAGGATTCAGCATTTCAGGGAAAGGATCTAGATTCGTGTTAGTGCTTTGACAAATCTTGCTCTTCAGTCTTAACCAGATACTCTCTCTTACTGCCTCAGCAACAGATATAGGGACTGAGTAAAGGAAAGATTATGGAGTTTGGCCCAGAGCCCTTTTAAATGCACTTCTATGGGTAATTTAATAGCTGCATTATAAAATGTTAATGTTAGTATAAAAATCTGGGGAATTTCAAGCCCAAACCAGGTTAACTTTTTCCTTTTACCCCCTTTCCTCTTGAGAAACTTGTTTTCTTTTTATTGCATTCCAATAACGAGAGACCATTTCACACAGGTACATCTGCAATATGTTACAGGCAGCATGGAATATTAAAACAACCTGTGCTACTGCTAGTGAAACTAATAAGAAAGGTAAAACCTTTCTCAGGCTGAAAGGAAAAAGGTGGATCTAGCAGGAGCTCCATTATCAAACTCCATTACTGAAGATACTGCACTGAGCACCGCAGTCATTGCCACTTTGTGGTCTTGTTTCAAACAGCTGCTCTGCTGCCTGACGAGGTGAACTGGGCAAAGTGGTGGTGGTAGCAGTGGTGGTGATGATGGTGGTAGCCAGCCAGTTAGCATGAGGTTATGTTTAGATACGGATCAGGGTTTTAAAACAGTAAGTTAAGATAATAAAAATGAGCAGAATGTAAAGCAGAGAGAGAGGAAGTTTATACATTAATCTTACTGCAGAGAGAGGGGCAAACCTGTCTATCCTAATCCTCTGTCCTCTGAATCAATGTGAGTGTGAAAGTTCACATCCAGTGTTATGGAGCTCGTGCTCAGCGAAGGATCAGCTGTGAAATAGATTGCAAAGCCAGGAGTGAGAAAACAATTCAGCTGAGAAATGAAGAGGTGAAAGGGGAAAAATAAGTAGAAGGAACAAAAAGGGGGAGCGGTAAGATTAGCTGAGCAAGAGAAGCTGGAGGAACAGAGAGAAGGAGCCAAATGGAAAAGCAAACAAATAGTTTCTTTTTGGGTTAAGGCTGCAGGAATTCCTGCTCCGTAGAAAATTGACCATTTCCAGATTTATTTATTTTTTATTTCAATTTGGAAGGAAAAGTTAGAAAGACAAAAGAAATTTATAATGGAATTTTGTTAAAAAAAAAAACAAAAACAAAAAAAACAATTTTTGTGGTTCTGGCCACCCACCTGCTTACGAGACTGGCTGCCAGCACAATTTCTGACAGAATCATCACATTCCATCAAAATGTCACTGTCCAGTGGAAAGTGGCTTGCTGGAAATACTCTGTCTAGCTGTATATCCTGTCACCGCTGCTTTCAGCTATATAGGTACCCAAGGGGAGTTTGGCTTTAAGAATAAGAGCACAGTATGATTTGCTTGTGCATCATTTTTCAGTTTAGATTTCAAAAGGGAAGTTACTAATGTGCAGTCCTGCTTTCCAAAAGCAAAGAAGCAAATCTGTTTTATTGCTGTACCTATACTGGTGGAGGAAGAGAAGGAAAATACAGGAGGAAGAGGACAAGACAGACACGTGTTCATTTAAACGTACCTCTGTGTGTGAGAGGAAATTCACACAACTGAATTTATTTTGCAGCCCCTGAAGGTCTCATAGCTCCACATTTGGTTCTCTCTACTCCAAGTGTCCTAGTCTGTTATTTTATTGTACTTCTGGTGAACAGCTTCTTGATCCTTGCTAGTGTGTTGATCAAGACTCAAGTACTAAACAGCCTTCTAATTGACTCCTACCTTGTTTTCTTCCTCCACGAAACAGAGACCTTCATCCTGGGAGAACAGCACCGTGACATCTTCCCAGTCTGTGATCCTAGGTAAGCTTTCTCTCTTTCCCAGGCTTTTCCCTCTCACAGTGCAGCTCTACAAAGCTTTTCACAGCTGCAACCTCTACTCATGTTCTTAAAACCTCGCAGTTTCTCTAGGGTCAGTCAGGGCAGGGAGCTGACATTACTGGGGTGTGAGAGCAGGAATGGATGTGGGGATGGAACAGTCTTGGGGGGATGAATGGGATGGTGGCAGTGGCATCCTGAAAACAGGCTGAGCTTTAACTGGGGGCAGGTGTATGGACAGTAGGAGATAGCACAAGAAGGGCTGGCAGTAAGGATCACAGTGTTTGGAGATGGGGAGGTGTGAAGTGAATGATGGAGAGGTTGGAGCAAGAAGTAGCTTGGAGACCTGCAGATGAAAAGTGCTGGAAGAAATGGTTTGAGAGGTGAACAGGAAAGCACTGAGCAAGAAGGAAATGTTGCATGGAGAGTTTACACGACACAGTTCACCAGTGCCCACTAACTCACCACGTGAGGCTCTTCATTCCTTTTACTGAGCTTATTTTCCTGTATTTGAACACAAAATGATCAGACCCAATGTGGCCTAGAGCAGGGGAGGAGCTATGGCCCAGCACTGAAACCTAGACTTTATATTCAGAACGTGCACTCTGAGGCTGTCATTGTGTCCCTACCATGTTCTTGTCAAAGCAGACGTGCATCATCACATGACTCCATGCAGCTGTGGCTGGTCTCTGGGAAATGTGCACTAATGTATATACAACTAGAAAAAAAAAAGAGTATCCAGCTATGAAGAGTCACATTACTCTGACTTGAGAGCTTAGATGTCTATATCCCTGCCTCTGAAAGCAATCCAGACTCTGAATTAATTCACTTGCATATATAGATATTTGGCAGATGCATTATAGAAAAATATTTGACTCTACTATACATCATTGATAAGCTAGTTTATCTGAGGTAAGGGACCCAACGCTGGCCAAGACCTTTTTTCTGCTGTATCAGTTCTTTGAAACTGATCTGGAAGCAGATGAGGTTTTCATTCAGATTCAGTGTTCATTTCCAATAAATTTATTTTCAGTACTCCTTATATTTATGCTTTTTTCAGCCTGTTTTCCTTCCATTTGGCAATCAGTATGTGCAACTCTAGCTGTTAGATTTTGGACCTCGTTGCTGCAGTGGGAAATAGCTGAAGTTTTAAATAATGTTTGAGAGCTTGATCCCACTTGAATAAAATCAAAGAGAGCTTTCCAGTAACTAATATGAACAGCACAGAAATTAGAAATAAGGAATATTTTACGCTTCAAAATATCCTGGAAGTTCCATGGCCCTGAACTTTGGTAGATGTATACTGCCAGGACACAAACATATCATATAAGGCTGATTTATCACAATTCAGGTTTTAAATTTAAATTAGCAGGCATATTTGCCATCAGAGGGGTTAATTGTACTTTTACACGCATATATTTCCTTGCAAGTCTCCCATACTCATTGCTCTGTATATTCCTGTACTCATTGTGCACTAAGAATGAACTCAAATTACAGTTTCTTGTCATTTGTCTTCTAATAATCTGCTCCAGAACTTTTCAGATCTACCTCCAGAAGAAGTGCTTTTACACAGATGATGCAGGCACTCTAGGAAAATAAACACTTTGTACTAACAGAACAATTCTGGGACATCCTAAGAAACAGAGTACCACAATGCTCTTTGTAGCACACTGCTGATTTAGACAAAAAAAAAAAAAAGACCTTTGTTGATTCGCCTTGGGTTATTGACCTTAAGCTGTGGACTCACTGGAGGCAGAGACCATCTCCTTTTAATTGTGTGGAGACTCCTTAGACCCAGAGGCCTTGCTAAAAGGAGCAAAGGACAATTCTGAAATTTCATGAAGCTACACATGCTAGGTAGTGGGTCTTCTTCCTGTAGTCATCTATACTTTCTCATACAGCATGTCCCCCCAGAATCTGTCTGGACTTCTGCTGAGAATAAATGCTTACCATTGCAAATAAAAGCTGTGACTGAGACCTTAAAGCTTTATACTCTTAGCCAGACAGACAATAATTCATTTGTTCTTGATTTTTCATTAACTCCTTTTTTGCTGTTTAAGGGAATCTTCCCAGGGTTTTTTCTTGTATTAACCTTAAGATCTTTATCTTGCATGTGCTTTTCTTCTATATGAAGGGAAAAACTGAAACCACATGAAGCCGGGCAATGCACCAGAAAACATTTATGAAATTTCTGGTGAAGTGTTTTGGCATAACTACATAACAATAACATACTATTTTCATTAACTTGAACAAACAAACCCAATAGATTATTAAAAAACAAATCGAAGAAGAAAGTACAGATGCGGTGTAACTTTACACTTTGACAATGCAGAGGACAGATTTACCAGCTTGTTTACTGCTTCTCTTGATGAAGGAGAACAGGCTAACCCAACAGCCATAGGCAGAATCTATAGCAAAGAATGTGGGGGGAAATCCCAATCTATCTTTGCACTGGTGCCAGTGATTCAGAAAGATCCATGGCACTGCTAAGCATACAGCATTTGCTATGTTTTAATAGACATCTAGTTAAACTTGGTGGTGGTGTAGACAATGGATGCTCAACGGAGAACCTGATATCACTCCTGAAGTGACAGGAATGTTTTGCTCATTTACCCTCCTGAAAAAAAATGGATTAGTAATTCATCTAGAAGTATTTTCCCTCAGAAAATACTTTGCTGGTGAATAATGAGAGAATGGTTTCAGTATTATACAAGAACATGTTCTCTGTGCAGTTGTGAGAGGGAGAAAATCGCTTGAGTGAGGGCTCACCCCAAGCATTATTATGTTTGGTGGTGCCACTCAAAGCAATGCCATACAGTCTGTTGGACCACAAGCAGCAAGAAACTGTAAAGCCCCATTTACTTGGCTGGCAAGGGAGATTACTGTAATTCTGAGGATAATTTTTTTTTTCAGGAAAAACTGAAGGCTGATTTATTTCACAAAGATCTGTGTGCTACATTACTTGTGCTTGTTCGCATGTAGCTTGCTCATGCCTTGTGCTGGACCACACTGGGGACATAGACACATCCTAACAGCACATATAAGAACAGTCTCTTCCTGGAAGGAAGAAAGGACAAAAGGAGATGTAAGAAAGAAGCACCACACAGCCTAAAGTCACTGAAGTCCAAAGTTGCAAAGGAAGAGGAACCAGGGAGGAGGGAAAAAGCCAGGATCTAAAAAACTATTTAGGGGCAGGTTGATATGCTAAGTAAACAAAAATTAAAGAGTTCAGAGATGAATTCTGTGAGGTTGTGTATATGGGAGGACAGAACAGCTCAGGGTCACAGCTTCTCTGCTGTTACATAAGTGGGAATGTACCTCCCAGTAAATCCGTCGCAGAGCTTTTAAAGGCTTTTATTTATGCTTGGATGGAATACTGGGTCTCATGAGACAATTAAAAAAGACTGATGGTGCATTTATAAAAGTCCAGCAGCTATTTCAAATATGAGAGAACAAAGAGCAGACTGGGAGTCAGGGATCTCAGAGTAAGAAAGCATTTGCAGAGAAGGAAGCGCGAGTCGGCTGTGTATCCTACATTAAAGCGGATTCGTTGTGAAAGAGTGATGGGTTTTGTCCGTTTTTTTCCTTCTCGTGTCAGCTTGTACATCTGTTAGACATTTGTGTACTAGTTTGTAACTAGTGGAGCTATTTAAGCTGGTAAGGCATGCAAATACCCCAAAGACAACAAGTATGTTAACATGTACAGTTGTTATGAAACTGGCATTTTCTGTGCAAGGCCAAAGATTTATCATCATTGCAGCATTTCCATTAATTTAGAATGAATATAAATGTTGAAAATATTATTTGATTTCTCAGAAAATGAAGATCAGATCTGTACAGTTTCTTTTTATCCCTTTTTAAATAGAGGTGTTAAGCTTTCCACTGTGCTTTGTTCCAGCAGTGCTTCCTGAGCCGAGTCTCACATCTTGTAGAATACCCTGATTTGATCTAACTGCAAGGAACAGTTTCCCACTTTTATACATGGAGGTATTTTGGAAGAGAGTTTTGTTTTTGTTTTAAATGTAACCCTGCTGTTCCAGCTCACATTTTGTTTTCCTTAAGAGAAAAGAAAAACAACTGGAAAATGGATAAGAACTGCACTGATCTAAACCCTACTTTCTGCCTTTTCAGTTAATTGCTGTATTGCAGAAGTTGGTGACACTTTTCAAGAAACTGAGGCTGACAACAGAAGGGAGAGGCAAAGGAGAAATGCTTGAGAGGCAGAAAAAAGTCATGAGCAAATTGAGTCATCACAGTCCATCACAGTGAGTCCTCTGCCCTTGTCTACCTCACTTTGTTCATTTAACCTAAAGAAAGGCTTGTACTGTAAAAGAGTAAAATCTATCCCTTATAACATATGACATGACTTAGATTCATGAGGACACCTTTTGGGCCTTGAATCCCAGCTATGTGGGCAAGATCTCCACGGGAGCAAGGTGGATGTGGTACACACCCTGCCTGCAGGACATGGGCTGTGGCCATCTACGTCCTTGTGACCCTGCTTTGGCTTTATGAATTCCTCTCCACCTCATCCTCTAGCTTGGCAGTGCATCAAGTCTCTAATCTCCTTGGAATACTTGTCTTAAATCATATGGAAATATAAAGCCTCTTCTCACAGCTGAAATTCAGAGGTAAACACACAAAGATCTGCCTGGAACTTACAAACTTTATTATGACTTCTACTGGCCATGACGGTCTCCCACTCCAAAGGAAGAGCCTGTCTGCTGCCTACAGAGCTGTGCAAAGTTCATCTCATCCTGCTGAGGATTTTCATATCTCAGATTTTGCTTTGTCTCCAACTCAAATCTCACATCCAAAAGAAAGCTGCCCAACTTTCCTCAGTGCTTGAGCCTGTGCAGGCTACTCTCCTCACTGGTGGTAAAAGATGCTTCTGCTGAGGGATCTGTCTCACTGGAGATAGAGATGGATACTTATTAAGATGCTGTCAAGGCTCTCAGACCCCCAGTTTTCCTCCAGCTTTTGCTTCTGACAGCTGGGAGATAATGGGGAGCAGCAACCCCAGAACACTGAGTAATTTGTCTCTCTTTGGAAGGAATTGGAAGGAAGCTGGATATTTTGTGATGGAAAATTTTCTGTTTCCCATACGTTTCCCAGCAAACTCATGCCATCCACGTGGAAAGTTTTGATTGTGACTCGTCAATGAAGAAACATGCCATTGAGTAATTGTTGCCCTGGATTTATTTGCAGTTGTTGTCCTGCTTTTTGGACATTACAGAGAATGCAGCCTTATGAGTCAGAAGCAGCTGGTGGGAGAGGACTTAACTGTCTGAGCTTACCTTTATTTTTTGTATTTATAACTCAGATAAGATACTATGACTTCTTTCGCTTAAATTCTGTCTGCTTAGACCATTCCCCATCTCCAGCTATGGACTAGCAAATGGGTAGAAATGGGTTGATGCTTATCTTCAAAACAGAGATGTCAGAAGAAACAAAAAAGGTACTGACAGTGAGGAGGTTCTTTTTTAAAAAAATACTTTTGCTTGTCACAGTGGAATTAAGAAATCTTATTCCCCTCACTTGATATATGGCACGTTCCCACCCCTGTACAGCTGTCTGGATACACACAAAAGGAGAACACTTTCAAAGTGTCCTAGAGAGTGGCTCATCTTTTGTGCATGAGTTACAGGATGATAAAGTCTCTGTAATAATCATTTATTGTTTCCAATTTCCATCTGTATCCGGGTGTAATGTTCACAGATTCAAAACGTTGGAACAGGCAGGTATGGGCTAAGTAGCCCACCTGGCTCCACTTATCCCTCTTTCAAATTAGAGGCAATGTAACCCAAAACCTCTATCTTCTGCTTTTTAACATTTCACACAAACTCATTTGGGAAATTTATCGTGGCTTTAAAAAGATCTGACTTTTTTATTTGGTGCGTCACACTGCAAGAACAGTACAGTACCTGTTAGCCAGATGGTACAGGAATAACAAGCCAAAAGGTACCAGATTTCTTATTTGGAGTCTGCTGTGAAACATGCGTATCAGATTCAGGTGATATTAATGAAAAAATAATGCTGGAAAAGTTACAAGCCATTATTCCATGCAGAAATGGCATTTTTCCCCTTTTACAAGCACTCTCCAGTTAAATAAGCTTTGAACTTTCAGCTCTTTCTGTTTGCGGGGGTTTGCTTATAACAGTCATGTAGCCAATATGACGACAAGTTTGGAGGAGGCCCAGGTATTTTTAATCAGTGAGACCATGCGGCAAACTATGAAACAGATTGAAACTGCTTTTGCCTTTACATGACCAGAATTTTCTTTAACAATATAAAATCAGTGTAACCAACTGACCAACTTGCAGCATAATTTACTGCTCCTTAGCAGCTTAGCCTGCATGGCAGCCTTAATTGTCAGCACTAATAGGATCTTGCAAAGGTTTTATGAAAATCAATTTAGTTTTAGAGGTTGTAAATGGTGTGGCAGCTCGGTCAGTGCAAGTACTATCAAACAGCTGTACTGTCATATCAAAATTAATATCCAGTTTTCTTTCTTATTGCTATTAAGCCAGACCAGATGTTTGCTTTGAGTCTGTAAACTACTCATAACAGGGACAAACAGGATGAAAGTCACCAGGGAAAGCCACCCCAGCATCAGCCCTCAGAACCAGCCAGTCCCGCACTGCTCTGCCCCACTGCGCACGAAGCAGCCACCCTTCTCATGGGTGTTCCACTTGTTCCATCTCTCCTTTGTTTGTTTGGAGGGAATTAGGTCTGAGTAGCTAAAGTACACATTAAAAACATATACTAAAAATGCAGGACTTGGTCTGGAAATAATGCATCAGAATGTCCCGGCCATTTTGGAGGCCTGATCTGCACTGACGTTTGGCTGCTGGAGTTGTGCTTCAATTAGAAGTTTCCAGACTGGACAGCCATGCTAGTGGAGAACCAGCACAGCAGGATGTGCTAGGAAATGAGCTTCCTTTGGTCATTTTACATACGTACCTCTGCTGGGGAACAGACTGCCTTTCTCCTCACAGAGATGTCCAGTTCCTCCAGACCTGTTGTCCCATACTTGTCAGATCAGCCAGCACCACAGCTCATCATGCCCTCACCTGCTGGGACTTATCCTGTCTTCACATCCATGGTGGCTGTCTCAGCAGAGGTGATGGGACACACAGGGACAGATCTTCTGATCACAAGGTCATGCTGAATCCAAGCTACAAGAAGGTTTCCTGACATGACTGGTGACTGTAGTTCCATCTCACTATGAGAAGTACTGAAGAATGGAGAGGAGAGACAGAGGATGCTACAGAGAAATTTGAAGGTAAGAGGAAACTTTGGGCAGACCTACTCCAGGATGCTTGATCCTCCCTTAAGTACCCCTCCCTCGAATAAGCCAGCACACCACTTTATAAACTGTTGGTATCTCTAGACTACAGACACAATTTCTCATTTATCCTTTCTTCAGAAGACCTGTGATGTTCAGGCACTGTCCCAGCTCAGTATTATCAGTAGTACCTGACTCAACCCTTCAAAGGCTGTTATTGTGGCTGCCTTCAGCCCTTTCTTGGGTATGCCCACGCCCAAGAATAATATATTCAATAAGACAATACCATCCTCTGCACCCTTCAGAAGTGAGTAACAGAATGGTTTAAAAATCTTCCAAATGATGTTGCTATCTTATATATTTCACTTTAGTTCCTCAAAGTTATGCTCTCTAACATGTGCCAAAGTAGACAGAAAAGTCAAAACAGCAAATCATAAGGTGACTGCAGAAGCATATTTAACAGGTGCAGTTAATTGGTATTCCGGTCAGGTGGACATTTCTTGGCTGCAGGCAGATGCTAAACTTTGAGGTGTGTCTGCTGCGCTGAGCTTTACCATAGAGTAAAATCATTAAGAAAAAGACCACTAAGATCACTTAGTCTAACTGTCCACCTACCACCAATGTTGCCCACTAAACCGCATTCCTTAATACCACATCTATATAATTCTGGAACACCTCCAGGTGTGATGACTGCACCACTCCCCTGGGCTGCTCATTTCAATGCCTGATCTCTCTTTCTGAGAAGAATTTTTCCTAATATACTACACGACCCTCCCCTAATGCAATGTGAGACCATTCCCTCTTATCCTGTCACTCTTAATTGGAAGAAGAGGCCAAACTCTACCTCCCCACAACCTCCTTTCAGGCACTAGTAGGTTGTGATAATGTCTTCCCTGAGCCTCCTCTTCTTCAGCCTAAACTTGTGCTCAACATCAGGCTGCTCGTATGGAGGCCACTGTAACACATCTCTCTGATGACAACTTGTACATTTTTCAGTGTATCCAAGCTGCAGGAATTGTATATACTTGCCTCAGCTTTTCCCACTGTAGATTACAGATGATCTCCTGAGCTCTGCAAAGTATGTAGGAACACTATTGGATTCACTGGAGTATTGAGACATAACACGTTCAAAGTATATGCAAGAAAAACACTCTGGAGAGCCAATGGAAAGTAAAAATCTAGGATCTCAAATTTTCCATGTGTCTCATGGATCTAATGCTGGAGAGGACTGTCCTGGGCATATGGACAAGGCTTAGAACAATACATGAGCATTAACTGAGGCACTCCATATACAGCCTTGCTGTCTTCTATCATCCGGTTTTCAGATTGCCCAATATTTCTAATACCAATATAATTTTGCTTCCAGACACATGAAAACATCCAAAAATAGAAAATATGGTTAACTGCACTCTGCAGCCTTAAAATATTTTAGTTATTCTTTTCCTCACAGTGTTCTGTCACTTCCTGCTTCTTACCAAATAAATTTAGTCACAATACTTGTGTTTTTGCTGATACCTCTGCATGTCTTCATGGGAGGAAACCACTATCTGCACAAGGTCTACAAGAACATCTGTGTCTGTTTCTCAGTCTTACAACTTGATCAACTGTTAAAAAGCATAGGCCATACACTGTGCTTTAATTTCCATTATGGTGAGAAGCAGCTGTAGCCCTATAAGCATTTCTAACAGTCTAGTATGTAGACATCTTGCTCATAGCAGAGTTTTGTCACAGTCATTCTGCCCAATCAGGCATAAACCAAAATTTTTTAGACTTTCAATTTTTCTGAGCAGCCCATTGCAATGGGTGACTGGACATGACAAACCTAAACTCTTGTTCTAGGGACCAAGAGAATGAATCACATGCCTAATTGTAAGCTGTCTCATTTTAACTCTGCTAAGGTGAAGAAGAAATCTGTGCAGGATCCGCACAGGACTCGTGTGAACACATGATCTCACCAGACAGCAGCCGGACTGGGAAGAGTGCCTCAGTGGTGTAAAAGATACATTAGGTGATTGAATCCCCCTTAATTTATCCAATCTTAATTTGATAAATAGGTGCATCAAAGTCCAGAACTGATCAAAACACTATATTTTCTGTATTTGAGATACATAAATATATGTTACACATATACATATATATTGAGATATTCACAGTATGCAGTATTACATAAAATGTGAAATATTCTCAATTCATGCTTATGGCTTACATTTCTTGAAGAAGTGTCAATAATCATTACTGGTTACATATTTTTGTACATATTTTTAGTTTCTTACATGTTTGCAGACTCTCTAATAAATTTCTGTTCAAATAGAACTTAAAGTGACAGCCACCTGACAATGTCCATAAATTCAAACCATGGAATTTCAGGCACAGAAAGCTTATACCATCTATTCCCCCCATAGTTGCAGCCTTAGAAATGGCTGCCATATGATGAGAAATAAATCAAGTGTCCCTCTTGGCTGATATAAAATCCACTCCACCTGCTCACAAAATTCTCCCCACCAGCATGAAATCCACGGCAGTTGTCCCTTTCATATAACAGCATTGTGGTTATCGCAGTTAGAGCCACACATTATTAAAATCAAATGGCATTATTAACCTGAACTTATGGTTGCTGCCATTCAATAAAATACATATTCTTCTGAGAATATTTGAAGCAGAACCAAATTCAGCTCTGAAAAACTGCACTTGAAGCCTTTCATTCACAACTTTTTTTTGAATTCATAGCACATTTTTTATGGTATTTTTTTTCCTATTCTTAGAATTTTTTGTGTATTTCATTGTCTATATATTTTTAAAATTATGTCTGAACAGCTTAGCTGTACTGTATTCCAGAATGGTCTCTTTGTTTTATTAATTCTAAACCTCTTTCCATTGATGAAAGACCAAGAGATAGTAATAAAATGAGAAGTAATACCAGAAAAGTCCTCCAGGTAACCATGAGAGTTCATGTGTACAAAAAGAGCAGAATCTTAAATCATGGGGAGAAGGTAATTCATTATAGTTCTTCATACCAAGATATTGAGCATGTCAGAGATAGCACATCTGGATCCTTTGTACCACATTCACAGTACCCAGAACCGTATCTGACAGACAATTTCCTGTACTTAATGTGACAAACTATTTCAGAATCTGGAATGCCTCTTAAAGTTGAGAACATTTTTGAAACTCAACAACTGTAAAACATGCCCATTTCCTTCCCCATTCACCGCCCTCTACTGTGATCAGTAATCTGTAATTTCTCACTTGTACTGACAAACAGTCCAGTCTTGATTAGTTTGCCAGAGGCTCCAGGGATCCATCATACTTTCCATCAGGTTGGGTTGTAAACATCTATCTTGTTGCTCTGACTGCACCCCAGTTTCTCTAACTCTTATTCTAGCTCCCTACATTCCTCTCCCAGTTGCAAGTGGTTATATCATTCTCTTTTCTTTTTTCTTTTTTTTAAATTTTATTCTTTTTTCCTGATATACTGACCCTTGTTACCACACCCCATATGTCTGCTGTCTGTAGGCATACAATACAAACCTATTGGAACTGCAATATTCTAGGTCTCAAGGTAGGCTGCTTTCAACTTCTTGTTGTAATTCACTTCCTATGAAGCAGCAGAGTGCCAATATATTTCTATGGTATATTCATTTCTGTCGTTATTCACATCATTAATATATTCGTTCTTTTAATTAATCAGGTTCCTCAGCTATACTTTTTCTTAATCCTATGCCAGAGAAAACCAGCTGTTTCTTCAGCAGTAGGCATTTCTGCAAGTAGGGAAGAGAAATAAAGAATGGATGCCCTGATGAGCAGCCAATACTCACTTTGATGACTCCACTTTCCAGTATTTGTTGCCCTTCATGTGCTACTAATCAGTGATACCAAGACTTAGTCAAAGAAGTACTGGACAAACATTTTTTTAATAAAATGCTGTACATTCTAAAACTTGTTGGTTTTTTTTGTTTTTNCACAGGTTAATGTAGATGAAAATGTAGGAGACTCTCTGATGAATTACAGTAGCCAAATTTGAGCTCCTTACATATTAGGAAGGAAAAAAAATCATACATCTATTACCGCTCTTGCTGCCCAAGGACCTCTCTTGCCTTTTATTCCTTCATGCCTTTTCCACTTCCATAGTTCCTGTCTCTTAAAGAATTTTCAACCCCTCAAGCAAATTTTATAAAATTTAATGGTAAGGAGATATTGCTGCAGAGACTTGCTATTCTCTACAATGAATAAGAATTTTTAAGTGGATTGGAGAAAGAGAGAGGCACAATTTTCCCATTCCTCCCCAGTGTTCAAGTTCAAACAGATAAAGGATGCAGTCCTATCAAGTGGTGAATGACATCATCTCTCTCACTCTACAAGGAACCCAAGCAGGATCAGCATTTTGGGGTCAGCTTTCAGTTCAAAAAAAGAAAGACTTGAAAAGAACAAAAAGCAGTTTAATCCAAACCACTGCACAAAAACAGAGTCCTTCAGTGAAAGGATGAGAATATTGCTATTGACAGGGGCAGGGACAAAACCTGCCAGTTCTCTTGAGATATAATTATCAAGAATAATCAAACTGCCATGAATAAAGACAGAAAAGCTCCAAGCTTCTCTTCAGTCCCTGAAAGAGGTCCTAATGTAACACTGCCCTAAGTCAGCCCTGCTCCGTTCTCTCCTGGAGGAGCAGTGCTCAGCAGCAGTGCTCAGGTGGCTTCCACAGCTTGAGCGTTTCACAGATTCATAGATTCATAGATACATTAGGTTGGAAAGGACCTACAAGATCATCTAGTCCAACCATCCTCCTATCACCATCCCTACCCACTAAGCTACTAAATCAAATCCCTTAGCACCTCATCTAAACGCTTCTTGAACAGCACTAGGGATGGTGCCTCAACCACCTCCCTAGGCAGGCCATTCCAGTNTCTAGCTCCCTACATTCCTCTCCCAATTGCAAGTGGTTATATCATTCTCTTTTCTTTTTTCTTTTTTTTTAAATTTTATTCTTTTTTCCTGATATACTGACCCTTGTTACCACACCCCATATGTCTGCTGTCTGTAGGCATACAATACAAACCTATTGGAACTGCAATATTCTAGGTCTCAAGGTAGGCTGCTTTCAACTTCTTGTTGTAATTCACTTCCTATGAAGCAGCAGAGTGCCAATATATTTCTATGGTATATTCATTTCTGTCGTTATTCACATCATTAATATATTCGTTCTTTTAATTAATCAGGTTCCTCAGCTATTCTTTTTCTTAATCCTATGCCAGAGAAAACCAGCTGTTTCTTCAGCAGTAGGCATTTCTGCAAGTAGGGAAGAGAAATAAAGAATGGATGCCCTGATGAGCAGCCAATACTCACTTTGATGACTCCACTTTCCAGTATTTGTTGCCCTTCATGTGCTACTAATCAGTGATACCAAGACTTAGTCAAAGAAGTACTGGACAAACATTTTTTTAATAAAATGCTGTACATTCTAAAACTTGTTGGTTTTTTTTGTTTTTAATTGAGACAACAGTTTGTTGTCCCTTTTTCATCCCAAGCAGAATCATATCAACAAAAGATCTTTCCCAGTCTGAATTAACTGCAATAATGAAGAAATTAATGTCAAGTAATGATACATTTAATGATTCAGAATGTGGCTACCTCTATAATCTGTAAACATAATGAAATGGAGTTTAGGAAACAGTTGTATTACAGTGAGTATATTCAGCTGAATCTTTATCAAGAATAGTAATAAAATAGTCAGCATTCATATATCAGCTCGGAGTTGGCTGATCTGACAAATCTTTTAGGTACCAGGCACCACAAAAGCACAGTTTGAAACAGCTTAGAAACACATTACATTCACTTAATACCAGATGTGAAACTACTGACACTTTGGTCCTTTTAACACAGTCCCTGGAACACACTCCACTAATTAACCCCATTACATTAGCAAGATCACAGACTTTCGGATTGAAAAGCTGGTATGCTGAACAGCCATGAGATTGCTTCAGGAAGCTGTCTGAAAGACCACTGGACTCTGCCCGTATTCAGAGTTTGGTTTTCTTACCAGTTTCATCCATTTGCACAGAGTAGTTCAGTTTTCTTGTAAAAAATTATATATATATATATATATATATATATTTAGGCCTAATAGTCTTTTCCAGTATTGCACAGGTTAATGTAGATGAAAATGTAGGAGACTCTCTGATGAATTACAGTAGCCAAATTTGAGCTCCTTACATATTAGGAAGGAAAAAAAATCATACATCTATTACCGCTCTTGCTGCCCAAGGACCTCTCTTGCCTTTTATTCCTTCATGCCTTTTCCACTTCCATAGTTCCTGTCTCTTAAAGAATTTTCAACCCCTCAAGCAAATTTTATAAAATTTAATGGTAAGGAGATATTGCTGCAGAGACTTGCTATTCTCTACAATGAATAAGAATTTTTAAGTGGATTGGAGAAAGAGAGAGGCACAATTTTCCCATTCCTCCCCAGTGTTCAAGTTCAAACAGATAAAGGATGCAGTCCTATCAAGTGGTGAATGACATCATCTCTCTCACTCTACAAGGAACCCAAGCAGGATCAGCATTTTGGGGTCAGCTTTCAGTTCAAAAAAAGAAAGACTTGAAAAGAACAAAAAGCAGTTTAATCCAAACCACTGCACAAAAACAGAGTCCTTCAGTGAAAGGATGAGAATATTGCTATTGACAGGGGCAGGGACAAAACCTGCCAGTTCTCTTGAGATATAATTATCAAGAATAATCAAACTGCCATGAATAAAGACAGAAAAGCTCCAAGCTTCTCTTCAGTCCCTGAAAGAGGTCCTAATGTAACACTGCCCTAAGTCAGCCCTGCTCCGTTCTCTCCTGGAGGAGCAGTGCTCAGCAGCAGTGCTCAGGTGGCTTCCACAGCTTGAGCGTTTCACAGATTCATAGATTCATAGATACATTAGGTTGGAAAGGACCTACAAGATCATCTAGTCCAACCATCCTCCTATCACCATCCCTACCCACTAAGCTACTAAATCAAATCCCTTAGCACCTCATCTAAACGCTTCTTGAACAGCACTAGGGATGGTGCCTCAACCACCTCCCTAGGCAGGCCATTCCAGTGCCTGACCACTCTTTCAGAGAAAAAATTTTTCCTCAAATCTAATCTAAATCTTCCCCAGCGCAACTTGTGGCCATTCCCTCTCGTCCTGTCATTAGTTATCCGGGAGAAGAGGCCGACCCCCTCCTCACCACAACCCCCCTTCAGGAAGTGGTAGAGTTTGACGGAGTAGATTTTGATTCTGGCCATGGAGAAGGATCAAAGATTTGTTTTATAACTGGATGACCAAACAGCTCAAAGTAAAATGTCTCCTAAGCTGAGAAGGGATCAATCTAGACTAAATGAGCCTAGATAGGCTATTTCCTCCCATGCCAAAGAACCTTTGGTTAAGTAGTTACAGCAGGTCTTCCAGCAGCAACATGGAATTAGCTTTTTATTTTGTGATTTCAATCCTATTTCAGAATATAAATTTCAATTTTTCTGTCTAAATTAGATTACTTTATTTTTTTTAATTTGTACATCATTTAATCGTGTCTTTAAACATTTTGGGACCAGATTTCCAGTGCCCTGTGTTTTTTCCAGAGGAGAAACCAGTGGTTCCTGCTCCTTGGGCTAACTCTCCAGGTCCCTAGGGGTCAGGCAGCTGGAAGAGTTGTCTCTCACATCACCCTTTGGCTATCAGCTCTGCTCTAGTCACAGCAACTTCTTAGGGGCCATGACAGTCAGCCAAATCTGGGGAAGATTTAACACTGTGTGAAGAAGAGGTTGAACTGGCTTTCAACATGATGGTCAGCACACAAAGATGGATCAGGGCCAAATTCCCCTGACATTGAGCTAAGCGCAACAAACTGTTGAATCTTGATAAGCTCAGTTGCTTTATTCTTCTTTCTTTCAAACAAATTTGTCCTGTGTTCCTTCATTCTTTCAATTTTCAAAGTCTGATTTCTTTTTATTTATTTGCCTGTCATTTTCTTCGTTTGTTTTTTTTTTATTTTTTTATTTCCAATAACAGACTTACTAACAGTCCCTTCATTGTTTGTGTAACTCCTGATGTTGCTTTACTGACTTGTTTTTTACTATAAACTATAACTTCTTATTTTTTTTTCTGTTCGTGCAGTCCTTCATTTTCCTCCAAGTGCATTTCCTTCTGAGAACAGCATGTTCCCCTGAAATCCCTTAAATGACGTAACAGATTATTATTAGGAGATAGTTTGACGCAGGTGCGATGTTTTATCTGTTGCCATTAAATAGTTGTTTGGCCTTTACATGTTGAGTCACCATTTTGTGTTAAATAGACATGGTTTTAATTTGGGATTTAGCTCCCTTAGCAAAAACAGAATTGCACTGTCTTTCTGCTTACCATTCTTTTCTTACACTATTTAAGATTATGGGTTTTTTTCCCCTTTACTATTCTGGAACGCTAAGGTCTTCAGCATGTCTCTTTCCTCTCTTTGCTTGATTTTATTGGGTAACATTGAGAGGAGCAAAACCTTGGATAAGATGGTTGTGAAAAATAAAAAAGAAAAGAAACAACGTTCCCTAACCTTCCCCAACACCCCACAAATGAAAAATCTCATGGTTTTATTGTTCCATTGAGGATTTATTATCAAATTCCATTTCAGTGATTCCAGACATCATGATTAAAAAGTGGACATGGGCTCAGAAGAACATACCATTTTACTTTTAGTCAATTGCTAACACAAAAAGTCCTCTGATAAGAAAACCAGGAGGACTCCATGAATGAGTGCTGCTGGGACCTCCGCAATGGAATTTTGGCTCTGAAAGGGGTATTACTGCACGGCAGATGAGTCTCATCCTACTAGCCCAAAGAGTAAGCATGGGTCATTTCCTAAAGGTTGGACTAGGGACTATGATTAAGCAAAAAGGTCAGTGAATCAATGAATAGTTCTTGCACCTTCATAGAACATAATACCAATGCTCTTTCCTGACTGACCACTGATTCTATAGATTTTATCAAATTCAGTCTTGTACTGCTGAATTCATTAACTTCAACACTATGTATCTGAAGATGTGTGAAGAACTTATCTAACTTCTTTGGACATCTATTCGAGAATGAAATGCCTCAAATCCTGGTTGTGTGATTAAAAGGGGAGTCTGAGCATGCAGTTCAAACACAAATTTATACTCTGTAACATTCTGCATATGCTCCGACAAATCGCATCCTACGAGGTTTCTCTCTGTTTTATGTTTGAAGTTTTCCTGTTTCCAAAGAAAAACAGAAGAGGAAACTTCAGGAGAATACAGAAGTACAAGTAAAGAAGTTTTGTAATATCAAAGGTAATGGGCATATTTTAGAAGCAAACCCACTTCATTGGCAAGTCAGTAATATTTTGGATGACTTCACTTATTTAGTCCCATTTAAACAGCCATGGTAGCAAATACTCACGGTATTTCCATTTTATTCCTTGGAGTACTGGGAAATAAAGACAAATTGTCTAAATATACAGAGGAGCTATTCACTTTAGCTCTAGATGAAACTCTTGTGTCAAAGTTCCTGACTGAAGACAAAGAACTTTTTGCAGTTGATTTTAATGGCACCGTAGCTCTAGCCAAAAATATTCTAATGTATCATACATCATTATTTTGATGTAAGAGAACAATATTTTAGAAATCATATCCAAAAGGACTGTAGAAAACTGAAACTTAATAACTTCGTTCTGTACATGTCTCCCCCAGAGTAACATGCAGGATAAGATTGGTGTTCAAGCCAGCACACATTGTGCCAGCCTTCAGTTTATGTCTATCACAAATCCTTAGCAGTAATGCTCAGTTTATAGAAGACTAAAGCTTGCTACTTCTGGGAGCATGTATGAGCTTTAATTTTCCCTTCATGTCCATCCATGGCTGAGTTATGAACTCGTGCATTTTACTCTGCTCCAACAAAGTTCAAATTCTTCTGGTACAGTTTCCAAGGTTCAGTAGAGGGATCTAGAGTTGACTGGTAGCTAGTTGGCTTAGGATTGGGACACAATCCTAAAAGCAGCTCCCACAGCTTGGTCAGAGTGATAGAGAGAGTGTGAATGCGACGCGACATAAACTTTTCACCTGGACATCATTTAGAAGAGCACTGTCACTGTAGCAGAATTGTACCTGAACATAGCTATGCCAGTATGAGGTACAGGTAAAGGTCTCTGCTCTAGAAAAACCTTTAAAACATTTGTAAGCAATACCTGAATAGGTGTGTCAAGATGGGAGCTATCTGGTTGTGCTTTGAGACCAGTTGCGGCCACTTGAGGAATCTCAAGTAGAAGAGTCTGGTACATGTTTTCTCAAGACCAGCTGTCTGAACATGTTTAAAGCAACTTCTGAAGATAAAGACAGGGCTTACTGGGACTGGTAGAAACAACCAGCGCCTCAGACACAGAGGTTAGGTCATCAGTGTACTTTAGAAAGCTGTAGCATGTCTCCATGTATATCATTAGCTATCTTAAAGATCCCTTCCAACTCAAACCATTCCATGGTTCCACAGTTCTATGATTTTCATAACTTCAAAGCAATATGCTCCTGGTGCTTTTTACTTTCTATCAGAGTCCCCCCTGGGCCAGCACCTCTCTGGAAAATCAGGACTATAGGGCATTCCCACTTGGGACAGCCAGGAAGGTCCTGGCAGCCCACCACCTGTCACAACTCTAAATGAAAGCAAGGTATCTGGCGCACTGAGGGAGGCCCAACACTGAGCACCAGGCACCTCCCTTGAGGCATGGACCCATGAGTGAGCCCAGATTCACATTTGTGATGATTCTGCTATGAGTGGTGTGATATGTGGACGTACCACATGGTGAGCTCAAATCTCAACGTGACTTAAATGTTATCTTCAGACAAAATAAACTCATCAGGAACACAAAGAAAGATATTTATCGCAAATAAAAACTCACATTCACATCATTACATCTTACAAAGTATAAGAAGGTCATTTTGAGAACTGTGATGCATCTGCGTGTAAAGTGGGTGCCACTTTCATCAGAACAGCTGCCTGAGACATGTATATATTTTTCAGAACGTGCCAAGACAAATATCTCTCTATCTACAAAGGTCTTGATTTGGCTGATGACATTGTTCTGACACTTCCACAGTTTCATTTTCTCTGGATCTGGCAGTACAGGCACATAGAGAACACCAAACCAAGAACCTGGAAAAGAAAAACATTTCTGGTATTACTTGGCAGTCCTAAAAATCCCAAGATACAACTGATACACAGAGAGAACATTCTGTTTGCAAAAGTCTTGGATTTACATGCAGGCTAAATCAACTATGCAGAAGACCTTTTCCAAAGTAGTTCTTTAAGAATATGACTTTAGAATATTGCCAATGTGCATGAAATTGTTACGTATCACAGGTAAGACTGCAGATACAAAGGAAAAATTTCATTTATGTAAAACATGGATTGACTTTGTGAATGAGGAACACTGTAACTCTAGAATTTTAAAATGTTCAAGAAACTCAAAAAAAAAATAATAGTTTTCTAAGAAATTCAGAGAAACTTTCTGATTCCACTGAGCATTCTAAAGGTAGTTTCCCTTTGAAATCTCTCTTGTTTTCTTCTGCCATTCTCTTATCTTTAATCTCTACATATGTACACAAGTGTGTGTATGTCTACAGGCATATGACTGTACACATGTACATAGCCCACCTTTATTGACTAGCAAATGATCATGCTACAACTATTTTATATTCATCACTAATAGAAATGGGGTAGAAACTCTGAGTCCACTAAGGAAGGTAAAAAAAATTGGTAGGATCATATTCTGTGGTGGGAATTACTGGATGATATTCCACAACCTGTGACAAACTACTGCCAAGATGAGATCAAAAAGCTTCCTTCTGAGATTAAAAATTAAACAACCTGTAAAAGTGTTATTCAAAAGAGGAAAGCATCCAAATCATATTTATGAAGCCATGAGTCCCACAGTGCTTCATTTATTCAAGGAAGAGGCAGTGTAGAGCTCACAGAACATGTGAGTAGAAGCAAGACAAGGGTTTGTGCACACAGCTGGAAGAAGCCAGCATGGCTTCCATGATGTACTATGTCCACATTTTCACCTGTACCCAAGTGAAACTGGGTCATTTTTTCTCAGAATTATTTCTGCTAACGAAGTGACCTGAGGCCATTAACAGCCCACAAAGGGTACGATGGAGCAGGCAGAGGGGGAAGGCTAGAAAACAGCATTTTCCCCTGACCATTTCTTTTTATTTGACGTTCTCAAGACTGCAGAATTGGCTAAGCATGTGGCCTTTTATTTGGTGTTACTTGAGATATATAAATTAAATCTTTGGAAAGGGTAAATCTTCAATGAGTGTGAATTGCCAGCTGACAATTTATGCCAGCTGACAATTTGTATCAGCTAAGGCTGCACTCGTATTGTTTACTTTTTCTGTTGTCTAATCTTTTTATGACTGAGAGAGGCAATGTCCACAGCAAAATGATAACTGGAGAAAAAGGAATAATGATGGTCAACGAACTAAAGGCTATAACAAATATGACTGCAGTTAACTAGAGCAAAGTGACTTACAACTTTCTGGATAGATAGAATCAGAGAATCATAGAATGATAGAATCATAGAATGGCCTGGGCTGAAAGGAAACTCAAAGATCATGTAGTTTCAACCCCTGTGGCATGGGTACAGTCACCAGCCACTAGATCAGGCTGCTCAGAGCCACACCCAGCCTTGCCTTGAATGCCTCTGGGGATGGGGCATCCACACCCTCTCTGGACAATCTGTTCCAGTGTGTCACCACTCTCTGAGTGAAAAACTTCCTCCTGACATCTAACCTACATTTCCCCCGTCTTAGTTTAAAACCATTCCCCCTAGTCCTGTCACTGTCCACCCGTGTAAGCAGTCGCTCCCCCTCCTGTTTATATGCTCCCTTCAAGTACTGGAAGGCTGCAATGTGGTCTCCCTGGAGCCTTGTCTTCCCCAAGCTAAACAAGCCCAGTTCCCTCAACCTTTCCTCATAGGATATATGCGGCAGCCCTCTGATCATTTTAGTGCCCCTCCTCTGGACCCGTTCTAAGAGTTCTGTGTCTTTCTTGCGCTGGGAGCCCCAGGTCTGGACACAGTACTCCAGATGGGGCCTCACAAGTGCTGAGCAGGGGGACAATCACCTCCCTCTCCCTGCTGGCCGCCCCTTTTTTAATGCAGTCCAGGATATAGCTGGCCCTCCAGGCTGCAAGTTCACGCTGCTGACTCATGTCCAGCCTCTTGTCCACCATAATTCTCAAGTCCTTCTCCTCAGGACTGCTCCCCCAGTCTCTATAAATACCTGGGATTGCCTCAGCCCAAGTGCAGCACCTTGCACTTGGCCTTGTTGAACCTCATTAGGTTCACACAGGCCCACTTCTCCAGCCTGTCAGGTCCCCCTGGATGGCTTTACTTCCTTCCAATGTATCGACTGCACCACTCAGCTTGGTGTCATCTGCAAACTTGCTGAGGGTGCACTCAATTCCATTGTCTACGTCACTGATAAAAACATTGAAGAGATATAATTTTATACTTAGATTTTTAGAGACCTTTCCTTAGTTCTTGTTATATTTATTTTACCTGTTTCTCCCAAACTCTACGTAAGGGCTGGAGTCCACATATAGCAACTTAAATAACATGAAGTCTGTGCAGAGCAGCAGGCTCTAGTCATCTTGCAGTGCTGCAGCTGCATAACTGTTCCCTGCTTACAATTATTTTCCTGGAAGTGTATATCAGAGCTGGGGTTCTAGCCCACTCTCATACCATGAGTAACAGCTCCCTGACAGTGATGTTAAGAAGTTTTCACTCAGAATAACAAACTGAACTCTGCACAGCAGTCTTCATCATTCTGCTTTTCCCTGAAACATCCATCTGCGGGAGCAAGTGGGGCAGGAGGGAAACCACACAGGAATAGTGAAAAGAATGAAAATGACCAAAGAAAGCAACATGATGAAATCCTCTGCTTTTTTTTTTGCCATTTTCACCCAATTAAAGCTTATAATTCATCAGGTAGCTGACTGTATCACCTCGTTTTTCCTACTCCTTCTGGAGGAAATTTTGCATGTTAATCTTCAATGAATGATGAAGACATTAAAGTGCTCACATGTACCACATTTTTTTACACATTCAGATATACAGAGCAGTGCAGGTGTGCACTCAGGCACATTCACACATCATCTTGATAGTTAAATTATGCCTTTGGAATAATAATTTCGTATCATAATTACCCATAATAAGAGTATGTATTTTGCAGACTACAGAGTTTTTGTATAGGATGTATTTTTCCTCCAGTGAAGAAAGGAAAGAGAAGAACAGCTACTTTGCCTCTTGTCTGTCTGAGGCCAGGACTCTGCACATCCCTTTGTCTGTAGGGCTCACTGTCAAGCCACTGCCTGGTTCCAGACCTGTCAGATCTTTGCAGAAAAAAATGTGGTGAGATATGCTTATACAGATAACAGGGTGCTCTGGTCCCACCTGAGTTTCTCGACTCGACAGCCATATGTAGTTTATAGGAAATAACAATAAGATTGTAGCTAAGATTAAGAAGTGGTTGTCCCTTGTCTGTTGATTGGATAAACCAAGTATTCTAATCCCATTCCCAGTGTATTTCTAAGTAGAACATATTGCTTGCCAACCACTAAATATTTTAATAGTATATACTGGTACCTCAATAACTGCCATTCCAAATGCGATCCCCATAATTATGTCCATATGCTTCTTAAGGAAATCGAGAATCACTGTTCTACAAGACTGAAAAATAAAATAAAACAATTAATTATAGGTAAAAAAGATTATCCTAAGGTTATTAGGAGTATATCTTCTAAAATATCTTCTCTCTACATAGAAGAAAAATGGTTTGAATTGACTTTAGTTTGTTGTTAACAATAACACAACTGTATGTACCTTGTGTTATGAGACAGATACACAGCCTTTGCTTTCCCAATTATGAAGATAAATTTGACTTTATTTTCCCACTAATCTGGTCTTTTAGTTTTAGACCTCAAAACCCGTAAGTTAAGATCAGCCTCAACTAAATATATTTGGATATAAACCCAAGATTAAATATTATTTTTGACAAATGATTGATGGTCTTGAATTTTGACTGGAAAGAAGAGAATGATCATATCTCAAGTACGTATATATATATACATATATAAAGCTACTGTTCTTATTTATAAATGCATACTTCTGTTCTTATAAGGCCTACATGTCATGTCCTTCAGGTGTTGACTATGCTCTGTCTGGGAGCCGTGAAGCCAAATGCAGCTTAAATCCATCCCAACTACAGTACCGTTTCAATACTACATACAGTACCACAAAATATAACGTGTAGTTATATGCCTTCACCATATTCCCCCCCCTCACAATAAACCTATAGGTCCTTTCCTTCCAGTCCTTCTAGAAACCTCTTAATTAGGGTGACTCAGAACTGTACTTTATTTTCTTGTATGACAAGGATTGAATGTCTTTACTAGAATCTAACACTACCATGAAATCTGTGTACTCATGAGAGCGATATCTTGTACCTCCAATAATGTCACTGATGGTTTTTTAAGTGTTCTTTGAGGGCTTGCCTGAGGCCCAAAAGACATAAAATTGTGGCCCAAACAGCCTCTTCATACGTTATCCAGATTGGGTTCTGGCATTCTCTACTTAACCAGAGTTTTCCCATGCTTCAAAACAGTATTCGCTTCTGTGGGACTACATAGTGAAGAAATCCACATTCAGGGAAGACTTTTAGAATAGTACACAGCTTTAGATGTGTGCTAAAATTTGCACTGCACTAGATGCAGACCAGTGAACTTCATGCCACCAGCATTTTAAAATTGCAGCTATTTGGCCTAGTCTTCCACATGCTTTTCTTTGCATGTATAGTGGTCCGTTTCCATGTAAACAGACAGATAAGTTGTGAAATAAATTGAGATTTCTGCTGCCCACCTACTGATTTTTGAGTATGCTTTTATGGNATATCTTCTCTCTACATAGAAGAAAAATGATTTGAATTGACTTTAGTTTGTTGTTAACAATAACACAACTGTATGTACCTTGTGTTATGAGACAGATACACAGCCTTTGCTTTCCCAATTATGAAGATAAATTTGACTTTATTTTCCCACTAATCTGGTCTTTTAGTTTTAGACCTCAAAACCCGTAAGTTAAGATCAGCCTCAACTAAATATATTTGGATATAAACCCAAGATTAAATATTATTTTTGACAAATGATTGATGGTCTTGAATTTTGACTGGAAAGAAGAGAATGATCATATCTCAAGTACGTATATATATATACATATATAAAGCTACTGTTCTTATTTATAAATGCATACTTCTGTTCTTATAAGGCCTACATGTCATGTCCTTCAGGTGTTGACTATGCTCTGTCTGGGAGCCGTGAAGCCAAATGCAGCTTAAATCCATCCCAACTACAGTACCGTTTCAATACTACATACAGTACCACAAAATATAACGTGTAGTTATATGCCTTCACCATATTCCCCCCCCTCACAATAAACCTATAGGTCCTTTCCTTCCAGTCCTTCTAGAAACCTCTTAATTAGGGTGACTCAGAACTGTACTTTATTTTCTTGTATGACAAGGATTGAATGTCTTTACTAGAATCTAACACTACCATGAAATCTGTGTACTCATGAGAGCGATATCTTGTACCTCCAATAATGTCACTGATGGTTTTTTAAGTGTTCTTTGAGGGCTTGCCTGAGGCCCAAAAGACATAAAATTGTGGCCCAAACAGCCTCTTCATACGTTATCCAGATTGGGTTCTGGCATTCTCTACTTAACCAGAGTTTTCCCATGCTTCAAAACAGTATTCGCTTCTGTGGGACTACATAGTGAAGAAATCCACATTCAGGGAAGACTTTTAGAATAGTACACAGCTTTAGATGTGTGCTAAAATTTGCACTGCACTAGATGCAGACCAGTGAACTTCATGCCACCAGCATTTTAAAATTGCAGCTATTTGGCCTAGTCTTCCACATGCTTTTCTTTGCATGTATAGTGGTCCGTTTCCATGTAAACAGACAGATAAGTTGTGAAATAAATTGAGATTTCTGCTGCCCACCTACTGATTTTTGAGTATGCTTTTATGGTACCCATCACCAGGCATTTTTTCGTTATTATTATATTAATTGCCACAAGCCCTTCAAAAGACCATAGTTGTTGCACGTTGCACTTTAAGTGCACTGCCAGGAAACCTACAATGTGTAAAGTGTCCTTCCAGTCGATTCTGCAAAATGATCATGTTTTTTTGAATAAGGCTAAAAAAACCCAAGGTCTGGCATTTAATGTGTTCACTTTTCAATATCTCTTAACCTCTGAGTCAGCATGTCTATCACCAAAATTAGCTCTGGTGGGAGCATCACCTTCCAAAGGAGAAGTGAGATCCAAAGAGTAGCTGACATATTGCTCTGATCCAGAGGTATACACTGATCCTGAAGCCATAATAGCAGTTTTCAGACATGTAACTGCACAGAATTCTCGAGTCCTATAGGTAGAGGAATGAACAGCAGAAACAGAGACATCTCAGGAAGAGGAAGCAGCCACATGTTTCATGTATGCAAAGTAATTTCACAACTGTTGGTACAGAGGTAATTCCGGCTAAAAAAGAGAAGGCTGAACTTCATCTTTTTGGGAGGAGATGGAACTGTTGTCTGTGCCAGTCACAACTCTCTTAAAGCCTCTTTTTGTAAGGAAAAGTGGAATATTGTACTTTTCTTACCTGTTTAAAAATACGTCTGCCTCCAAAACTGGTGCAGAGGTTTTTTTCTTCATACTGTTGTTCACACTCACAGACTGGTTTGCCATCAATAACAAGATTAATATTGCTTCCCCAGTCTGCAGGCCCATTGATCAAACCACAGCACTGACTCTGCAAGAATAGAAGAAATGGGAAGATAAGGAAAAATGTGGTGGTTTGCCATGAGTGGAGGGGAGGAGAGGGAGCTGAGGGGAACAGTAATTTCCTTTCCTCTTTTCCCATCTGGTCATTTTCCAGATTGATATCTGTGTCAAACACTCCTTACATTTCCAAACCAGTTATAAGAATGTGAGAATACAAGTTCAAAAAAAGAAAGGAAAAGGAAAAGGAAGAGGAAAAGGAAGAGGGAAAGGAAAAGGAAAAGGAAAAGGAAAAAGGAAAAAGGAAAAGGAAAAAGGAAAAAGGAAAAGGAAAAAGGAAAAAGGAAAAGGAAAAAGGAAAAAGGAAAAGGAAAAAGGAAAAAGGAAAAGGAAAAAGGAAAAAGGAAAAGGAAAAAGGAAAAAGGAAAAGGAAAAAGGAAAAAGGAAAAGGAAAAAGGAAAAAGGAAAAGGAAAAAGGAAAAAGGAAAAGGAAAAAGGAAAAAGGAAAAGGAAAAAGGAAAAAGGAAAAGGAAAAAGGAAAAAGGAAAAGGAAAAAGGAAAAAGGAAAAGGAAAAAGGAAAAAGGAAAAGGAAAAAGGAAAAAGGAAAAGGAAAAAGGAAAAAGGAAAAGGAAAAAGGAAAAAGGAAAAGGAAAAAGGAAAAAGGAAAAGAAAAAGAAAAAGAAAAAGAAAGAAAAACACCAGATTGTCAATATAGGCCTGGAGCATCACCCTCAGGAAAGGCTGAGTAACCTCGGTATGTTCAGCATGGAGAAAAGAAGACTGAGGAAGGGTCTGAAAATTGTTTATAAATGTCTAAATTGAGGTGAGAGACAAATGGACGAGGCCAAGCTCTTCTCGGTAATGTGTAGTGACAGGACAAGGTGTAATGCCCTAAAACTTGGAAATCATAAATACCATACAAACATGCAGAAGAATTTCTTTATGGTAAGAGTGGAGGAGTACTGGAATAGGTTTTGCAGAGAGGTTTTGGAGTCTATTTCTATGGAAATATTCAAGACCTGGCTGGATGCCTACCTATACAACCTATTGTGGGAGACCTGCTTTAGCAGGGGGGCTGGACTCGATGATCTCTTGAGGACCCTTCCAACCCCAGCAATTCGGTGATTCTATGTGTAATATACAGTGATCAAATTAAGATACTCTAAAGCTAGTAATTGTCAGTGCCAGAATACAGCATGGATCAATGCTGGGTATTTTAAGTTTTTGGAATCAAGCCTTCCCTCAGCATGTGGTAAATAATATCTACAGTAAAACACATCTTGAAAAGCCAGGCTGAAAAAAGTAATATTCCCACATAAAATACTGTGATATCCAGAAAAACAACTACCTCTAATGATGATTAGCCCTTTAAATTAGAAATGAACTGGGTAGGTCAGGGCTCCATGTGGGGGTTGTGAAACTTAAACCAGGTGCAGTTTCACCTCACGTTCCACTATATTCAAGCCACTGAAGCTCAGGGATGCAGACTTGTATTTTGTGTCCTCCCTCTTTTAAAAGCCAGCTGGAAATGCTCGTGTTATTTTGCATGAAAACAAAGGCTGTTGGGCATAATAAAGGAAACCTAGTCAATTTAAACATTAATACACTAATCATGAGATTTTTCATGTTGCTCACCTTTCAGCCATCCCTCTAGTAAGGTGTTTATTATATCAGGAGGTATAAATTGGCTCAGAAGCAGAAAAAAGAGCTGGAGATGAAATGGAAAAGATGTGAACGTAATATAAGCTACCTAAATATAGCTTCTTAGTTCTTTTCCTTTCACATCAGCAGCCTTTAAAAATATAGGAATCTGTTAAGCCTACACATTGAAAAAATCTTCCATTAGGGAGTAAGAAAAAAAACAGTTGATATTTTTCAGTGTATAGAAACAGGTGGCAGCAGGAGCATGGTGGGGACACACCACAAATGATAATTGTGAAATTCAGGGGTATTCTCTGTGTGATGTCCAGCACCAGAGTGGTATGAAGTGCCCACCTTCTGGTATCCTGCAGGTGGAAGAAGTAAGAATATATATAAACACAGGGAAATAAAGGCAAAACAAAACTTCCACATTAAATGCACTGCTGCAGTTTTCCTTGTCCAGTGTTCTTGCCTAAGGAGTGCTGGATAGATCTTAGCTGGGATACACCGAAGGAGCAGCTTCTCTTTGAAACAGGAAATCTGTAACATAGGAGAAAGAAACCTTCTCCCTTTGAAGCTTATCTAACTGTCAGTCTCATTTCTTGGGGCCAACTGTAAAGGGAAAGCAGGCCTTTGAGCACCACAGGGATGAGACAGGGTCCATGTGTGCCCCAGGTGCAGAGATGGCCTTGCTCCGGAGGGGAAAACCCTCCGCTGGAGAAGGAGCCATCCAGCTCTGAGATAACATCTCAAGAGAAGACCTGTAGAGGGTTGATTTCAGACTAGGAGAGAAAGTGATGGTGGGGATTAGCAGAGTTTGCTAAAATGTTACCATCATTTGCTTAGAAATGTTATCACTAAAGACCCTGTAAAAAAGAAGGTGCATTTATGTAGGTTTTAAGTAACTTAATTTTCCATGTCCTACTGAAAGGAAATGGAAACATGGTAGCTAGAGTAGGAAAGGAAGATTTTCCATAGGTTCAGAAATGATACTGAGACCATTCAGATATTAGAACTGTCCATCACCAGTCCAAACTAAAGCAAATGCCATGAAAATGATCTTTGGAGACTGAAAAATTTCAGTGTTATTCCCAAGAAGAAACAAGTGTTGTATTTTTTTTTTTTCCTAAAGTGAACAGAAATCTTTAACTCTTAAATCCTTAAGTGAACTAACTTCATTTAAGTAATAAATACAACTTAAATAGATTAATCTTCTTAAATAAATTAATCTGGTTGAAGCTCTGAGTGAGTCCAGGTACAGTCTGAATAGGAGAATAAAACCAGTGCTCCAGCCTACCCTTACAACAGCACCTTGCTTTAAATAGATGATTCAGATTGTACCTTGTAGGTAACCATGGCTAGAACAGGATCTGTACTTAATAAAATGTGTAACTTCCTCTAACATATGCTCAAAATTTACCTAATAATCCACATTCAGTCTGCTAGAATGACAAAATATGCAAAAACATAACAAAACAAAGAAACAAACAAAAAACCATAAAAGCCCACAAAGAGCAAATAAAAAGACACACCAAGTTTTAAAATTCCATTAGGCATGCTCTGCACACCCTCTGAATTCTGCAGTATTACCACCAGAGTAATGAACACATGATCTCAAAGAAGGAACTGATAACCTCTTACAGTCACGTCACAGAATAAGGGGACATTTGTTTTGGCTGTATTGGTTCATGTAAGAAATCTGTAATTTCTGCAAGCACACTGACGGGTTTATAATCACTGATGTGAACAGAAGAGATTTAAGAGTGAAAGATACTTAGCTATCAATTTATTTCCTCCAGACTTCTGGAAAATTCCAATTAGAGTCACTGAGAATGTCTTACTCTGTGATTAGTAGAGACAAGGGCTTTTAAAATCCACATCAGTAGATCTGTCTTCCTGTTGTGAGTCCTTGCTCCAACCCTCTCGAAAACACTTTTGCCCAAAAACATCATGGAAAGCTCATGCCATATCAAGAGAAGAAGCCCCTTGTGAAATGTTCTAATTTTTGTTTAAGTCAGAACCTTTCTCATCCCTAGAGAATGAAATTCAAATTTATGGCAGAGTAGCCATAAGGTGAAGCTTAGAGACAGAGCAGAGAGCAACCCCCACTTCTAATTACATTTTACTTACCTGTAGCTGAAACTTCTGCCATGACTCTTGAACTTGCTTTGCATTTTCTGTATTACCTTTCAATAAGTTAACAGCCTCCGTAAGTGTCAGGTTAAGTCCTGTCTCGAGCTGCAAATCCAAATAACTTATTAGTTTTCTATGGAGAAACAAAACTTTGGGAAGACTTCAATGAAAATGCAGAATAATACTGTACCTGAGGTTTGTACACTGCTCCTAAAATACCCCCTGTGACCTGAAGGATCAGGATCAGTAGCAGTCCAATAAAAAACTAGGAAGAAAACATAAAGGGAGAGAAAACTATAATGCTTTTGAATGAGTTGCTTTCATTTTGTTTAGGTGAAAATTAATCTTTCATGTGCCTCTACAAACATTTAGACAGAATGAATGGAAGTTTAGTCAGTTTTCCTTCTTCGGATATGAGAAAAGGAGACTCTTGAGACAAGGTGTATGCCTCATCATCAATTGGCCTTCAAAACAAGGCACACTGTGGAGTAGTGGCATGATGTGTAGCTGGGAGATGTTGGGTAGGAGGACAAGGAAAACATTCTGGGAGGAGTAGTGCCAGAGTAACTGAGAAGAAATGTGATAGGTATTGGGGGAGACTGTGGAGGGAACTTCATTTGTACGGGGAAAAAACTAGTGAATTGATCAGGCCTCTCCAGAACCTGTCTTCTATTTCGTGAGAATGCCACAATTTCCTCCACACTTGATTTCAGAAAGGGCTCAAGCACAGGGTAAGCAATGAAAACACACGTCCATAAGTAAGTATCTGATTAAATAAAAATGGCCCCATCCTCATTTGGTACTACCAATGACCTTATTTACCAAATATACCTGTGGCCTGTTTAAGATAGCTAAATGTTCTAATTTCCTACCAAGATCAGCATGCACCGGCTTTCCTTTATGGCACCACAGCACCCCAGAAATCCTAGGATCATAATGATGGAGCCCACAGCTATCAGCACATCAACTCCTACAAACATATTGCTGCTGTTTATGTCCAAAGCCTGAAAAGAGAAGGAGAAAATCTTTCATTGGCAATAAATTCCTCCTAAAAATATCCATATCACCCCAAACAAGACAATTACTTAATAACTGATAAATATATTGATGTGCAATCCTAGAGAAATTGTGTTCTTTGAATCAACAGATCAACAATGTTCCTTCTTAAACATTCTGTTGGAGAGCTTGGTGGAGCCTAACTCTTCACAATCTTTGTCTCTGCACAAGATGTAAGTCAACTTCACAGAGTAAATAAAAATCTCATATTCAAAGTATTTTTTAGTTTGATTTAAGTTGATGAGTCTTTGCTTTATTTCGGCAAGCAAAAAATATTGATTATCTTGAAATTTCTCCTACGTTAGCCAAAAGTTAAAGAAACAAAATCTCTGTCATTAGAAGGAATACACTCTGTGGCTTTTCCTGAGAGGACATTTCTAAGAGTAATACTGGATATACGAGGGAAAGAGTTAGATATATTTTCCAAAGCAGTTTTCTCTTTTTTTCCTTTTCAGTTCTTTTCCTTTTCCCTTTTTCTTTTATTTTTTTTAGACATGATCTCTAATATCTTCAGAAATGAGGAATGTATTTTGATGTCTGAGACATTCAACTAAACAATTAAGATACCTCCATAATATCAAATATCAAATAATTTGATTCCCACAGGACTGACTAAGACCAAAGGCCAAAACAGAGAGAAATGTTCTAAGAATATTTTCCAGTGTGGTTGGTGCCCAGATTAGAAAAAATATCTGGAAGCTTTCACATACATCTTCTAATGGAAATTGCAAAGGTATACAGACAAGTATAATTTTAAGAAGGTCTTGTTCTTCCCCTCTCCAACTTGTACAGAACCTCCTGTTATTTATTCCTAGGAAGCTCTCTTCATCTACAGCCAAATTCTTCTGGTCTCTTCAATTATTACTCAGGCAAAACATAACACTAGTTTTGAATGGGAACTTTGCCTGCATAAAGGCAAAAATGTAAAAAAACATACATTCAATTTTGGTGCCTATTCTTAATTCACAGCTTTTGTAGAAAAATTATTGCTACTTCAGGAAACTATCTTAGGAAACACTTAATGCTTTTCTGAATAGGAAATATCTTCAGGAATAGAAATAATATTGCTATGATTTGCCAAGCTCCAATGCACTTTCTGAGCCACCATACTAGATATGATCATTTAGTAAGCATGGAAACTTTAGCTGAGTACCTGCAACGTTTTTTTTCTTAAACTTTATAAAATGCATTTATCTTTATCCTCACAAATCACCTCAATGAAAGCACCATACATTTGTGGAAATGCAGATGGGAAATTCAAATCTATACAGTATCTTCTATGTTTTATACTGTTCAGGTATGATTGTATGTTTACCTCTTGAGCATCTTTGCTAACACGTATCCATATAGAGACTCCCAAAATGATGCAACCACACACCTGTGGGAAAAAAATAAACAATATTTAGAAAGATCAACAGTTTTAGATTAAAGTTCATCATCCAAATTGTGCCAGGTGCTGGACAAAATTCTGAAATCATTTCTTTGACAAGGTGAAAGAAACATGAATTGCTAGAGCTTAGAATACTGATTCATATCCAAGAAACTTCATAAGGATAGTTAAACCTTCAGTTATGCACCAAATCCCTGATGTTTCAACCCCAGAGGAACCATCATTTCCTTGATGATTTATACATGTGGTTGGGAAGCGCACAGAAATTCTCTTAGATGAGAGAAGGCTATAAATTGCTATAGTATGTATATAACACGACTGTAAAGAACACTGTTTCTTGTATAATGAAAAAAAGAGATTTGATAAGGAATGCTGGTACAACTGCTATTGCTAGAGTTATTTCGGACATATATCTTTAGAAATATGCTCCATGGTAAAACTATCAGGAGCAATTCTTATAGTCTTTCTGCTTTCTGTATTGCAAAAATATCCATCCATCTTCAACTTTTAGAATATTCCTCTCATAATATGCACATTGTGGTAGTAACTATTTCCATTTTTTTAATAGAAAATAACCTTACTCTGTCTTGTACCTGTGAAAGATAGACATCTAAGTCTAAATCCTCTGACTTGTCATGAGCACATATCCTCAAATGATTTAAATAGCCCACTGGTACTACCAATTTCTTTCCTATGGCTATAAAAGAAGCCTGGACTGAACTTCTTTAAGATGTCAAAGTCAAGGCAGATAAAACCCAGATCCAGACAGATTCCCTGATCATTAATTTCCTCTAATTTTGTTGATATTTGAGGTACTGTTCTTCCTTGTGCCAGCCACTCTGCTCCTTGCCTTGTCTGTGGTAATGCTCACAAAGAATGAGAGACGTAATTAAAGATCTAATCATATCAGAAGATTGTATCACCTTGGTGAACTGGTAGGAAAGATAAATTACAGAGGATCAGAGTCTAACAAGATTCAGAACGTGTAAGGATTTAATACTTGAGTGAGAAATAGCTATGAAATTTGGTTATGAGCTTCCCATGAAAACTGGGACTATTTCTAACCTTTTAAAATTAAAACAAAACAAAAAAAAGAAAAAAAAGAAAAAGCTATTTTTATATGTTTAAGATAATTTTTCTTAGAAAATGTTTTCTCTCAAAAAGACTTCATATAATATTTAACATCAAAGAACATAACGACTTTAGCAGATTATTTAATATGGAACAAAGCCAGCCCTCAGACATGAGTAACACACATTTTCTTGCTCTAAGTAAAGCTCCTATAAGTACTTTTTAAACATGAAAAAGAAATTTGTACAATCGATGACAGCTATATCATGTTATCAAATTTAACTAGAAGTCCCTACTGAAATCATCTGAATCCCACTGAATCTGCCTAGAAACCAGTGATATCACATGACCCTGTATTTGGGTCTTGTTCAGCAGCATTATGTGAACCATGTAGCTGTGTATCAAATGAAGTGTTCTTACTAATGTGAAAATTTCCACTGAAGCAGCTATTGCTGCAAATCCAAACAATATTTGGCCAATGCCTTATTCATTATATTGGACCTCCCATAAGAACTCAGTACAGCAGTAAAGTAAATAAAGCCGAATGTACCAATATTTATTTCTCCCACTAAAAAAAATAATCTATATTTTTAAATTAAAGTTTCCAGTAGGGTGACTATTTTTTAATTATTAATTTATTTTTTATTTCTAAAAAAGACTTATAAAAGACTCATAAAAATGTTAAATTTCAGTAAAATTCTAATGTTTTGTTTATTTTCATCATAGTACACAAAAGGTGTACAAGAATACATGAAGAATAAAACTGAAATTCCAAATCAAATAGTTCCCTTCCCAAAGAACCAAAAAATAACACTTAGCGTTTGTTGTAACACTCCCACCTGATTATTATGTTTTGCTTAAAATAAAATTTCAACTAAAGAACCTTTCATTTTTAGTGATACAGTATTTTCTGATGGAGTAAAAATATTCCCATTTTCCCAACACTGGAAGTCTACCACAGATTTGGTATCTTTCCTCATGTAATGTATGGAGAACAGGTCACTTTGGCTGCAAGTGGGATCTCAATTGCTCAAAAGTTGTTCAGTTGTAAATCAGGCAATCATGTTGCCAACAATAGGGATCTCATTTTGCACATTTGGTACCAAAAATGGAAATTCAACACCTGTGCATGCTGTGAAGTAGCAGAGGCTTTACAAATGAGGGCGGCAGATGAGGCTGGAGAGCCTGCAAATGCTGAAGTAAAGAGAAAGGAAAAGTCTGACTTGTCAGGTTTAACGCACCAAGCTTTTAGGACTAGGTCAGGTTCAATGCCAAGCTGGATGAGGCCCTTGGCAGCCTGATCTGATGGGTAGCAACCACCCCACAGCAAGGGGCTGGTCTTTAAGGTACTGCCTCCAACATAAGCCATTCTATGATTCATTCTATGATTCTATGACTAATAAAAACTTCAGATATGCACCCAAATTCAAAGCACAGGTCTCCAAAAACACACACTCAGATTTCTTTCCCCACATGGGAGAGATGCAAAACTCCTATTCTCAGAGGCACACCATTCACAATGCACCCACTTTGCAGGTCTGACGTAGCATTTTCCAGGGCTTTGACACTCCAGAGTATGTTGTAAGAACTGCTGCAAAATAAGGCACAGGATGGCTAGAAAGCCCGTTCCTGAGCTCCAAAGGTGGGGTCACTCCCAGAGAGATCACACAAGGTTTAAAACGAAAGGACACCAGATAAACTGCGACCGTTGCTGTTATCTACTTAAAGCTAAAGTCACCTTCATTTCTTGCTATCAGTTTAATTTTCCACTGATCCAACTTCCTTGTGCACCAAAGAGAACAGCTGTGAGAGGTGGAAATTGCTGTTCCCTGTGCTTCACCTCAGCAATTTGATGATTTCCATGGATTAGAGACAGGTGTGAAACTCAAGTAATTCAGTTTCATTGTAGTCTGACCATATTCCTGTTTGCACCATGCCTATTCTCCTATCTTGGTAGTGATAACCCCTTCCTTTAAAGTAAGTCCATACAGCTGCATTTGTGCCCTCCTCAGTCCCATCTAGACTGCCACAGGCACAGAAAATTCTCTCAGTGTGTCTTACTCTTTTTAATTATATCACCTTTTCACTCAGGAAACACCCCTCAAGGGACTGGACAGACTGTGGCTGACAGTTTCACTTCTGATTTTAGGGAACTTCAGGTGAACTTGAAAAACTGGTGGGAAAGCTAACAGTGAGGTGGAACCATGACAGAAATGATCTTTTACTCAAAACTTCTCAGAACTTTCAGAACCAGAAACTCTTGCAAACTGGCTGAGATGTGGCAAATAGGCAAATATGATTTAATCTACCCTTGGAACGATGCCTGCCGTACTGTGCCAGCCACAGGGAGGAACCCCATTTCCTTGCACGCTGGAGGAAGCCAATCATTTCAGTATGGCTCCCATCCATACTGCCAGCCCATACCATTTCCCAGACATTTATTGCCCACCATCAGAAACTAATTATGACACTAAGCATAAAGCAAAGAACCACAAAGAAGGATATGAGAACCATTTATCAATTAGGAGGCTAAAAATACTAGTGCATTTTCCTATCTGCTGTTGCAAATACACTTTCAGGATGAAAAGAACAGACAAAGAAAACAAGCAAGCAAACAAGCACAAGAAAACAATATATGTTAAGATAATTTAGAGATGGTTGTCTTCTGACTCAAATGAGTGATGTCCCTTGAGATAAGGGGCATGTTTCAGACAGGGAGACAGAACCCTGGCTGTTCTACTTTTCAGTGTAGAGAGAAGGCATTTTTGTAAGAATAAGACAAAGGAAGGGCAAAAATTAAACATTCTTCTCTCTCTGATTTAGAATCACGCTCTGGTTTCATTTATGCTTGATTTTCTTTATAATTTTTTCATCTACAGACTTCAGATAATGTTGAACACATTAAATGTGTCACTAATAGCAATTTAAACACCAACTTACCCAAAATAAAAAGTTGAAGATGAACATTGAGTACTTCAAGCATCTGCTTACACCCGCCATTTTCAAGAAGCCGAGACAAAAATGAGAACTGCAGAAGAAACTTTCCTAGCAGTTTGACCCCGATAGAAAGGCTGTTCCTGTTTCTTCAGGAAATCCTCAGACCACATCAAATGCACTGTGCTCTGCTTCTAAAGGCAAAAATTGTGACCAAGGCTTCTACAGTTATTTAAACTGTTTTCCACAGCTAAACATTAACCAGAATGCTGAGGAAGCACTACCAGGTGTTATCACCAAACCTAAGACTCTCAGTGTGTCATTGTGTGTTGTACTTTTCAATGGTCCTGCTAGTCTCGTCCTACACCCTGAAAGTAAATAGATGGTGCAGCAAAACCAGAAATTGCAAGAGAAAGGGAAATTTCATAGACGTGCTTCCTTTATAACATGGAAATGATCGCATTTCTTAGTGCTTTTAAGAATCAAGCTTTATTATTTTATTGTCCACTGATTATTGCCAAAGTTCACTCATAGATGTTTGAATTGCCCACTCTAGGCATTCGACCAGAAAAAAAGGAGAAAGTCTGTGTTATCCCTGCAGAAGATGGGTAAGGAATCTCCCATCTTGCTATTGCCATTTTCTCCCTCTTGCTGTCTACACTTCCTCCTCCTTATCAAATCAGGATCTTGGGAAACTGAGCTCTGTGGTGCACAAATTCTCCTGCCATGCGGCATTGTGAACTCCAGCACAGATATCACAGTTCTGGTGTGAGATTCAGGACGCCTCTAGGCAAAAGGAGCTCAATTGTCTCAGAAAGTAAGGCAATAAACCTGCTTCATTAGTTTTGTTTTATGCCTTATTAGTTTTCTTCTGTGCTCCTCAATCAGAAATCTTAAGAGGAGTATAGGTGTGTAATTGCTCCATCATTTCTGTAAGCCCATTTTATGGAGGAGTCTGATATACCAGTTCTTGGAAGGATGAATATCAGATACAAGCTCATCAGAAAAAAAAAGAAGCTTTATTTTGCAGGTGAGCAAATAGCATTTAAATGAGAGAGATTAAGGACATTCTGGAATGATGTGATTTATGAAGCCCAAACCCAGATTTAGTCTTTTACTGTTAGTTTACATTCTTCAATTCTGTTGTCTGTATTTGAAAAAAATAAAGTGCTAGTGCGTAACACACCTGTAGATGGTGACAAAAAATTGTGACTTAGACCTGGATTTTTAAGATTTACAGAGAAGAATCTTATAAGAAATATTTCCTCTGGCTGCTTTCTAACCCAGTTTTTAATGAAGGTGTGATGTTGAAATCCCTTCAGTTTCTTTCTCTAATTATATTTAAAAAAGCATTACCATTCCCACCTTTAAGATAGCTCTAAACCACCCTTCAGCTTCCTGGGTTTTTCTGGAGTAATATACTTTAGTCTAACCCTAGGTGATTGACTTTCTGACTAGTTTATTTCGCAATTACCACATCCACTCTGAATTTGAGAATGTTCCTAAAAATAATTGCGCTCATGAATTACAGATTTTGTAAGGACTGGGAGAAACAACTGTGTGGTATGGTTTAGATCTAAAGCACTCAACAAATAAGTAAGTTGAGAAATGTGGGTGTCTTTATGGAGAGATGCCATAGCCACAGATGAATCATGAGAAAATTTTAAAGGGCTATATAAAACTGCATGCAAAGAGCCGTGAAAGGTAATAAGAGAATCACAGATGACGCAGGACATGGGCAGATAAATTTGCAGTCAGACCACACAATTGTAGTAAACTAACATTTTACAAGAGGAGTTCAGAAAGAGCATTTGTACCCAAAACTGCACAGATATGAACTGTCACACACAGTAGATGTTCTTTAAGGCAGGCTTGAGTTGGAGCACTTTTTTCTGTGATATGTTCAACCCAAGCATTCGGTAAAATGTCCTGGGGCTAAATCATGCAAGATTTTCAATGCTAGAGGAAGTATGCATAAACATTCATAGACCAACCCTTCATAAGATATCGGTGTTATGGTAAGATCACAGTTCCTCTGAAACCATGAAGAATGCATCTACATTTTTCACATTTACTTATCTCTTTGGAAAAGACAAGATAGATTTTCTTAGGACCTGCCAATTACTCCTTCACTAGATGGAAAATAAGAAATAATGTCAAAGTTACATATATTTCTTAGTGGATTCCCAATGTGGTTGCTGAATAAGAAACCTGTATCCGAAGTTACTACAACATCTACATGTTTCATATTCATATTTTATGGCATTTTAAATAAAAATATGTCATCTAAGTTCAAAGGCATGCAACCATTAAGCAACAAGCATTCAAGGTAAATGTTCTGTATGAGTGACTACTTCTTATTTCCTGGCTGCAAAACTATTTTCTCTAAGTCTTGGAGAAGTGAAGAAGTAGGCAAACCACAGCTTCATCAAGGGAAGAAGTGTTGCCTGTAAACCTTAACCACTACTTCTCATGCAAAACGGCTCCTGCTGCCTCTCCAACTGTTGAAGCGATCAGACATGCCCTGCCAGCAATAAACCCTGAGTAACTATTTGCTCAAGGACAAAGAGTTGGTGAACTCCTGATGACTTACCTCTCCCCCTCAGAGTTGGGCACAACCTGGGTGCAGTTTGGGTGGGAGCCTTTGACACAGCTCCTGGCACTCCTTGTCACCATGTGGGAGTTGTGATGACACACAGTCTTTGCCTAGTGTATCACGCCAGAAAACAGACAGGGACAGGCACATTTTGACAGGGAAAAAAAAAAGCACAGTATTCCTGTCACTGACCTGGAGTAAAACATCTCCTTGTTGGCACTTAACAATAAGCTGTAGCTGGTTGTAAAATGCTNATTTTATTTTATTTTTATTTCTTTTTTTTTTTCAGCCTCCATTCCCTTTTTAAAGGGTTCCTCCTCAGTCAATCCAGATGGCTGAAGTCCCTGTCAGCTGATTCACTGTGTAGTCAGTTATCCCTTGAGGTCCAGACTTGAAAAAACAATTTGTACTCAATATCAGTAAGCTTGTCAATCAGCAGATTTGCAAACAGTTTGTTTGCTGCTGGAATTCCTGTTCATCTTATTCACTGGTCAGAAAAATGACTTGGCACAGAGCTTGCAGACTGAAATACATCAGTTGAACTCTAGTTCTACTGTTCAGAGAGAGAGATCACTCTATTGCACCATTCTTTTTTTTTTTTTTTTTTGGCAGAAAGGAAAACTTTTTTCTAGAAATNAATAAAAATATGTCATCTAAGTTCAAAGGCATGCAACCATTAAGCAACAAGCATTCAAGGTAAATGTTCTGTATGAGTGACTACTTCTTATTTCCTGGCTGCAAAACTATTTTCTCTAAGTCTTGGAGAAGTGAAGAAGTAGGCAAACCACAGCTTCATCAAGGGAAGAAGTGTTGTCTGTAAACCTTAACCACTACTTCTCATGCAAAACGGCTCCTGCTGCCTCTCCAACTGTTGAAGCGATCAGACATGCCCTGCCAGCAATAAACCCTGAGTAACTATTTGCTCAAGGACAAAGAGTTGGTGAACTCCTGATGACTTACCTCTCCCCCTCAGAGTTGGGCACAACCTGGGTGCAGTTTGGGTGGGAGCCTTTGACACAGCTCCTGGCACTCCTTGTCACCATGTGGGAGTTGTGATGACACACAGTCTTTGCCTAGTGTATCACGCCAGAAAACAGACAGGGACAGGCACATTTTGACAGGGAAAAAAAAAAGCACAGTATTCCTGTCACTGACCTGGAGTAAAACATCTCCTTGTTGGCACTTAACAATAAGCTGTAGCTGGTTGTAAAATGCTTTCATCTTCCTTCTCCTCCAAGCTTTCAGCTGCTCTGAGCCATGTTTCCTGGGCCTGGTAAACCAAGAGCAGTTTTTCCAGGCCTCACACACCTACAGGTTCTCTTTTATACATTTATTTTCTTGCAATACCATCCTTACAGCTCCCTAGGTATATAAAAATTTCCATTTTCTTCTCAAAAATATTGTGCAAAAGCATATGCAGATATGAGCATCCCATTCTCTCATGTTTTTCCTCCGTCTCTCCACCCTTAAAAGCTCTGTCTTTTGTATTTTATTATTTTATTTTNGAAAACTTATCTCTAGAAACTTCACCTGTTGCCCTGAGATACACAGTTCTTTTCTGTTCCTTTACAGTGAGTTGTTCACCCATAATAAGAGAAACGGTGGATGTCACGAGTCTTGGCAGTCTTTCTAATTGGGAAACAGTGGATAAAGAATAATTCTTCATCCCAAAAGGCAGGGCAAATGCCTTTAAAACAATATAAATGGAAGCTTCTATTTTGGTCTTGGGAGGCAGTCATAATACTGTGTCTGGCTGAGATTGGAGTCAGTCAGACAGCACCTCATGCCTTGAGTTTAGATATAGCAAATATTATATCTAATTGCAATACTATAACATCTAGTAATGCCTCAGTTATAAAACAGTCCCACCTCTGACTCTTTGTAGAATACCACAGCACCATAACAGACCATATTTATGAATAATTACATTGTGTTGGACAGTGAGTTTATATGCAGCTTCCAGATACACATAATTAAAACATTCTTGGCCCTCATTTTAAAGCAGCCCTGAGATGAAAGGTAAGGGTAACAAAAAACTTTGACAAAAATATACCTGAAAACTTGGATGGCTGAAGAAAAATTGGAAGAAACAGGATAGTAGTATTGTGTTTAATCATGTGAATCATACACTAGTCTCATGATTTTGGGTAGATTACAAATGACAGAGAAAACCATAAGCAGGTGAATTTTTTGCAAATTTCTTCATCTCTGATGGGAAATAGAATTTTTTTGCAAATTTCTTCATCTCTAATAGCTTGACTGAGTTCAAGGCTGATCCTACAGTTGGCCACATGGTAAGGGGAAATGTGTGAGAATATTTTCTACCAGTGTCAGGCAAGTATATGGCTGGCTAAGTCAGTTGTTTAAGAGTGCCTTCACAGCTTCTGCAGATGACCAAGAACTGATAAGGAATGATACAACTTAACCTAAAATAGACATGAAAATAAGCCAGCTAAACTACTCTATTAAATGACCTATTTCTTTCTTTCCACTGTTCAAAAACTTGGCCCAGCAAATTCCATTCATCTCTGAAAACAGCAGCTCCATGATCTGGATCCCACCCAAGAGCCTCCTCCGCAGGACAGCATCTCTGTTGCATGGCAGTTCCTTTCTGTTAGAGTGCTCCAGAGAAAGAATTTTAATTTTAGGACCTCTTTACTGTGTTTGAGTGATGTAAAAATTCTCTCAGACCTGAGATCTGTTGTGGCTCAGAAGTCCACTAACCCCAGCTACCTGAGCTCCAGTTCAGAACAGTTTAGAATGCACTTAGAAAGCCACTTCTGTGGTCCTTTGGTGCTAAATATTGCTGCTGCCTTTTCCCAACTCTTCTCCTCCTGCTACTGCACCCTGAACTACTATGGTGATGAACAGAATTGTTGCTCACAGCAGGATCTGAGGCTTCTCTGTTTACAAGGGTCTATATGAGTGAACTGGGCTCCTGTTAGTGGCATAACAGGATCTGGTTTCTCATTGTTACTCCTTTTCCTTTTAAGTAGTTAATGTTCAGTCACTAACAATGACTTATTTCATGACTACTTTTCATTACTACTTATTTCATTACTACTCTTATTTCATGACTACTGTGTTCCCCTACATTCCCTCTGCATTGAAGAGGAGTTGGATAAGATAACCTTTATAGATCCTTCCCAACTCAAATAATTCTATGATTTCGTGATCCTTTAAAAGGATCAGCCCAGTACATGACAGCTCATAAGAGTCAGTGACATTAAAGCAAACCTAAATGTCCAATCCATGTCTGTACATGCAGGGGCAAGCAAATCTTGCTGTGATCTATGCCAGCTCTGAGCTGGGAAATGAATAACTGAGTTAACCCAGTGCTCTCCTTTGTGTGGCCTAGTGAACAGATGTGTGGAGATAAAATATACCTCACCCATGAAGGCTCTTCAGACCAGTACTCCTGTGACCCAAGCGAGTGTTGGTCATTACAGCATTAATCAAGGGTGCATTGCTCCCTTTTCCTAACCAGATTTCTCTTATTAGCGTTGGAAATGTTGTTCCCAAGCGGGAAGAGAAAAAGAGTTTAAATAGGGATATGTCTCCACAAACATTTTCTGTTTCAATGAAACAGTTTCATCAGAAAATCCACAGCCAGTTTAGCGCTGGACTCCTATCCAGGCGCTCTGCGGCCTGGTGCCAGTATCACTCACATATTCTTGCTTCAGAAGGCTCTGGTATCTTGAACACTCATTTCTCCTGAAGTAGCATCTCTGAGCAGAAAACAAACCTCATGCAGCAGGTCTGCCTCTTATTGACTCTCCTCCCAGAGGATGCAGCCTCCTCTTCTCTTATGCTGCCAGTTTTCTTTTAAGCCTTTCATCTGAATACTCTCTGAAATACAAGTTTTTAAGCTTTCATTGATATTTGGCTCATATTAAGACAAAACTGTAAGTATGAAAAAACTCTCATGCCTAACCCACACAATTCATTTTTCACCTTCTCCCTTCCCCAGAACTTTTCATTCATTGCTGGTTTTCTTGGCTGCTATACCTCCTTTTTGTTCATTTACATTCCTCATAAACTAAGTTGTTCTTTTATGTAAGGCTCATGTCAGGGATTTCCTATTTCCCAGGGCCTGGCCAGAATTAGTTTAAGCTAAACACCACTGGGTTTTAAACATTTTGTTGCTTTCAAAATGAGTTTGTCATGAATTAACATTCTAATCAGTGTCAGTAAGGGTCTCACTATCTAGACTGTTAGTATATTATTAGATCTAAGTTTGTTAAGAGATTTCTTTCTAAGGAAACTATATAGAATACAATTTTGAAGATTCATACTATATAGGCAGTGCCCAACATATGAGAGCTGACACTAACATAAGAAGTGATATCTCTGACCATTAACATTTTCAGTACATCTTGAAATTGCCTGTGTAATCAAGTGCTGATGGCTGGCAAGAAAGATACCTTAAAAATAGAGAGAACAGCCTTTGTCAAAGATTCAAAAGGCTTCAAATACATATTTAGAGTATCACCTTATTTTTCAAGAAGGGTGGAGGAGCTTTTCCTGGAGCGTTTCTCCTGGAAAAAGACATATATATTTTGTATTCAGGTCTAAACATTAGGAACTCGATCCTGATTTTGTTTATGCCCATGTAAATCATAAGTTGTTTATAAGGCAAATCCCTGCCAGCACAGATTAGAACTTATATATCCAACTTTCTCCCTTCCCTAATCTTTACTAGGGGAAAGGAGTAAAACTAATAGAAAAATCTGACACTTTCTCTCTGAATTTTCCTTGCTGCATTCCTGCCATGGATGGTAAGCGTCTCAGACCCAAATGATAAGAGGCCTGGACAGGTTTGCAGCTATTTTGTGATTCAAAAGCCAGATATTTATGTATTTGAAAATGAGAACTAGGTTGTTCTCTTGTTGTCTTATAGGCATCAGTTATATAACTGTAATGATGCTAAACATGTGCTATAATGATTCCATACTTTTGTACTCCTAATGGCCTTTGTCTTGCCAAACTTGTAACTATAAAGATCATCTTGAACTTTCTTAATATCTTAGATGAAAACACTACATAGCATGGGCAAGCAGACCATGTGGTCACCAGTTATGTTTAGAATTAGTACATGGGAAGTACATTAACATCTGTCATGAAATTTTGCTCCAAAAACAAAAATTTGATATTTTATTTTGACAAGTGTATTTCTTCTATTACAGGATAATGTGACACTCAATCCCCACTCTCACTGAGGCATACCTCTGTTTGGCAAAGTAAGTAAACACATACAAAAATTAAAAAACAAATGTAAGTAAGCAAGTTTTAGTTTTCAACATTATTTATCCCTCAAGTCTCGCTTGGGACAAAACATCCGTGCTCTGAAGGTTGAATGGGAGCTTCTTTATTTTTCTATGGTAGATGGAGCAGTGCTATCAAAATAATGCTACACAACAAGTGAGCCACAGTCTTCACATCCCACTGAAACTCAGAGATCCTCTGGGACAATTCTACCAGATGTGTATACATTTTTTTTTACAGTCTAGAGAGGCATTTCCATCAAACCTCATCTGCTCACTGACCTTCACAATCCTGCTGACATTAAACTTTGCTGGTCTGCAGTGCTCTGTGGACACTGGAGTCTCTTCTCATTCAGATAGCTTCATTGCTTTCTTAGTTTAATCCTCTCATACATGAACCTTTCATTTCTGCCCTTAAGTACTGCTGGTTTTTTTTTTTGTTGGTTTTTTTTTTTTTACAAAGCATATGAAAATTCTATCATTTGCAGACTATAAGTATTTGCAGAAAAACTCATATTTTCATTCCCACTCATCTTTGTCCCGCAAGTGCTATTCATTTATCCACTATATACATAAAAAGGCTCTTTTCATTCATTTTTTTTTTCTGTGGCTGAAAGGACAGGAAGAGAACTGAAGAGTATTACTGAAAACTTTATAGTAACTACCAAATAGCAGAGTTAGTGACTATACCTACTGGCAATGATCCAGATTTGTAACTTGCACATGTGCAATTCACATTTGTACTAAAAACTAATTTCCTACTGAAGCCATTGAAGAAAGATGCTGTAAAGAGCCCAGTCCTCAGAAAAGCTGAGAAGCCCACGCTGAGGGACTGTTGGCCTCTCAAGACTGCAACAAGGGCTGAATTCTGAGCTACTTTCAGAGGAATTTCTGTACCATCCAGCACTAAGCTCCAAATGTTAACCACTGCCATAAAAGTAGTTCTTTTCTTCAGATGGGATTACCTCCTTCTGATCAGACAAGAACATGCAGATAGAATGTCACAGCAGCCAATAATTCTTGGCTGTTGAATAAATATGATTTGTTTCTTTAACACTACAATAAGTGTCCAACACACTCCTATACTGTGATAGAAAGAAGAAAGATGTACTCTGGGACAAAACAGGGGCTTTTGTACCTGCAGAAGTTCTGAGAGACCAGCTTAGCCTTTCTGAGACCCTGATGTACTTCCTCACTTGATCACTGATCCCCTTGACTCATTCTGTGTCAAACAGTGCAATACCAGAAGGGATGAGCTTCTGAGAGACAGTCTCTGGTTTCCGCTACCCCTGAGGATATGCACACGGTTGTTCTTGGAGCTGACTCTGAAACTTTGCAGATCTTCTGTACAGGGACAGAGAAGAGAGCCTTTATGGAACAACTCAGAGCATATGTCCAGAATGGACAAACAGAATGGCAGAGGCCCCTGTTAGCTTTCTGGTTAAAAACTTGTACAGGATTCCAGGTCAAAATTAAGTTAGGAAACTTACTTTGTTATCAGAATTGTTATGACAAATAGTCATCCCTGAGAAAGTATTTGGTTAAGTCAAAGCCAAATCTTGAGCAACCACATTTATACCTAAGGCATCAGCCACAAAAACTTACAGGAAGTGTGAAACATCAGTGCACATGATAAAACTGTGTAATTTAAAATACTCTATGTAATAGGAAACATCTAAATTAGAGGTAGGAATGCCAAGAGTAATAAGAGTGAAAATTTCATATCATGCCTCCTTTGAGCACAATTGCTGTAGTTCTTAACTATGATTAAAAAAAAAGCAAAAGCTGTAGGGTCTTCATCAACATATGGTTAGGCTTTCTGTCTTCCCTTTGCTAAGCCATTTACCATCTCAAAATGACATATTTCTTCCTTTGTCATGCCTATAGACAAGATTAGCAAGCACACACACGTTATACACTTCATTAATCCTTGTGATGATTCATGCGCATGAGGATCATACTCTAATCCAAGTCAGACCACTAAAAATACTTGACCTCCAGATGGCTGTGCCTGTACTGATTGCTGTAGTTTGGTCACACCATCTTTCTTTTCATGTCAGCATAGAACAGATTAAACATACTCAGGCTATTTTTACAAAGGGTGTGTATAGCATTGTGTTTCCTATGCATAAAAGAATTCATTGGGCAAGGATACTGACTAGTTGGAGATGGAGTTCAAAGTCTAGCACCACTGAACTCTGTTCTCAAAAGAGTCTTCAAATCCTAGAAATAAGGCACATCCACATGGTGGCAAGCAGTAAACTTGTCAGAAGATGCTAAATAAAGTGGGTGCATCCTCCTGGAGGCATGCTGGACTGCATGGGACTGGGCTTCACGGTACCTGAGATCTCTGGGAGGTGTGCCAGTGAAGTACTACAACTAAAGAGAAATGTTGCAAGAGAGGAATAACCATGAACCTAACGACTATCTACATGTGAGTTCATCTTTATACTAGATTTTCATAGTTCATAGCTCTTCATAAGAAGTCAAAGTTAGACTCAGGTATGAATGACTTCCTCTAATGTTCTTTTCCATGTCACACAGAAGTCAGTTCTCTGTTTGCATGAGTACTGCAATTTAGTTTTATCTGGTCTTATCACTGCACTGCTCCAAATTTGTTCCATGCGAGCCACATAAAATTCTCTATCAAGAAAGTATTTCTTTTCCGGAATTGATATATCGGATTTCAGCCAACTAAAAGATAGGTCTGTAATTTTAATGTGTTTTCCTAACTGGAAGGAGAAACATGGCAAGTATATGAAACAGGTGAGGTGGCTTATCAGTGGCAAGTTTCTCTCTTTTTTTCTAAGAGGGAACTTAAAGGATGAGCTCATATTCTGTGACAGATTTAGGAAGCTAACACTAAAGGAAATACATACTATCCTAAGAGTATACCGCAAGACAAAGTCTGACGGTCTTACCCAGAGGTTAAGATATATAGCTGTTTTCCAGCCTGCTGGATTACTTAGAAAATATTTATTCATCCCAGAAAGTCTGTTAATCATATGCATAAAGGATCAGATTCCCACCTGGTGAAAATTGAAGTAACTTCACTGGTTTCAATGTTGGGCTCAATGGCAGAAAGTACATACCACAGGCCATTAACTCCTCCTGAGGCTATTGAAAAGGAATTCATCAGATCAGAATAAATGTAGGAAGTTTAATATCTTCCACTATGATCTGTCTGATGTATTTCCTCATAAAGCCTGTCAACAATAGCAAAAAAAAAATAAAAAATCTCAAAGGTCAAAAGCTGTTCTCTCAAACCCCATCTGCACTGCAGTTTCAATAGATGTGCTGCTCAATGTGGTGGATTCTACTTCACTTCAAGCTTTTAAATTAAATCTGGATACCTTTCTGAAATGATATGCTATAGATCAAAGAAAAGCTTGGGCCTGAAGCAAAAATGAGTGAGTGGATTTCCATGGGCTGCATTACATTAGAGTTCAGAATGGATGATCTTAATGCTCACCTAAACATATGAATCCAGTCTCACTTTCTTAGACAGTAATTCACTGCCGTACGTACGCTGATTATGTTGAACTATAAAAATAGATCTAATTTAAAAGACTCACCCTTGAGTTCAGCGAGTCCTCCTGAGTCGCAAAAAATGGTACCTTTTTGTTGCAGACATCATATTATATCCTTTTTTATCAAAACAATTTTAGCAGATCAGGTTTTTGCTTCCTCTGCTTCCATTGCCATATTGGTTAGGAAAATTCTTTGAATTTCCAGTCTGAATTAGCACATGGGTAGTTTACATTTACGCAGTTTATTTCTGTCTTTTCTGACAACCCCGTCTTTTAGCTTAAATAGCTGTTTTCTTTCTGTAACATCTCTGTGAAATGAAAGACTGCTTTGCTAAGAAGATACCACATTCTCCTCACAAGGCTCAGCTGTTCCACCGCTGAATTTCACCATGTTTATCTGTGCCTCTTTGAGTTCAGTTTTCTTGAATACAGGACCCCCAATATTGGCTGTATGACACTGACAGTACACGCTTATTCTTGTAAATTATATGCCAAGTTCACAATCTCAGTTTGCCTTAACTAGTTAATTTCTCGTTTATAGCAAATGTGTTTTTTCTATCCTTATCCAAGCTAAATGCACAATATTTTGTTTTGCAGAAACCTTATCCGCTCTATTTCTCTATTTTCTATACCTTGACTATTTGTACCTCAGTCATCTCAAACATTTATGTCACCAGTGCTGTCCAGACAGCAACCATTAATTATCATGCAGCAAGTGAAAATACTAAACAAACATGATGTCAGCTCTGCTCCTTTGGTCCTACTTTTCTCCTCTGCTTGATAACATCTCTATTTTAAGTATTTCTTTGCCCACCAGGGACCACTTCCATCAATCTCCACTGGTTTAACTGATAACAGCTTTAATCAGGCATCCTGAGGTACTCAATTTCCATTTTCTACACAAGTGGTTGTCCTATCATGCATATTTCACTTCAGAACAAGACCAAAGACAGTGATTTTCTACATTTTAAATAACATATTTACCTGAGAAGTGTAAGTCTTAGTATCTAAGCAAGTCTCAGTCTTGCATGGGAGAAAGAGTCTCCACTAGCAGGGGATGAGTTGGGTATAAAGGTAGAGTGTACAAACATAATCCGTTCCTCCCTTTAAAATCAGGTCACTGTAGAGATAAGAAAGTAGGATCCAGGTGGAAATTAGGAAAATAAAGTTAGTTCTGTGTTAGTTTACTCTCTATGACAATAAAAACAGCATGGATCACTTGTGGGATTCAACTGTCTTCAGTGTTTATGCACATTGCTTTAAACTGGTGCTTTAAATTATGTGACAGAAACAGAAGATCACTGAATTTCTACCATTAAGTATTCAGTTCTGCCCAGCAAAATGACTTCCAATCTGTTCCAGTAATGATCTTGCTCTGTAGACATGAGTCATTACCTGAATCCCACCAAGACTGTTTGAACTCCTCAAGTCCTTCACCCACACTCCCTTTTCAGACAGACAGCAAACGTTTCACTACTATAGACCTGTTCAGAACAACAGACCTTCCTAAACAGAAGTCCCAAATACATAGACTGGTCTCTTCCAGACGCTGGATTTGAACTTCTCTCCTTATGCTGCATATTATCCTGCCTACTCTTTTTCTTCATGCTCTTCTGTATTCTTTTTTTCTCTTCTTCCCCAGACAGTGGTTGCCAGATGACTCTATTCTTCTTTCTGTCTTTTTTGAATCTGTCTATTCTACTCCAAATTCCTCTCTCCCACCTTGTCTCCCTTCCTGCTTTTCATGTCATAGCACAGAAAATTCATGTCTTAATTACTTCTGTGTCTTTCAGCTGACTCTCTGTTCCTTTACATTTATTCTTATAGTTCCCTTGGCCAACTTATCTAGAACAGCACTGACATTTTTCTTGTGCAGCAGGTAGTTGCAAATTGTTTTCTGTGAAGCCTGTTCTTCTAGACCCATCTGTACTCCTGCATCAGCTGATTGTACAGCCTGCTTACCTCCTTATCTTGGAGCTCTGGTAGGTCATTCTTTACGCATATACAGTTCTGATCAGAGATGATCTGCTTGTACGTATAATGTATGTTGTTCTTCCCCAAGTGGTTCTACTGATTCTACAGTTACTTGGATTGCTTCTCCAGCTACAACTAATATCATTGTCCTGTTCTAGTAGTCCCTGCTTTTGAAGACAAAAATAAATCATGGGGGTTTTTTTTAGACAAAGAAACAACAAGAGCTGTATAAAGTTAACTTTTCACTACTTTCTATTTTTTCCTGCAATAACTTAATTTTGATTACTGGAATGAAACATCTGGCTGAGATCTCTCAGCATCTAACCAGACTTTTGTATCCAACTATTGTATTCCCAGGCAATGTGTCTCCCAAATTATGACAACATACCAATACAGACATAAAATGTGTTTATGAGTCTTCAACTGCTGTGGAGGATGTGAGATCATTGGGCTGAATACTTAACCACATTAGGCTTGTTTAGGCTCTATTGCAGCTTCCAAGAGAAAACTTAAAGGTAGTTAAACAGCAAACCGTGTGTCCTCCGGGCACAGAGGAATCCTGTCCTTTCACCAAACTGGCACAACTGCTCTGGCATCATCTCTGCTTATAGAAAGCCTTTGAGAGCATGGCCAAGCAAGAGCAAGTGGACTGCTGGAGCCCTGCACTGCTCCATGCGAATATTTGCAGCCCTGACTCTGCTCCAAGTCAGATGCTCTGCTGCAGCATCCAGACTGGTGAGAGGAACAGGAAATCAGAAACAAGGCAGAGAATCAATCACTGAGAAACTACCAGGGACACCAGGGTAAGGAGGGATAATGTGGGCAACTTAGGCTAAGAGAAATTAGGGAGGACAGGGGCTAAACACGGGCAATTCTATGGCATTTTCTTTTGAAACTCTCAGTTGGTGAGTCATGGAACAGAGGCTCAGCAGTGGAAATCCTGCTCTGAAGCTGCACCCAGCAGTTCCCCTCCCTTCTTCTGTTAAAAAGTAATTTTCCTAGATAACAATTACTATGTGGAACTGTGCAATGGTGGGGTTTTCACTCCTATTTACATTAAACATTATCTACAAACACACCTGGGGAGCTGATAAGAACATGTGTGTGATGCTGTGTGTCTTATGGTGACTGGTACTGATTAAGAAAAATACAGGGCATGTACTGTAACACACACCTTTGTGGGAGAATCAGGAAGGAAAATGAATACGGTGACAAATAAAACATTCTCCTACAAAATTCTCCTTTTTTCAGCTTGTGCCCGGTTCTTTACTAGGGTGCAACTGATACAGGACATTTCAGCAAGTTTTAGTAAGATAATATTGTCCCAGAGATTATAAACTAAATAGGTTTATCACAGGGCTCTCCACCTTCACCAGCTTTTAACTCATTTCTTAGGGGATTTCTGTCTGTGGGTTATCCAGATCTTTGTACTTCTTACTCTTAAAAAACACAAATAATGACTCCCTGCTGCTGGCGGCAGCGTCTGCGTTACTTTGGACTTTGGCCCCTGGGAGTGTCCTGCACCTGTGCAGCTCCAGAACCCTGTGGACTGCTGGTGAGCAGCTCTGTGCTCCTGTTCTGCCTGGGAAGGGCCCTTGTCCATGGGCTGCCTCTGCAGCCCTGCCCAGTAATCCCTGCTTCTCACCTAGGGCTACACAAAGACCCCTGTAACCACATAAATCCTACAAATAATCGATGTAGTAAATGTTTATGTTCAGGAGCAAGGAAAAAAACCTTACAGGTTATAAGCATCCAAATGGGTTTAGTGGAGTAAGTTGTTTTCTGTTGAAAAAGAACTTACTGCAAGGATTACTTAACTGGTATTTTCTCCACTTTTATGTCAAAATTATTGTGTCAATTTTAATTAGACGTGCTTAATGACACATAAAAGTAACCCCAAGCAGAATTGGGGGAAAAGAAAAAAAAAGTCAATTTTTTTACTTAACCAAACAGTGGTAAGAGGAATTTCATTGAAAACCTCAGCACAGCAAAATCGTGCACACAAAGAGGCAGTACCCTTCAAAAGGCACAGTCATTCATAAAATGTAACACATAAGGCTGTGGGAAGGAGCTAAAAGAAAGGCCTTTCTATTCCAAAACAAATTTACAATGTCAGAAATGAAATAAAGATGAGTGGAAGGTAAGAGCAAGCAGAACAGAAAGTATTAATTATTTTGTGCAGGGACAAAAATGTAACAAAAGAAGGGAAATGAGAAGCAGCACTTTGCCAGCAAAACCATCATATGAGCTTTTAGATCACAGAAATTGGCAAGAAACGGAACACTGTGCCTGTAAGTCCAAGACAGAGGTGGATGGGGTGACCGCTGTTTTAGCCTTGTACTTCTGGGACAACATTTGTAAATAGAGACAAGAGAGACACATCCAGGGCCAAAGTGAGATGAAGAAAAACATATGAGAAACCATAAACTAACTTCTTATGAAAAGCGGAAAATAGCTGAACTCCTTCCACCTTCTCATGTAGTACTGTAGCTTAGACTCAAATAGCAGGAACAAAAACTGGTAGCTGTCACTTTTTGTTGTTCAATTGCCAGCAGCAAATGCCTCACAGAATATGTATGTGTATATATGGCTTGTAGCTGAAAATTTCTCAAAAGCTGAAAATGTTTACAAACATGAAAACAAGTGAAGCCAAATACCAATGCAAATCCTGGTCTCTCTTAGATGGCTGGCAGCATGGTGAATGCGTGCAGCAGGATGGAAATAATGCCACATTTACCTTTGCAAAGCTTTTTCAAATATCTGTATCCAATCCAAGACTGCAGGGACTGATGTGCAGTGAGGTCAGGCAGGAATCCAGAATGCAGCCTAGTTGAGCATGTGGGCAGCAACAGCAGAGCCCCTTCAGAAGGCACTCCATGCTCCAGCCTTACACAGCTCTGTCCTACTTGGGAGGTGTCCACATACAGGCTGACATCTCTTGAGTGAGGGCTACCCTTCACTTTGGAACCCTGAATTAAAGAGAGGCAAAGGAAGATCCTTCACAATCTTTACTGCATCCCAACTGATTAGAGATGTTAACCATTACTGTGTGCAATTTTGCTGCAAAACCCAAGGAGACAGTCCCTATCTAAAACCCAGGCACAAAGCAGTTTTCGGTGTCACTGTTAACTGGATAGAGCAAATAAATAAGATGAGTGAAGACAGGCTTGTCAGACAACCAACAGTTTCTTGAGACGTAGAACCATAAAATCATTAAAGTTGGAAAAGATCTCTAAAATCTAGTCCAACCACCAACCCATCACCACCATGCCCACTAACCGTATTCATCAGTGCTGCATCTCCATGGTTCTTGAACACTTCCAGGGACGGTGACACCTCCCTGGGCAGCCTGTGCCAATACCTCACCACTCTTTCTGAGAAGAAATTCTTCCGAATACCCAACCTGAACCTCCCCTGGTGCAATTTAAGGCCATTCCCTCTCATCCTGTCACTGTTACCCAGGAGAAGAGGCTGGCCACTGCCTTGCTACAACGCCCTTTCAGATTGTTGTAGAGAGCAATGAGGGTCTGAATGGTTAAAAGTTACCTAGTAGATGAGTACATTTTGTTAGAAGGAAGCAAAGCTCCTCAGCATCTGCGGGAGTGAACGTCCACCCAGTCTGACTGAGAAGAAGATGGTTTCTTGTTTTCTTCTATGCCTACTTTGTCTTGAAGGATGTGCACTGCAGAGCTCTGGGCAGGGCTGCTGGGTCTGCTGGGTCTGAGCGCGGGGCAAAGCTCCTGCAGAGCCTCAGCAGGAGGGGTATGCAGCCATAAAGACAAGAACAGGGTCTTTAGAGAGGAGCTGTTTGACTTTGACAGCGCCTACAAGACTGAAGGCAGAAGTAGGATTTGATCCTTGAATATCTATTGCATTTTCTCTGGACTTCTCACTTGATCAGGTCTTAAAAAACAAGAGTCAAAACTAATCTGTTCTGGAATAGGTCCTAAAGGCAGTTGATGATAATGCAGTTAAATGTTCTAAGGCAGTTGGATCCCCCACAGCAAAACTACTGCACAATGGATTGACTATGAACCTCCTCCCCAGCTCTCTGCTCTTTACTTTCTCCCCAGTTCAATCTACATGAGAAGTTTAGATCTTAGAACAGCTCCACCATCATCGATTTTCTGGTAAGCTCCTCTTTGTACCCTTCCTTCTTCTACATAACAGGGAGCAGGGTGTTTCCCTGTGTGTCTCCAGCACCCAGAAGAGCACCCAGAATTTCTCATGGAGCTCTGCACCACTGCAAGCAGACCTGTGCTCACAACAACAGCGCTGGGCAACCACAGAGAGAAGCTGGGTTGCCTTGGTGTTCCCCCAAATCCCAATCTGAGCTCCCACACTATGCCACCCTGCACACTGTCCATCAACACACTCAACCTTGCTAGCATGGGCCTGGTAATATGAGATACAAATGGAAGTTGTTTGGGCTGTTAATTAAGACCATCTGTGTTAATTTTACCTCCTCTCGAAACAAAGCAAAACAAACACACAGAGAAAGCATTTGACAAGGGGAAAGAGAAGAAGAAAATCAATAGGGAAATAAGTAACATTTTTAAATCATCTAAGAAGGGTATTAAAATAACGCAGATTAAAGAGCAAACAAAAGATCTGAACCAAGCTGATGGTGCCCTTTTAAATGAACATGTGTACATTTATACATTCACATATGCCCTACAGGTGCACTTGCCAACTATCCAACCAGACTTTATAAAGAACACGCGTGATTTTCTCTCCTTTCTCTCCACCCCACCAGACGTTTTTGCTATGAAACAATCTAAACACATTTAGCCTCTTCCTGATATAAACTGTTAATAATTATTTCAAGTATACAAAGACTTGCTGCTTTGCTTTTTCTCAGTAAGATCTTCTGTTTATTACTCTTGGTGCTACATCCATCACCCTGACTTTTAGATATTGGTACAGTATATTCAGTAGGAAAATGGAATTACTAATATCTCTTCAAATAATTTTCTTGACTCTTGGACTCTGTTTCTTAGCAGAAATCTGTGAGAATGTTGTTGATACTGCTTGACAGACTTAAAACCTGTTGGGAGAAGAGTCTTGAAGCAAATCTGAAGTCCAGCTCATCTTGATGTCTCACCACAGAGAACAAATCTGTCATTCTGTGAGAGAGAGTGAGAAGCTTCCTCTCAAGGCAGCAGGGGAGGGTGTTATGTCCATCAACCAGATTTGACAGGAGGCAGGTTGGGATCTTCAGAAAAGCTGAATAATGTCCTGCTGATGGGATTTGGACCAACTTGGCTACTAAGCTGGTGGTTTTGATAAGAATGATGTGTCCATCCTTGGGATTACGTCACTGTGAAAATTACGGAAGCCACATAGAGCTGCTTTAAGAATAACTAGATCTTTGTCAAATATTCAGAGTACTTTTATGTCAAACCCACAGAAGACTGTTCCCATTGTGCATCACGTAGATTATCATATTTTGGCATGACTCTCATCGCTGCACTGAAACTCTTATCTTGTTTTGCCAAACTCATATGGTCTGTTGTGTATGGTATTGACAGTTTCCCCCCATCAGTATCTTGGGCATCTGGAGCAGCTGCAATTGGATCTGCAGTCTGCAGAATCTCTTGCATAAGCATGAAAAACATAAAATTAAGAAAATTAATCTTTCAGTAAGCAAAGCAAGGGAGAATTGCTACAGATGGTGCCTATGTCTTTTTCAGCTACCTAGACATCAGGAGGAGAGGGTCAAAGAGGCAGAAAAAGTTCTTTAAAAATCTTCTAGCTCTCTCCCATCTGTAGATGTCTTCCTTTTAAAAATGAATCTTTGTAAGTGCTCCCAAATTTCTCTTTCTACATTCTTCCCCATGTAATTCTTATTCTACCACTTCGCTTCACATCTCTGATAATCAGTAATGCCTAAAATAGATTTTTCTGTCCACCTTCCCCAATTTTTCCACTGCACTTTACCTCACACTTCCTCCAATCTATCATTAGGAAACATTTTAGACTCTGCTCTCTCTTTTAATCACTGCATGATCCAAGTCTAGCTGCTTCCTCCTACACAATAGCTCACAGATTCAACCTTTCTCTCAGCAGCCTGCTAAGGTTCATAGCAGGATCCTATCATTTTGCACTTTGTCTGTAATAATCTGGTCTCCAGCCATGTTCCAGCCCTACTGATGCCTTTACTTCCATTCAAAACACAGAGATCAGAACTGCGTTCCTGGCCCATTGCTTTGGCTGCATCACTACGCTCCTTCTGTTCTTCCAGTGGCTTCACATTTCCAAACACAAGCATCTTGTCTTTGCCTTTAAGACCTTTCACATTTAGCCTCAACCTGTCTGTGAAATATATTGGTCTGTCAAACTGTCAGTTCCTCCCCATGATCTGGCAAAGATGACAGCCTTGCTTAGCATGTTTTCTTCCTCCTCAGAAGAAAAGGAAGCTACTTCTATGCTTTCATCTGCCTGTTCCCTAGGCGTAAGGAAAAATACTACGGAAAATATTTTATTTAATATTTCCCAATTCCCCTGCATACTTTTCTGTCTGTGGACAGACAAATAAATTCTATAATTCCTCTCCTGCACAGACCAAATGCAAAGCTGTGATTTTAACATACCTGCTAAGCCCCATTCACCTTACACCTGCTTCACCTTTTCATCTGACTCCCATTGTGCTCACCTACAGTGACTGACATAGATTGGAATTGTATACTCTGCTACTTGCCTTTCACTTGCAGATGGGATCTCTTTCTGCTCATATAAATGGTATTTGCGACTGCAAGGAGTCTTTCTCTGGAACTGTTACTAAAGAATTCCAAATCACTTGATTTTTATTGAAGCAAGGAGCCTGGCCCAAAAAAGTGGTTGGGTGCCTGACTTACATTTAGACGCCTAACCTCCCTTGGAAGTCAGTAGCAATTTAGGTACTTTAAAGAAACAAGACATCTTCCTCCACAGCTCTGCGGGCTTTTTTTTGAGGCCACAAACCTAGTAATGGGGACAGGAGAGGCTGCACGTTGTCAATGCCACCTATGATTAACGGTGGAGTAAGATATACTGCATCTCTTCCTAGCAAAGGAAGATCAGTTAATAGGTAGTGCTATGCTAATCTCAGATTGTCTTGCCTCTTCATCTGCTTTCTTTGCCTCACACCAAGTTACCCATTTTCTCTCCTCATTTCTTCTGCCATTCAGTGAATGACATCCTTGAATAGCAGTAGCATCTTATAGCCATAGTGTTAATCATGCTTACACAAGTGAAACGGTGGCCAGTTCCAGAAGGTTTTGCTCCTTTGACCTTGTCACAAATTACAAAGAACTGTTTTGTGCCCTACATATAGGGGCTTTCCCATTATGGTTGCTCAGCTGCCACAACCAAGACTTGCCTTTAAGTTAATGACCTGGTCACAGAATCTAGCATTGCAATGATTAATTTTACTGAACAAAGGTGTTTATTCCCAGCTATCATTATTTTTCTGCCTGCCTAGGTCTTGGGAACCTTTTTAGGCTGTTGGCTTGTTGCACTCTGGGAGGGGTTATGATGCTGGATTGGGCAGGACTTTGAGACAGCTAATGGTTATTAATGACAAGACTCATTGTTATATAATTGCAGAATATGGGGAGGCTATTATACTTAAGTAGCTTTGGCCAGCTCTCCTTCTTTCATAGCGGCCAAATTCTCTTACCTGAATTGTTTTGCTTAATAAAGCTGTGGTCTTTCTGACCATTCGTCATTTGCTTATTCAACTGCTATGAATTCTTGGCAGTGAAACTTAGTGTAACAAGAGTTATGATATGGAGTTAAATGACAGAGTATGGAAGAGATTTTAACTTCATTAACTCTTAGCCACCGAAGTGGAATGGTATTATATTTGGATTTTTTATTCTTCTGATGTTTCTAGAAATCCTGCTGAAACATTGCTGACTAATGTTCAGACACTCATAAAGCTTAATCATTAAAAATTCTATTTATTCCAGCTCCGATGGAGATGTAGGTTACACTGTTTTACGTGTTAAAAACTTCTATTCATTAAGGACCTCAGACTTGAATTAAATCCCACAAGTTTAGTTTAGAGGTTAGTTTTTCCAGTGAACAAACTAGAAAGTTAAATTTTACCCCAAAGAAATCACAGCCATTTATGTTTAATTTTATTTCCTGTGTGTAGAAGATGGACTGAAAGTCAGATCAAACTGAATCCTCATAACTTTTGTAAGTCCTTTCCCCATCTCTTACAGGAGATGAGAGTGTTTGTTATAAAACACTTGCAGTTACACTGTCAATTTAGCATTACACATTTCACTGAGCCTTGTACCCTGACAACTCACAGTGAGCATGTATAATTTCATTCCAGACCCATTCTGGATGAGCCAATATATACAAAATATAAAACCTTTGAAATTTCAGACTGGCAAGTATTTTATAAATACATGTGTAAATAATACTGTAATTTTGTGACCAAAAAAACCACGCTCTCATGCTTTGCAGGTTCCTTAGACAATCCAACAAAGCATGTCCACGAGGAGGAAGATCTACCTTAGACAAAGGGATCCATCATAAGACAGTGAATGTAATCATAATGACTTCTCTCCCACTATGCTGAGGCTATTTGCTTTTTCACTCCTCATCCATTGTCATACAACTGTTTGTTTTTTTCCTATTTCCCAGTACTGCTCCTGTATTCTGACTTCCATAGCCACACAGACCTGCTCCAGGGCAACACTTAAGTACAACCTTCAGCATGTGATCTTCAGGAAACTTTATCTTGTGCCCAACTCTAATGAGCTCTTATGATCAGTGTGTTTAAATATTGAAATGCTGGCAATTATTCAGATAGTAGCACTTTTTTGGACTGCCTCCATTTCAGCAGAAGTTTTGCACAGTTGCTATTTTCAGGTGGTGTCCGTGTGTAAGAGTGAAAACCGTCAATGATTTTCTCAAACTAAATATCTTCATCACTGGTGTGCTGCTTTGCTGCTTCAGGTTTCATTAGTGACTAAAGTCACAGAGAAATCTTCAGATGTTCTGAGGTCCAAAAGATCATCGCTGGAATCACTCTAACATTCAACATGTCCTGCTGATGCTGCTGTTCTCTATAGAAACTTTTTTAAAAAGCCTCGTGTAGTAAATTCATGATTCATTTGCAATCTGTAACTCACCAGTTTCAAAGGATCTGCTTTCTGTCCAAGAGCTGCATAAATATACTGTTTTTCCTTTTTTTTTTTTTTTATAGGATTACTTTAGAACAAACACTTCATGTTATGATTGGTAATTAAATCAGTAAATCTCTAAGACAATTCACAGCTTTCTGATTTATTAGAGTGGTCAGTGCAACATTTTGTGTTCACATTGTGCTCTTTGAAAATTATATACGGCTATGCTGACAAGTTAATTTTTTTCATGACATCTCTTTGTCACTTCCTAATGAGCCTGAAGAATGCATCTAGCGCAAATATTTTTCATAGTGTACTTTCTGGAGTACTTAGCACTTATGTTATGTATCAGCATATATTCCCAGCAATTTATCAGCACTTCAGCCCAGAAAGTTCTCTGACAAGAGTCTAATTTTACACATATTTTCCCAAGATTCACAACTAATGCATGCAAATAAGCATACAATATACACGTTTGTCAAGGAGAGGAAGAGGGGAGTATCAACACATTTGGATCTTCAGTTAAGACAAGTATGCAAAGAGTTGGTTGTTTATTCAAAGTCTATCCAAACGTATCTGAATCTCTTGGCTCTGGAAAACAATCGGAAATCTTGCAAGGTCAAATTTTCTCATGAGATTACCTCTAATACCTCCTCAGCATCAGTCAGGCCAGTAAAAATACCACAAACTACTCTCCTGTCCACTCCTTCTCCCAACCGAAAATGGAAAAGATGAGGAATGTGAAAATTAAACAATTAATCAAATTTTTTCCGACCCTCAGGAAAAGGCTTGGTTCGGTTCAAGTTTTTTTTTTCAGAAAGTTTCAGGTTTGCTCTTGTTTTATGCAAACTTATTCACTTAACTCAAATCTGTATGTGAATTGCACTCATTCTCGTGGTCAGAACTATCTCAGTTAACTTTAATGGTCTTAATAAAAGGCCCATAGACTTTCAGTCTCAGAGTACAATGTTTACTAGGGGTTCCTATCCTTACATGCAATCACATTCCAAATTTATTACAACTTCCAGCTATTATGGGGTCCTTTTTCCAACAACTCTCCTGACAAGAAAAGAAAACATCGTTGTATAAATCTACTTTAACTGTGCCCAGGCCTACTTGAGCCTATGCCTCACACAAATTATTCCGGACTAAGTGGGATTTAATGTGATGCAGAGATATTTTGCAGGAATTTTGAGTATTGATATATCATGCAAAATTTTTCCCCATAGATGATTCTTTGAAACATTATATTCTGTTGAGAAGGAACTCTAGCAACCATTTTGCCCTGATCCCTATTCTGTGTGATGTTCTTCAGAACAAGTGACCTTCTGACCTTACAATTCCCAGAGCCTAGTTCTCATTCAGTTTAGGAACAGTTTCAGATTATTTATCAAATAATATTTTAAAAAAATCACTGCAAACTGTTACCTTAGTCTTGCATGAAACCAAACCATTTTCTTTGCAATAAATAAAACAATATAAATAAAATATGTATTAGTATGCAAATACTGTTCACTGCCTGTATCTGAATGAGGTTTTCAATAGCTTCTGATTGCAACAGAATACACAGTAACACCAAATGAAAAAGTTCAAAGTGGAAAATCTCCTTTATCTTTCTTCACTTTCCTTTGGACTGTTAAGACAAATGTCAAGAAAACTATTCCAAAATTAAGTTTTTGCCAAAGTGCTCTGTAACCAAAATAGAATAAATGTAGCATTTTAGAAGAAAGGAAATTAGAGCCATGAAATTGCACAGATTATATTATTGGGTTGTTTTTCTCTGTAAAGAAGCTCGTGATACAAGAGATGAAATGTCTGAAATAAAGAAAAAGATAATACAATTGCAAATGCAGATTTGAACTTTCTCTTTGCTACAACAGATGTGAGAATGCCAAGTTTTCATTTCTGAAGATGTTTATATAGCAACTGGTAAAACAGAAGTAGTTTTTCTTTCTGATTTTAATGCCATCTTTTTATATTTGCCCACTTTGAACAGGAATTATGAAGTCTTCTGTATTTGTCAGTCACTGTGCTTTGTTCAGAACACTATATTAATTTTGTCTGGAGTTTGATAATTTGGTTCTTTATAGTCTTCTATATGCCTTATTGAAAAAAAAACAAACAAACTTAAAAAAAAAAACCCTACACTATATAAAGAAATGAAAATGACTTATCTCAACAACAAGCCTTCACTTTTCTAAGAGGTCAGTGAAAAAGAAGATGCTTTGCACACTCATGATGAAACTGAAATGAATCATTGTACTGAAGTCATTGGTTGGCATGAGGCAAGTAGCTAGGCTGGGACTAGACTCAGTTGCATTTTATTTCAGCTCCCAGATTTCAGCTGCCCTGAATTATTCATTGTTAGGCAACAGAATAAAGTTATGGGGAAAAAAAAATGAGGGATAAAGTTATTTCAGCAATGAAGAGAGATGTCCATCATCTATTTTGAAAGTTATAGAGGTATGTTTATTTAACACTTTCTGAAAGACCTTAACGGTCTTTTTTTCTTAATGGTGTGCTTACCTTTCTTTAGCATTTTTTCTCTGCTCCCACATTACCATTAAATGAGAATATTCTTTTCATCCTCTGACGCAGACAATATTCAGTAAGATTTCAGTTTAAGTTAGAAAGATCACACAGAAATCATTGCACACTGAAATGCATGCTTCCCATGCAAAACAATTCAAGCTCACTCCTTGGTGTTCTAGGTTCAAGGGGGCTGATGTTAGAAATTTTATACTATGTTTATACTAGTAAAATGATTACACTCAGAAAGTGTGAACAGTTTCCCAGAATCATCTGTTAGATAAAATTATTAGAATGCATCCTAGGTTTAGTAAGAGACAACTACTATTCTCCCAGTTAATGCTAAGGCATGACACACATAGCACAGGGCAGGGTCTTTTTTCATGAAAAGCATGGATGAGGCTGTCCTGTTGTGAGGAGAAAATGCATTTAGTAATCACAAGCCGTGCCATGGCACTTATCCTGGAGGTTGAGATTAGTTCTATTCTCTTTACTGTAAGAGATCAGCTGTACATATACAGGGCAGGGAGTCAGATGGTACTGCTGGGGAGGCAGTGGTCAATGCAGCAAAGATGGAACTTGAGTGAGTTGCAGTGAATGATACCTGATCTTGAACAACTGCATTCCTTACTAAGAAGGACCAAGATATATCTTTCAGACATGCTGGAAAAGTAATGGCAGGTTCTGTGCATGCCAACGATTTGAAAAGCAAGCTACATATCTTTCTTCGTGCACAGGAAAACAAATTCAGTCACGGTAGATGAATCTTAAACAGTGGAAACAAGATGTCTTTCAGATGAAAAATAAATCTGATAATGGTTTTGTACTTAGAACTTAGTAACATCTACACAGATGACAATGTAATTACATGAAACAGCAAATAGGTTGAATTCCTCATGAAATTGGTATTACCTCTCTGTTATGTTGTTTTAAGCAGTTCTAAAATTCTTCCAATAATTTGTGCATTCCTGAGCCACAACAAGATAATTTTCCTTTTTTTCCTTTTCCTTTTCCTTTTCCTTTTCCTTTTCCTTTTCCTTTTCCTTTTCCTTTTCATTCCCTTCCCTTTTCCTTCCCTTTTTCCTTTCCCTTGCCCTTCCATTCAGTCAGAATGTTTGGTATTGGTTCTAGTGAGGGAGCATCACAGGAGTTGTCTCACAAAACCAGTGACTCCCTCGGAATATGGTGATGAGGAGTTTGTGCCAAACTGAAAAGATAACGGGCAGACACTCCTTTGACCTCCACATTGGGAACTCCAATTTTGTGACCTGATTAGATTGCAGGCAGGTCTTCCTCCACCAGAAGGCATCCTGTCTTTTTTCCCCTCAAACTTTCCTTCCTTACTATTCCAACAAATCATAAAAGTGGGAGGCAACTCCATCAGCTCTGACGATCTCAGCATTCATCAGCTACAGAGAATTTAAACATATAGATCCAAAATAGATCAACTACCATTCTGTATTTAGCACTCTTCTATCCTCAAACCAGAGGCTCAGAAGGTCAGGCTTCCTGAGTCAGGAAAGAGAGTCAGACTTAGAACAAAACCTCAGAGCTGAGACTCTTATCTCTGCACCTGTGGGATAACATGCCTGGTAAACTAGATCCCACACTGCCAGCTTTATGGAATCGCATCAGGAGCACTGAAGTTTTTGTGATGGGAACAAAGTACACAAACAGAGACTGTACTGAAACCAACTACATATTTCATTGAGTAACATCAATGATAAATTACTAAATTTGGTAACTAGATTTAACAGAAGTATGAATCTTGTATGTGCTGAGAAGATTTAAAGTGAAATGAAATACAATGCGGTAGGAAAGAATTTCACATGGCTGCTACTAGTAAAAATACAGTTTTATTCTGTTGTGTAAGAACAAACATGAAGTTTTCCAGGGTATAAATAGATTTGGTGGAATTCTATATTAACAAACAGGTGAAAATGGTCTAAGATAAGTTAATATAAAGTCCATAAGTTCACTGTCAATCAAATCAGTTTCTTCTGACTGTGTATCAAATGTATGAAGACTGCTCTGGTTTCAGGCGTATTGGTTTGGGATTTTCCAGTGCTCTGTGCTGCTTGATCAGGAACACATGAGACCACAGAAGTGTCAAAGGATATCATTGGCAATAACCCAGTAGCAAATCTTTCCTCTTTTCTTTCACGGTCCATTTAATTGAACACTCATATCAGTGGCAGATTCATTGCAAAGCACATTTTTCATTTTTATGTCCTTTTTATGAAAGCTGTAAAGTTATACGCTTAAAAGACTTTGGCTAAAAAAAATCATGTGAAAACGGATAACATTTGCTTTCCTAAGCTCGGGATGGAGCAAGTGATTAGTATTTTGAATATTCCCGAATCTGAAGCATTTTTATTAACAGTTCTATTTACAAGCTATTACCAGATGTCTGATATAAAATGCATTTTTGAGAGATTAAATTCAAAATACCTGCTACGTTTATGAAACTGGGAGAGTCCAACTATTCTTATAGGACACACTGGGGAATACTGGACGAAAATGCTGGCTGGTGAATTGTTTTTCCTAATTTTTCTCTTTTTATGCCAACCTGCGTATATTTAAGTACAGTACAGAACCAGGAGCTTTCTGCCCACTAATAGGTTCTTAGTACACCAGCACTATTTGAAACAGTCCAAGCAGATAAAAAAATCAGGGCTAAACCCGGGTCCCCCTTTTTTATGGAAGAAAAATTCCCACTGACATCAATGAGAGTTCTACCTGACAACAAAATAAAGAAATTGGCCCCAGATAGTATCTCCAAAGGGGGCTTCACTTGCAGCACACAGCTGGCTCTCATGAGCCAGATCTCTAGAATTCCATTATTCTTCCCCCACCCCATGAACTTACTGAGAGACCCAAATCAAGAATAATACCTCTGTTCCAAGAAGTGAGGTTAAAATGTGTGCCACACGTTCTGAACATGCACGCACAGATTACAATCACGTCATTGTTCTCAGAAGAAAAGGCCACCATGCTTGCTACAGTAAAAATAAAGAAATTCACAACAGGGTCGTCAAAGAAATAGAGACGTAAAAGTCAGCAATGAAAAGACCTATTGGTAGATCCCAAAAGTTCTAGGCTCCTTATTCAGTTCAGTTCACTTTATCCAGCAACTTCTTGTTACAATATACAGAAACAGTTCTCAGAATGTAAAGATCAAGGGTTCAGGAAATTGCCTGCTTCTCCCTCTTTCTCTCTGGCCCAGTGAATCCTGGTTCCCTTTTTTGTATTTCCTTGGTCAAAGTGGACTCAGATTACTCCTCCTTGCTCTTCCACAGTCATGGATTAAGGCATTCTAGTGAGAGATCTGAATCTGCCCCAATGTAGATTCTTCACATATACAGGCTGCAGGAGCACAAAGTTAGCTTATTTTACGGAAGAGGATGGGGGGAGTGTCTGTGCTCTAAATTTATAATTAAAGCAGCAGACACAGAAGAACTTTGTGAGGAATTCCTTTGTCAGTATATTCTGAGCAGGTCCTGATCTCTAGATTAAGCAGTTCAGTGTACTTTGGTGAGGAGGTGTCAAAGTATTGAATCCCAGTTGAGTTTGAGCACAACATTTGTCCTCGGCCACTTAGTTTGATCAGGGCAGTCTTCTCTTGCATACTTGGTCATTCCCAACCTATGAACCAATGCGGAGTGCCAACAAGCTTTTGTCAGCACCCTAACAACAAAATTCACGGAGGGGTCCTCATTCATCAGCAAAGCGGTGAAAACTCAATCTTTTTCTTCCTTCTATACACTAACAGATTGGATGGGAAGAAAATGAGTTGAAAGAGACCATATATATTGTCTCTTTTTAATAAGCTTCTCTCCATGAATGGGAAGTGCCAAGCCAGTCTGCCACTTGTTTTTTTGTTACTGCTAAGCTCTACAGGATGCTGCAAGCCTTGCCAACAAGAATAACTTCACTTTTTATCATTTATGTTTCCTTCTAGAGTTCCTTTAATTTGGATAGGTTTTCATCAGGTGTTCCCTGAGCAGTGACTGCAGTGTGACTTTTTTTCCCAACACCTCAACACAAATCCTAGAATGAAATTCAGGGCTATGCAATCTTCACAATGATGTTTCAGGAAGCAAAGTACGGAGTGTACCTTGTACAGATGCAGCCTGTTGTGATTAATGAGACTGCTGAGTAATGACACGTTTTTCTCTCTGATCTTCTTCTGACATCAGCTAGAATATTAGTAGAGTATCTATGGAAAAGTTCAGGTCAAAACTATGAAAGGAAAGGAGAAGTGAGAACTCTTTGTAAAGGTCACTGAGAATTCAACGTGAAAGCTGGGTAACTTAAATATTAGAATGTGCATCAGAAGTAGCGTATCACTGTGAGTCAGAAATACTGCTAGGAACAGAACCTTAGTGATTTAGCCATGTGCCAATGAGCTACATGGGATCTGACTCTTTTAAGGTCTCTGACATTCCTTGTTAGTGCTCTGGCTATGTCATTGTGGATTAAAGCGAGGCACTGCATTTATTTCAGCAATTGAATGAGCTGCTATCACAGTAACCCTAATATCTTCCAGGTTAGGAAGGGGGTTATATAGGCACAGTCCAAAGAGGAAACATAGGACATCCCATATAGCTGTGTTCAACATCACTCTCAGGCCATTCTTGTCCAAAAAGCTTCTCTGAAGTAACAGTCACTCCTCCCAGTGAACCCTTCTTTCTACAGAGTTTGTGGAGAGATTCATAGATTCATAGATACATTAGGTTGGAAAGGACCTACAAGATAATCTAGTCCAACCATCCTCCTGTCACCATCCCTACCCAATAAGCTAGTAAACTAAATCCCGTAGCACCTCATCTAAACGCTTCTTGATGTAGCAATTCTCAAATATTCTTCAAAGATGCAGCAATTCTCTCAAAGATTCTTCAAAGATGCAGCGATTCTCTCCATAACCTTGGAAATGCTTGCTGCTTTTCAAATGACAATGTGATTCTTGGGATCTACTGATGAATTCCCAATGAGTGCACAGGTTTAAAATTAGTTCCTAGGTTAAGTTTAGAGTTAGATTTTGAAAACAAATGCAGAAATTTTCCTGACATTGAAATGGTCATCAGAAGAGCCGACACCTAATATGATCATATTGGTTTCCTAAAGCTGAAGCAACAATATATAATTAAACTTCACCAGGCTTTATTCACAGTGTACTCTTTGCAGGAAAAACTCTTTTCAGCCTTCTGGAGTTGGTGAGCCTATACTGCAGTAGAGTTGGGTGACAGCCAGAAAATGATTGTCTTTGGAGGATTGTGGGTAATGTCTTGCTAATTAACTATAATGGTAAACCTGGTAATGGTTAATAGTGGGTTCGGCATTGCTTTCCCATCTATCAGATGTTATCCGTTCAAGGAGAAAAATATTTGTAAGATGATTTCACTTATGGTTTCAACATATTCTAAATGAACAATCTTTGTTCTCCCACAAATGGTACTGTGTTGGATAACACAGTTGACAAGGTTTCATAAATCCTTTTCCAAGTTCAGTTTAATTGCAGTTCAATATTCTTTTGTTTCTATTAACCCAGGTAAATAAATAGAGTGAACAGGCAATTTTGAACTGTGATCTATGGCATGGTCCCTTATATACTGGCACACATGGAATTCTTGCAGATCACAAATCTGCAAAAAACATGTCTGTGTCTTCCAACAAAATGTCATCAAACCTCTGAAGGAGTCCATATTTATACTTTCCATGGTGCACTACAGCTTCACATTCAGAACAGGCAGAACCTAAAGCAGCAACCTCAAAACAGAGGGAGTGGAAGATTCTCCCGAGTCCTGCTCTTTCCAAGTACTAGAACTGCAATCTATTTAAACTAATATATCATACGATGAAAGTGATTCTCATTTTTTCCCCCCATCTTTCCCTTTTCCACAGAAGCACTATATTTGTTATTTATTATAAAACGATCTTCCATTCTTTTGGATTACTACCTAATACCCCATATCTCTGCTAATGAAATGCATACTTCAGAATTCACTGTTTTTAATTGGCAAAGTATCACAAAACAAAACCAAACAGATTTTGGTGAGATTCTCAAAGAAATAAGAAAAAAAAAACAAAGACAAAAAAAAAAAAAAACAAACAAAGCTATGATATAATAGAAATAGGCTATGAGGTCACTATTTATAGAAAGTTATCTATGTTGTCCTATGCAAGGCTGTGCTCTGATCTATCTGTTCAACATGTCTATAGAGAAGCTGGATGAGCAAGAAGGCAACAATGCTTACAGATCATATAAAATAAAATAGAGTAGCCATAATAAAAATGAGCACAAAGAATTACAGAAGAATTTCAGATTATTCGAGGGCTAAGAGATTTTTGAAGTTTAATAGTGACAAGTGTAAAACAACTCACAAAGGAGAAAGCACCTTATTGTTTATTCATTGATTAACTCTCAGTGCTAAGGAAATCAGTTCTGGAGTGACAATGAGTAGCTACATACAAAAATAAAGCAATGCTCAGTAATGATCAAAAAGACTGCTATGCTAGAATTTTAGGAATTAATAGAAAGAACAAGTTTTAAAGAAAAAAATATACCAATACGTGTTTGATGCAATCTGTGGTTCTGGTTCCTGGAAGGTACCATATGAAATAGAGAAATTAGTGAGAAAGGTATGTTTAGATAGCAGAAGCTACCATACATGGGCAGATTAGGAACAGTAGGGTATTCTTAATCCTTGACAAGAATCCCAAAGCTTCAGAGGAAAGCATTGTGGAGAGGTTTATTGGAGTACACTGAGGTACTGGCCCAGACAAAAGCACATCATTAATAGCTACAATAAGCAATGATCCACGAAGAAATCTCTCACTCATGAAGACTGTAATCTACTGACTGTCAGAGGCTGGGAAAGTATAATAGGGAAAGAAAACAATACTTGCCTTGTTCTTGGATTTTTCTGTAAGTATGTTGTCTCAGGCATCAGTCGTTGGTGATGGTCCGGACTAATGTGGTAGTTTATCTATTCTTAGGATCTCCTAAGAAGAAAATCTCTTCATTTCCCTTTGGATAAGGGTTTCTACAGTGCAGTAAACTATATCTGAAGTTGTCACCAGAGGCTTTCATTATGTAGAGAATTAGGCATTTTTACAACATGATTCACCCAAACTAGTTCAGACACCTACATTGGAATGAGGTGAGTCATACTCCACAAATGTTTGTTTCTCTCAATTGACTACAAAGGGAGTCAAGAGTGATTATTTTTACGGTAGATGTTTTTATTTAGTCAGAGGACTTCATCTACTATATTCATCATTTTTCTTTTCTATGAGTGAAATAAAAATGGTCAGGAATACAACAGAACAGCAGCAAGCCCAATTAGTACTGCAGACATACGTTCACAATGAGTATCCAAAATATATTCTGTAGTATGATTTCCAAGGATTCGGAAGCGAAGCAGATGGACTCCTGTGGTGAATCAAATCTGAATATGGAATAATTCCAGAAGATAATCTGTAACTACTGCCTCTACTATGCAATAGGGAATTTTTTGCGGTCCTTCTGGTCAGAAGATCTGTGGTACAATGAAACAGCTCCCAGGCATCATGGAAAACATGACAGCAATTCATTTTGGCAAAGGTCACCAGATAGCACCTATTATAAGTTTTACTGAGTTTTATTTGCATGTTAAGCCTAAAATGTAGTGATGTCGGAAGACTGTCTTGCTGTCAGTATATGCAGTATCTCCCAGGATTTCTTTTTCTCACAGTAACAAGAGGTAGCATTACCAGTAGGTATATTGACAATATACAAGCTGTTACTAAATTTTACAATGCAAACAAGCAAAGCATCCCAAATGGAAGCCTGACCTCTGTTTTAACACATACTTTCTCCATAAAATCACCGGGGCTCTGCTTAAAACCATAACAATAAGATCAGGTTCACAGAATTTCCACATTCATTAGTAGTGCATATTTCTCTCATGCCTGCGTTAAAGGGGAAAAGGGCATCACTCTTAGTTTAAAAGAGGGCAGGTTTAGATTAGATATTATGAAGAAATTTTTAACTATGGGGGTGGTAAGGCACTGGAACAGGCTGCCCAGAGTAGCTGTGAATGCCCCATCCCTGGAAGCATTCGAAGCCAGGTTGTATGGGGCTCTGGATAGCCTGGTCTTAGAGGGGTGTGTCCTTACTCACTGCAAGGTGATGGAACTAGATGATCTTTCAGATCCCTTCCAACTCAAGCCATTTTGTAATTACATGTTCTATTTCTTCTGGATAGTCTTCAAAAGTTGAACACTGAGTCGTTTTCATACGCTCTTGCAAAGTTTTTGGCCTTCTGGAATCACACTGGAATTCTCCACTCTTTTATTTGGGTAGGAGACCCAAGTGGAACTAGGTACCACAGGCTTTGGCATCCCTGAAGCTTTGGCAGTCTAGGCTAAATAGATCAACAGGGTGGAGATAGCCCTTACAGCTTCAAATTGTTCTTCAAAGTTAAAACATCACCAGCTATTTCTATCAGCACGTATCAACAAAATCTGATCTGCCAATGTCCAAAGAGGTCAGTGACACCGAAATGGAGAAAGATTGAGAAAGATTTTGTCTGTTGCTGCCGCAAAACAAACCTTCAAAGGAGGAATTAGCAATGATAAGAAGAGTGTTCTGGACTATTGTGTTGGCTGCTCCACCAGTGGCAGGGAGTCTGAGGCACATGCAGAAGAGGTGTGGCTGAGCCTTGTAGACATGTATGATGTGACTCCAATGTTTATGGAAAGAGTACTGCAGCCAGACATTTGGAATTTGGTGAGCATACTCAGTTGCAAATAGCAGTTCTTTCAACAGGAAAATAGGTTTCATACTAGACATTCTGGACTTTAACTTTCTCCTTAGACTTCTTTGTGCTCTGTCTTTCTAATTCAGACTCTTCTTCTACCACTTTGTAAAACACATGCCACAAATGCTTTCAGTATATGAAAACTAAGAAATTGCCAGATGCAGTAGGAAGCACACCAGATAACTTATTTCATTATCAATCCATAATATGGTTCTTGAGTTAATCTTATTAGAAAAACATATATTTACGCACATTACAACTCCATTACTTACACAGTACAAGGTAATGATAACTCACTTGAGGATAAATTGCATAGAGTATTTTTGGTCTTCTATCCCAAATGCCTTCTCATATTTTTTGAAGTTTTAATAAATAGAATGAGGACTGTAAGGTCACTCTCCAAGTTTATTCTAACCTAATTGTGTCATATAAGTGATATCACTAGCATTCTCCGCACATAAGCCCACAGTCTTTGTTCATCAGATATCAGATGTGGCTACATGTTTTGTTTTGTTAAGTTTCTTAATAACGACAACATTCATATATTCAAAGTAGCCCATACTTTTTATTAACAAGTCAGACAGATCACAGATGCCCATCCAAATATACAGATTTTGATTGAGAACACATATCAAAGTTTAAAGGAAGACTTACAGAAGGGTTAGTTTGTTTAAAAATGGGACAAGGTGGGATATTAATAGGGACTGTGGAAAGACCAGGGTGACTGTGGAATAGAGAAACTGACATTCCTGCTTTTATATACTTTCAAGGCCATCCAGCCTTAACATTCCCATTTCTATTTTAAAGTCTCTGTCGAGTTCCGTCTAGAATCCTGCTGAGCTTATAGAATATGAGACTGACTTTGTTCATCCAAGTTGGTTCATTCATGACTTCAGCACTGAAACATTAAAAAAAATAAAAAATATGTATTGGCTGCACATGTCTATATAAATAGATTTACATTTTGAACCTAGTAGTATGAGCTCACATACCCCTGAATTATGTAAGAAATCCTGTCACACAAACAGCTGTCTGAGTGTATTAATCTAAAAGACCCAAAGCAGTGTGCAGACTGGTTAACCTACCAATCAATATACAGGCACATACTAATTTTGTGTACCAATTACTATAAGTTATACTTTCCACTCTAGCAGGTCTATATTTGAGATAATGGAGAGAAAGACTGAAAAAAAAAAACCCTAACGCACCAACAAAACCAAACAATGAAACCATTGGTTTGACCTTCTTAATCCCAGGAAAGCAGTATTTAGAAACAGGTCTTATTATTTTCCAACTGAATGAAGAGGCTCAGCAAGCATACACCAGTGTCAGCCTGCTCCATTGACCCCTGCCCCACTCACTGTCCACAAAGAAGTTTAGTTTATTTCAAGGATGGAAATGTGACCAATGCACAAGGCACTTCCCACATTCATGATCTCTCAGGAGGTATGCAGGTAATTAAACTGCTGCAAGAAAATCTCTTGGTCATTTTAAATTCACTGGTCATTTACATTCACAGGTAATGACTAGTTATAGATTTAAGCTCTCTGCTTATTTTAAATTTATTTTACTTCATTTTGCAGTCAGAAGTATTTTACCCAAACCAGTTCCAGGTAAAGTATTCCATACATTTGAAAAAGTCACCCCGGATGTATATTCCAATACAAAGACCTCTCTCATCTTCCTTACAATTTTTTTCAGTCTTATAAAAATGCTAGTATATCTCTATTGTAATTCTGTATTTAAGGGCTTGGTCAACACTTCTATTTATAAATGTTGGTTTTCAGATGTTTAAAACTCAGCCAGAAAAATTCATCAAGTATGGCATAATTGTCTGGCATAACTGAATGTCAAGAGGAGAATACTTTTTATTAACTTAGAAGTTAATAACATTTGCAAGTAATGAAACCATAGTAAGATTTTTTAAATGGACGTTGTATGAACTCAGACTCAATACAGACAGAAAGGGCTGGTTAATCCAAATGTGTACTACAGTCATAGGCCACAACTCTTAAAAATGTCAGTTGGATGTTTGCTTCACTGATGGCTGAAAGAACATTTTGGAAAGCAGAGCAAAGTCAGGTTACATGTTATGAGGAGAGCCAGAGCCAGATGCTCAAGTGGCATAGATCATTCCAAAAGCTATGCTCATTTAAATTACCAGATGATCTGATATTTTGTATACTAAAAAAATTCTTAAGCATAATCCAGTCAATCTTAGTACAATTTGTTGTGACTAGACTTTTTTAAAAAGTGCAGTCCAGGGGTGTGCCTGGCATTGGCACATATATGAGCAGACATAGCTCTTGCTTTTAACCACACACAAGGCAGAGATGATAAGTCATGTTGCTCAGCAGGAGAGGTGCCTGCTGCCAGCCACAGGATTTGACGCAGGCTTTCTAATGGTGTGCCTGTTTCAGTCTTCCACTACAACAGTGGAAAAGAGTTCATTTCCTGAGTGAAAGAGAAAGGGAAAAACATTACCTTGATGAAAATGCAAGACAAATGAGCATTCAAAAGATATGCAAACAAACAAAGAGGCAAAGTCCTTTTGTTGGGAGCATCCAGACCAATCTTTATTAGGATATCAAGACCTGCATCAATACTATTATAGGTTCTTTAATGGTTTTAGAATTACACAACAGTTACATTTTTTCATAGCTATAGAAAGGTGCACCTGAAAATAGGAAGAGAATTGTCAGGGAGCAGCTGGAGTGGGACTGCTCACTTTGGAACGTGACAGGCCAAGCACTGGCTTTCTGTCAGGCACAGTTTTGCAGCTCCCAAGCAGGAACACAGTACTGACAGTGACAGACCTGCCAACCTCCTAGCCATCACTGGAAATAGTAAGAAAAGGCAGTAGGCTCCTTCCGGGCAGACCCGTTTAACCCAGTGAACATGGGCTGGGCTCAGGGCTGACACTGACATAGTAGTCATGAGGCTTAGCATAGTTGTCATTAGGCTTACTGAGCCTGCCCTGTGCTCGTGGACATGCAGGTAGGATGAGGTCCTGGCCAGGCTGCTTGGGAACACACACTGCTACTTGATCTGAACACATGGTGATCTGAACCACGACATTTCCTTTCAGTCTTCTTCTAGAGAATTAATTTTAAAATCTCTCACAACATTGTCTCTGATCCTGGATGAATCAAACTGTTCTCCTCTGTACCACTGCAACAAAAATCTCCAAATACAGGCGAATACAGCTGTTCAGTGAGTGCCAAGGATGGCCTCCCTGTCCCAGAAATAATAGCTCACCTGACCCATCACACCATCACCCGTGTCTTCTTAAACTTTTGCAATATCACAGAATCACAGAATCATAATATGGTTTTAGTTGGAAGGGATCCATAAGATCACCTAGTTCGAGCTCCCCTGCTATAGGCAGGGACACCTTTGTCTAGACCAGGCTGCTCAAAGCCCCATCCAGCCTGGCCTTGAATTCTTCCAGGAAGGGGGCATCCACAGCCTTACTAGGCAACCTGTTCCAGTGTCTTACCACTCCCACAGTAAAAATTTCTTCCTAATATCTTGTTTAAACCTACCCTCTTTCAGTTTAAAGCTGTTTTCCCTTGTCCTAACACTACATGCCCTTCTAAAAAGCCCCTCCCCAGCTTTTCTGTAAACCTTCTTCAGGTAGCAGAAGTCCACTATAAGGTCTCCTCCCAGCCTTCTCCTCTCCAGGCTGAAGAGCACCACATCTGTTGGCCTGTCCTCATAGGGGAGGTGCTCCAGCCTTCTGATCATCTTCATGACCCTCCTCTGGACCTGTTCCAACAACTGCATGTTTATTCTTGTGTTGGGGGCTCCAGATCTGGATGCAGCACTCCGGGTGGGATCTCATGAGAGCAGAGTAGAGGGGCAGAATCACCTCACTCAACCCAATGGTCACACTTCTCTTGATGCAAACCAGGATACAGTTGTGTTATAGTTATGCGGTGGTCCTGTGATCAGCCAGTCTTTCTGCATCTGCTTAGCCATAGGTAGGCACATATGTATCTTTCAATGACTCTGTTCAGCCACTGAATTCCTAGTTTTTAAAATCCATCTATTTCCCTCTAGCAGTATAATTCTCAAAGTAATTCTATACATCCTGATTCCAGTCCTGCTGGATATTGGCAATACCTTTCAATTGTTTGGCACCATGAAACTTTGTGACCAGCTTCCAGATTTTTGTACCAGTTTCGAGTACTAAATAAAATCTGTCCCTAAGCATTGTTCTCAACATTATGCACTACTGGGGGCAGTCTGCCACACTTATAAATGCCTTAGAAATATCAATAACATTTGCTCTGTGAATGTATCAGGGTAATAAATCTCTCTAATCCATTGCCTAGTAAAATTATTTCAGCATCCTCAATGCCTTTCAACACTGAGGGATCACACTCATTGTGTAAATATGATACTCAAGATCTTTTCGCAGAATAACATCTCTGTAATTTCTTTCCCAGCTTGAATATTTTTACTTAAATCTACTCTCTTTTAGTCATATTACTTTTTCTTATTATTTTACATCATTTTAAATCTAAACACATTCATTTACCTTTTTTCCCCTTCAACATGTATTTCTCAGTGCATTTGGCTCCTTGATTATGCCTCTTTTTTCCCCTATAATAAATAAAACCATGTAATGCACCATTTGTTCATATTCCTTCACTTTCTTTTTGAGGTTCTTTATCTTATATATTTCAGTTTTTACCCATTTTGTTTCTTCCAGACTTCATCCAATTCCCTAGTAAGATTATGTGTAATCCTTTTAACTTTTTAACTGAGTCCCCCGCTTGACTGTGAGTCAATTCAATATTAATACTTTCTCTTTTGTTGTTGTTGCTGTTTGTTTGTTTGTTTGTTATTGTTTTGAAACAATAACTTCCTACAGTTTAACTTCAGTTTTGCTACTCTTTACCAAATTTCACTGTTGCTGTAAAACTAAACCCAACACTGGAGATAACATGAGTGTCTTTCAGTCTTTTCTCTCTGCATGTGTTTGTTATTTGTCTCTCTGTTAATTTACAGTTTGGTTCCATAAACTGGAAGCTACAGACCTTCAGGGTAGCCTGGTATTTTACATTATCTTAAACTGTCCTTATTTCACTAGAAAAGACACCAGTTCTACTGAGGTCCTCTGCTTTGCTTCTATAAGCTAAGATAGAAGTATAGCTGGGGTAGCAGCAACATAGCAATGCCTTTTTTGTTTTTCCCACCATCAAGTCTTTTTGTCAATTCATCTCTACTTCTCTCTGTCTCAGAACTTATGAAACAGCATGTCTTCTAGTCCCCTGGGCCTGTTCTGGTATAAGTCTATTGATTTTTCTTAGTGAAGAATGCCAGTCACAGAAAACAGTTTATTTTCCATGAAGGTGGTTCTTCTTTTTTTTTTTTTTTTTTTTTTTTTTTTTTTTTTTTTTTTTTTTTCCGAAACTCATTTTCTCTCTTCCATATTTCTTTTTCAAGTCACAACTATTGTCTACTATAGACAACTATTGTCTATTGTCTACCTCTGACTCTAAACGCATCTATTCTTAATATCTATACCTTATTTTCTTGTACCATAACTGTCTTCCTATCTTTTTCCTTCTTCTTCCTTCTATCTGTTTTCTTTTGGATTGCATCCCTCTTATGTTATCCTAATTTTCTTCTGATATGTGGTCCCTCTTGTTCTTAGATGTTGTTCATCCTTTCCATCCAGCTCTGTCTTCCCCATCTACATCAAAATTTGTTTATAACTTCTCAGTTGTGTCATCTTCTTTTCCACCACATCCCAACATCTAACCATGATATTGGGCTTGACCTATGGTTGCATCTCCATTTTTTGTTCTAGAAGTGTTAGCAACATCTCAGCCCAAAGAGCCTTTAATTATAAATGCTCTAGAGGATAATACTCTTCCCATAAATTGTGCAGTCAGTAATTTTTGCCTCCTCCCTTCCTTAGGGCAATAATATCTCCAATTCCCAATCTGTAGCATTAACAAAAAATCTGGGCAAAACGCAAACTCTACCACACAATACTTTTCTGTATCTTCCTCAAATCCTTTTATATATTGATCCATTCTATTAACTAGTAGAGAGAGGAAAAATAATGGTCTGTTTGCATAAGTGTATAAATAATGTTTTTCAAAAACTGTTCTCTATTTTTCTTACCCTAGTGAAGTAAAAGTTGTAACTGTGATTTGTTAGCTTTTGTTGGCATCACACCCAAGCAGCACAACATTTTTTCTCACCCGCTCTGTAGAATAGCAAGCATCACAGAGTTACAGAATTTTAAGAGTTGGAAGGGACCTCAGTGCAACATTCTGCTAAAGCAGATTCCCTACAGTAGGTTACACAGGAATGTGTTTGGATGGGTTTTGAATACCTCCAGAGAAAGAAAACTATGCAAACTCCCTGGGCAGCCTGTCCCATTGCTCTGTCACATTCAAAGAAGTTTTTCCTCATGTTCATATGGAAATTCCTATGTTCCAGTTGGTGTATATTGCCCCTTTGTTCTGTCATCAGGCACCACTGAAATAGCCTGGCCCCATCCATTTGTCTGCTGACTTTTAGATATTTGCAAGCATTGATAAGATCCCCCCTCATTCTTCCTTTCATCAGGCTCTGCAGTCTCTCTCTTTCCTTGTAAGAGAGATGTTCCAGGCCCCTAATCATCCCTGTCATGCTCCAGTGGACTGTCTCTAGAAGTTCCTGCCTTTCTTGAACTGAGGAGTCCAGAACTGGGCACAATACTACAGATGCGCCCTCATCAGGGCGGAGTAGAGGGGGAGGATCACCTCCCTCAACCTGCTTGCCACGGTCTTTTTAATGCATCCCAGGATACCATTGGCCCTCCTGGCCACAAGGGCACACTGCTGTTATGTACCAGGACACTTAGGTCTTAATGGTCTGCTAATTAATAATAATCTACTAAAAAATAGATACTAGGACAGTATTTAGAGAAGTCTGGGACACTCTTTACTGCCAGTACTGAGGGATGAGCAGCTATGCAGAATGAAAAGAAATCAAGAAAGGACTATATAAGTGTAAGAATCAAACCAATTTGTCTTTTCTCATCTTCAGCTCAGAGGAGTTATTGATTCTTGACATCTACTGTAAGCAGAAAACTCCAATCTAAAGTTTATATTCTAGTGGAATGAGCCATAGACAAATAAAATAAAATTATTTTAGAAAATGGCAAAAAATTAGTATAAAGTGTCTTCTTGTCTTTGCTTGCAAGCCTTTATGCCTTTTTCTGTTAATGCAACCAGAATCAATTCTTTTCAAATTTTGAGAAATTAGTAAACAATGCTACTTAACAAGGAAGGCATGAAGATTTTCTTCTTCTCTCAGAAGTAGCTTGTTTTGAATATAGCACAGTAATATTAATGTGTCCATCAGCCTGCTGTGTAACTAGAATAACTGCACAATTATAACTCTTGTTATAGGAACTGACACAGGAACAGAGCAAATAGTTTACTAAAAAGAGCGTCAGAAAGAAACTGGCTTGTTCGTTAGAGAAATTGTTCCCATTTAAATCCTTGTATTGAACATCTATTGAAAAACTGCTTTGGATGGTATTGATCATGGAAAACTACTTCATTGCAAAATTGAATATGCAAACCTCCTATTAAAAATAATCAAGATTAGTCATAACAAGGGGCCTGTGTAAATCAAAAAAACTGGTTGTTCACATATTAACACTCTCTTGCCATGTAAATATATAAACAGCTATATTGATTACTAGGACGTGGGGACCCAGACTCGGAATTTAAATAGGGGGGCTGTGGGAGGATATGTGTAATCTGAAATGTTTTAATATTTTCTACCATTTAATAAATTCAGATAATTATGGAACTGGGGAAAGTATCAGTCTGTTTTGTATGAGAAAGACAATTGCATCAAGAAGACACACTTGGAGCCCCGTGCTGAGTAATAAACCACCCATACAGTTTCCATTTTTGACTGCTTGCTTTTGGAGGATGTGTGAAACAAGCTGCAGATGACAGTAAAATGCACAGACTTTGGTAGCTTCTTTCCAATGAATACATTTTCCTGGACACTTGCTGCTTTGAATTTCTACAGAGTGAAAATAAAAAGAAACAGTTGTGCAGTTTAACTGAGGTTTCGTTTGAAGGAATTGCATGATGGATTCATTACTGAAATGGCAAGTACGGCTCAATCCAGTCAATATGGAATTTTCTTTTTCCATTCTCTAGATATAACAGGATACAACAGGCAGAGAAATAGGCACTTAGTCATTGGATTTTTACAAATCATTTTTATTCTCTTATTGCCCAATCTTGCAGTTCTGAGCTTGCCAAAATTTCTGTTGCCATAATTCCTGTAAGAATAGGCCCTTACATGGGAAACAAATGAAAATGACCTTTAGCTGCCTTCAACAGATTGCCATCCGTGAAACTACAAATCAAGAATAATATTAACAAAAATAATATTAAATTTGTTTAAAGACACTATCTAGTGGCTAACTACATGTGTTAATGATTGGTCTGACTCTCAACACCACTGCATCATTTTATTTTCCAAAACAGTTACCACAGCACAGAAATTGCCACTAACAGAATAGACTCTCCTGTATATAACACTTGCCATCAGGAACTACATTCTGAATGGTTCTGTGTTCAAGTCTAAGCTCCCAACAAAACGCAGAATGATATGCAGCAAAAGGCTTACCTCTGGATTTGGAGCCTTAGAGTTATCTTTTTAGCAACTGAAAATTTTTTCTATAGAGTCTGGTCCATGCACCTGTGCTCTAGGAGTGGGTATCTGCCTTATCTTTTCCCCACTGTGAAGGAATCCCATAATTTTCTCCATGGATTGTTTCTTTATGTTGCTCAGTGAGACTTTCATGGATGTCCAGAATGTCCTCTAAACTTATACCTTTCGCTCAAGAGAGTTTCCATACCATTCCAGAATCATGCTCTTTCGTTCACATCCATCTTCAGTGCTAGGACTACAGAGGTTTTTGTTTTACAAAAGCCTAATTTATGTGAACATACATTTGGATGAACTCCAAGTACTCTTACGCAATAATACACACTGATGATGAATAACAGGATGAACGAGAAATATAAGCACTTACAAAAAGAATGTAAAATGACTATTGAGAAACTTTCTATTGGTCATCTTGCACCCTTTTCAAATACAGCAGAAACAGGACCAAAGCCAACTATATAAAAATAAAGCTACTTTTCCCAGCAGAATTTGACTGGTAAGATTCAAAACTTGAGCAATATCAATGCTGTTGTACATAATAAATAAAATCTTCACCCTTCCACAAAGACCCAGCCATCTCTTGAAGTCACTGAGAAATACTATTGGTTGATCCACAGTGGAATATAATCACAAAAGCATCAAGCAATATATTTTTATTAGTGAGGTCAGAAGTATAAAGTATCTCCAGATCCTGACTTCCTAATTAATCTTCCATTTAAAAAACTTCTCCAAACTAAACAAACCTATTTCCCTCAGCCAATCCCTGTAAGACCTCATTCCCAGTCACCTCACCTCACCAGCTTTGTTGCTCTTCTCTGAACATGCTCCAGAGACTCAGTATCTTTCTTGTGGTGGGGAGCCCAAAACTGAACACAGTATTCAAGGCGTGGCCTCGCCAGATCCAAGTACAGAGGGATGATCACCTCCCTGCTCCTTCTGTCAACGCTATTTCTGATACAATACAGGATGTCACTGGCCTTCTTGGCCACCTGAGCATACCGCTGGCTCGTATTTAGATGGCNACCTGAGAATCCTGCTGCATATAATGTAGATGGCTGTCAACTTGCCCCCCCAGATCGCTTTTGCCATGCATCTTTCCAGCCACTCTGCCCCAAGCCTGTAGCGTTAAATAGGATTGTTATGACCAAAGTTCAGGACGCAGCACTTGGTTTCATTGAACATTGTATAATTGTTCTCATCCTATTGCTCCAGAAATAGGGAAAAGAATCATAGAGCCATAGAATCATAGAGGTTGGAAGGGACCTCAAGAGATCATCGAGTCCACCCCCCCTGTCAAAGCAGGTTCCCTACACCAGGTTGTACAGGTAGGCATCCAGGCGGGTCTTGAATATCTCCAGAGAAGGCGATTCCACAACCCCCCTGGGCAGCCTGGGCCAGTGCTCCGTCGCCCTCACCGTAAAGAAGTTCTTGTGCACATTCATGCGGAACCTCCTGTGCTGCAGTTTCTGTCTGTTCCCCCTTGTCCTGTCTCCACACACTGCCGGAAAGAGTCTGAAGACTCACATACACACACAAAAAAAACCAAACGCTCGTCTCTGGTTCTCCAAGATGGTCCCTCTGTCTTTGCTCAGCTGGGAACTGTCCTCAGGAACTGTTAGTGCACTTCATAGAAAATTAAAATCTGTACATTAAAAACAGCACACTTTCTTCAGTATTCATTTCTCTCACATCAATGATAATTACCACTAAACCTTGAAAGCCTTGCAAGTCTTTCATCAGGCTTGCAGAAGTATTGATCCATTATCTAAATCAAAACGCTCTTTTCACCTTTTTCTATACTTTTCAGAGCATTATTTTTCCTAAAAGCAAGTTGTCATATGTTTGATTTTAAAGACCCGCAACCCATGCAAGGGTTTGGATGTGTTTTGCACACTCCAAATACACTCTGAAAAACTTGGCTGCTGCTTCTCCTTCTCAATCTCTTGCCTTCATACATTTTTTATTAGTGTTGTAATCTAAATATAAAATGAGTATACCATTCACCTAGGCTAATCAGATCTGACTACATCTAAATGATATTTGGGATTTTGCCCTGCATGAGGACATTGGCTGCCTCCCTGAGGACATAATTTTACTGTTGAGGTTTATGATCAGGAAGACTAATCAGTCCTGTGATGCACACTTCAGTATTTCATTATTATGAGATTTTTTTTTTTTTTCTAACCGCTGAAAGGAACTGGAAGTACAGCCCAGTGTTTTATAAACATGTGATGGATAATTTCAAGTATTTCCCTTTCCTCATTTTACTTTAGGGACCAGGCCTGTATCCTATGCAAAGAAAGAAGAAAAATAAATGTTATTTTATGAAGTGTATAGAATGCTCCAGGCAGTTTAATTGAATGTGCAACACCAATCAGGTGAAAGCAGAAGCTGACAATATTTCATGATGGTAGCCTAGGAAAAATCTTTAGCAATACATGAAGTGTTATGGTCACCTGCCTCACTCCTTTCTCAGGTGATCTATACTGAGAAAAATCTATGGGATCAAATTGTTTTCAAGATCTCTGAAGTACAGAGAGTTCAACCACACAGCACTCTCAGTTTCTGAAAGAATGAGAAAACTGTCTACACTTATTTTTCATGTTCTGTAGACTCTAGAAAAAGAAAAGAGTTATACAGTGATTTGATCTTGCTTTCCTTTGTTACCCAAAAGTCAACGTTGTTCTCATCCATCATGACCAGTGAAAAAAATACCTGCACAGAACATATTGCAATAGATCTTTTGAGTAAAGGGCCTGAATCAACAGCACACTTTTACATCCTAGGATTTTTATATCTTTTAAGAGCCAAAAGAACCCAGGGCATATAATTGTTAAGTTCATCCCTAATTTTAACCAAAGATCTGTTATCACTGCTAAGCACAGTACATAACTATCCTCTGAAGCCTCATATTGGACTGGTTCCTAACAGTGATATAGTTTAAACGTTTGAAGTTGAGTCTGTTTATGTACTTCGCAGAATCTCAGTTACTTACCTTTTGGGAAAATAAATTATTATTTCAGTGCACCACCTGAAGCATCACTGGCAAAGAAAAATAAGAAATACAGCATATGTGAAAAGAGCAGTATTTACTGAGGGAACGGTCTGTATAGAAAGGCTGAAAGACTATTATTAATTCACTCACATTTTCTTTGCAAGTCAGACTTCACCATGGGATGTGGCTGTGGACCACAGAGCAGAAAGATAGTCTCTCATCCAAAAAACTTACTCCAAAAGAATGATTAAAAGTTAGAGATGGAAAAAGGCTAGATAGTATTTCAGAACTGATAAAAGTGAAACCTCTGTCTGCTCAGCAGTTACAGTCTCAGCAGACGAGCATCCTGTCCATTTTTTGCAGACTTCCGCAAATGCAAGTTGCGAAGAGAGAGATGAAAGATTTTTCAAGTTTTACAAGGGAGCTCTTCCCAATTTGATGGGGCAACTTCACCTGACAAACATTCACTAAAAACATTAACAACTGTAAAAGTACTTTGCGGTCAAATTATGTTGGATGACCACCAAAGACTGTGGCTCCTCCTCTCCTTCGCTAATGTAAAACGTTGATAGCTAGTGCTATATAAGGTTTATATAAATTCTTTGCAATCATTTGGGAAACCATCAGAGAGGAAGACATAATTCATAATATCTACTTACTGAATAGTTTTTCTTCTTCTCCAGTATATTTCAATAATTTCCTTGATATTTTCATCATCTGACCATTTTTATTTAAGTTTCTTTTATTCTGTAGTCTAGAGTGAAAAATCCAGTATTCTACTTTACTGGTAATTGCATAAGTAAAATAGCATCACTTTTGCTTTCGGTATTTTTAAGTGTAAGTCAGGATCAGGTTTTTGTATTAGAATTTGCAAAAGTTGTATATAAAACCTATGTTCTTCGCTATTCAAATAATTCAACTGGAAAAAGTTTTTTGCTGCTGGGCCTGCTCATACAGTTTGAAGTCAGTGGTGGAAACCAAACAGATAGAGTTGATTTCTTCAATATTTCAAATGATATATTTTCAGTAAAACAATTCGCACACTGTTAGTTCCAGGAATAATAAGAACAGGGTTTTTTTTCAGACACATTTGAAAAACTGGAATCTTACTTTTAAAAAACTCCACATATTTAAAAACTGCAGTCGTACTTCGTTAAACGATCTCTGTGGTCACATTACTGACAGCTCGACAGGTATTCTTTGATACATACAATTTACAAACAGTGCCCATCAGCTCAGTGCTCCATGGATTTGTTTTTATTTTATTTTATTTCTTTACAGTCTCTACTTTAAAAGTTGTGCCAGGAGAAGTGAGTTCTGCCAAAGCACTTCACCCTCTCAGGTCTTAGTGTAAAAATCACATGAAGACAAAATTGCTTCACAGTTCTTTTAGCCTCCTTCCTAACATTTGTTTTGTTTTGTTTTGTTTTTTGAGGCATTGAATAAGCACAAACATGTTGTTGCAAAAAATTTTTTTAATAGAAATTCAGTTCAGCATTTCTCCAGGTCTGACTCTCAGTCAGCCGTGAGCAGTTTGTGCTGTTGTGTCCAGCTGCTCTATTTGATACACTGTGATTTGTGTGTGTTTAAACATGAAGTCTGAAACTGCCAGAACTTATTCTGAAGTGCTCAGTTGTATTTGGCTTCAATTAGAAAAACGGTGAAAAAAAAAACAAAAATCAGAAATATCAAGAGCTGGCACACAAAGAAGTGCATATGCAAAATTACAAGTATAATTTAAAAGACGGATTTAAGCTCTTTAGAGCAGCAAAGCAGTTTAATCTGTTAGTCTTGATCACATAATGGCAACTAACCCAAAATACTCTCACTCCTAAGGATTATAATAGAGGAAGTGATTCCTGGCCCAGGGATCTTAGAGTGGGTGAGATTTTATCATCATTAGTGCACATTATCCTCAGTAAGAACAGCAAAACCTAGCCAAATACAAAGAATCTATCCAGAAGAATTTACCCAGTGTTTTTCATTCTATTTTTTTTTTTAGCAAAATGTGGTATTTCTTAAAGAAACAAATAATAATAATAAACAAAAAGGAAGCTCTATATACCCAGGCGGTTTTGGTGATACTAATCCCCATTCCAATCTCAACTTTTAAAGTGCATGGAAAGATGGAACACAGCAGCTGACAGAAAAGACTTACAAGCTCAAACAGGAAGCTGAGAGAAGCGGTGCAAGAAAAGCAAGGCAATTTCCATTGACTTGATCACTGTAGTCTAATTAAAGCAACAGCATTGTGTCCACTTTCCTCACCTAGCAGCCACTGAGCCATAACTGACATAAAAGAAATCATCAAGAGAGTAGGAAAGCAATGTACAGTGGAAAGTTCTCAATGCAGATGTTTTACAGGTTCTAAAATGTTCAGAAATGAACATTTCAAATGTATTTTGCCATAAGTACATCCCTCAGGAGATTTACATTAGATTCAGTGATGTCTGTGTTGAATGACTGACAGTAAAAAAATGCTTAGAGATTTTATATTTAATCATGGCAAATAATTTTCAAAGAATTTTTTGGGCGGCATTGTAGGTTTTGAAGTGCTGACTAATGCATAACCCTCACAGTGTATACTGTCAGTAAACCTGTTACTGTGGAGTAAAGTCTTTGTTGTGTTTTACTTTAATTGCTCAGAAAGTCTGCATTGTTTTTCCAGAATCATTGCTTGGAATCAGAGACTTTCCAGAGGAGGGCCACAAAAATGACCCAAGGGATAGAACATTTTCCTTGTGAGGAGAGGCTGAGAGAGCTGGGACTCTTAAGCCTGGAGAGGAGAAGGCTCCAGGGAGACCTGACAGTTGCCTTTCAGTATCTAAAGGGGGGCTGTTAGAAGGAAGGGGACACACTCTTTAGCAGGGTCTGCTGTGACAGAACAAGGCAAAATGTTTTCAAACTAACAGATGGGAGATTTAGACTGGATATAAGGAAGAAACTTTTTACAATAATGTTGGAGCATTGGCACAGGTTGGCCACGGTGGATGACCCATTCGTGGAGACATCCAAGGTCAGGCTGGAACAGAATCTGAGCAACCTGATCAAGCTGTAGAGGTACCTGTTCATTGCAGTGGAGTTGGACTAGATGAGCTTTAGAAGTCCCTTCCAAATCAAATGAATCTATGACTTGATTGAGTCTATGATTGAGTCCCTCAATCATGCATCACATTCCTGCAAGTGAAGTGACTAACCCATACCTCATAGCCCCTGTTTGGTGCCCTGAGGGAAGCCATATTTTATTTATCTAACCATTTCACTGTTTTTCCATGATAATAGGAAGCAATGCATTTACAGAGAAATACATTGATGTTAAACCACAAAGACAATGCAGTGTCACTTGGCTGGCAGTAAGCTGGTGGATTAGTAACTCCTCTTTGTCCAGTGTGGAATATAAGCTCCCTTCTGATTTTTCATTGACAGTCTTCTTTTCATATGACCTTTTCCATATGACCCTGGTTATTCTCTCTGTTTTTGTGTAAACCATCATGTTTTGTTTGTTTTTTGTTTGTTTGTTTGTTTTTCAGTTAATACTACTTGCCTAGAAAAAAACAATGGTATTGGGTACAGATAAAGCAAACTGCTACTTTCCATCACTTGCAGGGAATGTCAGGATAGCCCCAGTTTTATTGTTTATATTCTCTTTATAAGGAGATGGGGTAGTGGCAAACATCTGAGCAGAGAATATCTCTTTCAATCAGCAAGGAGACCCATACAATATCTGTTATTGAGGCTTATCACACATACTATTAGGCATTCATTAATAAGCAAGATCAAATTCTCTTATTTTTCATGCATTATTCTGGGATAACTATATGAAGATTTACACAGTTCAATACTGACTTTTTAATTGTGGATGCATAAAATATATGAGGAACTAGCCATATATGTCCTATAGAGAGAGACACACACACGCATACAGAAGACATTTATAAATATAGATATATTTATTTTGATTGCTACATAAATATATAAACATTTTCTTACTTAATTGCAAGATTAAACAAACAAACAAACAAAAAGAAAAACAACACAGCAAGCTCCTTAAAGAGGAATCATCACTTTGTTACTTTTAGGGTCATTTTCTAACAAAGACAAGAAAAACCTCTCTGCATCGAAGGTGGTATTTTATTTATCATATCTACTGTCAGATAGGTCTTTACTAATTAAGAGAATAACATGTGGCAGTAAGCTCAAGTCCACCTATACAGACTGATAGTTACTGCTTGGTAAATCAGCAAGTCTTTTAACATGACCAAACATGAGGATAGATACTTAGGAATCATAGAATGGTTCAGGTTGGAAGTGACCCATAAGATCACCTAGTTTGAGCTCCCCTGCTATAGGCAGGGACACCTCCCTTTAGACCAGGTTGCTCAAAGCCCCATCCAGCCTGGCCCTGAATTCTTTCAGGGAGGGGGCATCCACAGCCTCACTGGGCAACCTGTTCCAGTGTCTTACCACCCTCACAGTAAAGAATTTCTTCCTAATATCTAGTCTAAACCTACCCTCTTCCAGTTTAAAGCCATTTCCCCCTATCTTGTCCCTACATGCCCTTTTAAAAAGTCCCTCCCCATCTTTTCTGTAAGCCTTCTTCAGGTACAGGAAGGCCACTATAACATCCCCTCATAGCCTTCTTTATGCTAAAAAGCCCCAGCCCTCCCAGACCATCAAGACCATAAGCCAAATTGAGAAGGGGAATAGTATTCTACAACACAGTGTGACTGGAAAACTTTTGAAAACCATAATTATTAACTAACATCTGTTTCCAATACGGTACTAGCAGGAGAACATAATCCTTGAATAGAGGGATGTACAACAATGTCAGGAGTGGTAATTACTTAGTATTATGGTATTAATGAGATCATTGCTGAAATTCTCTGCTGTCTGCACTTCCAAAGGGGTATGGATAGCAGGAACTCAGAAAGAAGCTATAAAAATAGTTATTGCTCTGGAAATAATTATTTTGTAGTGAAAGAGGGTGAAAATTCTATTCATTTAGTTAATAAACAGTGAATTGAACATATTCTACTAGTAGCCACGTGGGAAAAAAGATATTTTTGATAAAAAATTGATATTTAAAAAAAGACATATTTAAAACAGCAAATTGAGTTTCCTGGTTCTCCTGTGTATTGATAGGCAGAAATCAGACCTTCTGTAATGTGTATTTCCAGCTAATGAGTTCTCAACTCATGACAAGAATTAACATTTCTCTATTACACGTTGTAGTAACACTTTGCAATTCATGCTGCTGAATCTCATGTCTAATTCCCCAGTCCTTGAATTGATGCGGCTCTTTTAATTTGATATCCTGAGTTTTCTCTATTTTCTGTTTCCCAATACTATTAACGAATTTGAATCTAATTTCCTTTAATGCTATCAGTGAAGAGATTTCTCCTAATATAGCTTCTTAAGAATTATCTCAAGTACCTTCCCTCCAGCTTAATCATTTCTTTTTCATTATTGCCCTAAATTCTTTACTTTGATCACCCTACAGTTGCACTTTAAACTCCACTTTCTCCAAGCAACTTATTTTCCTTTCAACAGCATAATGACTGCATTGTAGAAAGACAGACACAATATATCTCCTTCATTTCCTTTCTCTAGAACATGAAGTCATGCTTTTTAAAGAAAAAAGTCAGAATCAAGTCAGTTTGACACATCCTGCTTTGGTAAACCAATCTTTCACTTCCCTTTTATCTGCAGTCTTAGTGGTCTTTCCCTTCAGAACCTGTTTTAAAGCTACATGTACTACTCAGCCAGACTCACAATCCACAGTTGCCTAGACTGATTTCCTCTTCTAACATAAATATATGCAAGATGCTTGTGTTCAAATCTAATACAATCACTAACTCAGTGGATTTGATTTGAAATAGTTGCTTTTGGACCTATATTTTAGTGCTAATTCTAAAAGAGATTAGTCACTGTTGAGTCTGCTGCATCTTGGCAGAATCAACTCTAATTTTGTTTTTACTTCTCTTATAGTTATTTTCCATTATCTTATTCTAATTTATGCTTCAGTTTTCTCCTAAATCTTCAACTTACCAAATAGCACAACAAACTATTATTTTCTTTTGTGCTAATAGCTACAGTTTGTTTAACTTCTTTACCATTCACCTTCTCATTTTACTTCTTCAGCCTCTGTCTTCATTCCTAGGTACACCTTGTGTTTATTGCATCTACACAGTGATGAATTGCTGTAGAGGAATCGTTATCTTAACCAGTAGTTTGTCAGCTGTTCCGCTGAGGCTGCCCGTGCTCATTCTGTGGTTCAATGCAAGGCAGCTGACTGCTTTCAGGGAGTTCTGAGCTAATGTGTTTTTTGATAATTTCTGCGCCTCAGCTTCTAGCCAGTCACTTGTAAATCTGTTACTGTTTATCAAATGGCAAGTATCTATATGCCTAAACTAGTAATGTCCAGCCTGTAGAAATACAAAATCCACTTACAGACCTATGCCTATACATCCTTCTGCTTAATTCTAACCGAACTTTCAATTGCCAAGTCCAAGGTTACTTTCTATACCTTCCTTAAATACAGTCCGTCCTAAATTCTTGTCAGCTAGCAGCCTTTCTAATGTCCTCAGAATTTCTCTCAAATTGTTGGTGAAGAAATGAGTGACTTAATTCTATATTCAGAATTGTGTTTGCCGAAATAATTCTGGAAAATAAAAATATCATGACACATTCACATCAGTATTTCTTTCTCCCATGTCAGCAATGGACCAGATGACTTCAATAAGCAATTATATTTTATTTTCTGCAAGTAAGACTGGGGAAAAAGTTCCTTTCACTTTTATTTAAAACTGTGGGAAATATGAAAATAATCTAGGCTGTTGGGGAGATGGACTTTCCTTCAGCTATTAAAGCTTTTTTATTCCAGTGGCGTCCGGGAAATATCATATTGCAGGAAATTAAGAGGTATGTGCCCTAACCCATGCCCCAGCTTAGAAGCTGCCTCCTGTCAGCAATCAGACTCTTTAGCTGCCTTTGCATGCTTATATGTGAGGTTATAGGTTTTATGGAACCTCACACTTACAGAATTTGGACAAAGATTCCTGTCTACAGTGTGATCTCTCTCTTCCTTTCACTTAATGGAAGTGATTTCAGCCTAAGAGCTGAATTTACTTTCTCCACTTCTGTTTGAGTGTGGAAGGTGAAACATGTTTGAGGCCATAATGACTATGTGCAACCTTGATTCTGACTTCTAGGCACTTTTCATAGCTAAAAGGGCTTTGAAAAAAATAAAAATGGAGCGATAAACTTTTAACACTTGATTCTCAGTTATTAACTAATATTCTCCACAGGAATATGTTTTACTGTGCTTTGACAGAACTACCTACCTGAGTGAAACCACAGTAGTTTTTTTATCCTCTTCATAGTAGGTACATTATCAATAACAGCAACCACTCTCATTTAAGTACTTATGGTGTATTTAACAGAGAGTGGTGAGTATTAAACATTTAGAATGCATTTTTCTCTTTTATACTTCATAATACTCAAAAAAATTAACCAGAACGTGCATGTTATATTAACAGAATATTTGTTTTGGCCATCATATTGTTTCTATAATGTGAATTTTTCTTGAGGATAAGTTATTTCTTTACACCATTGATAAAAGCATTCTTGATTAGCTAGGATAGAGAACTATAGTTACAAAAAATTCCCACTGGCTTGGCTTACCAAGATGATGGAATGTAAAAACATTTCCCAAAACATTAAAGAGGTAGTAAGACAAAGAATATTCAAAATGACAGTTAAATGAAATTAAGAAGGGAAAAAATATGTGGTTTAGCACAAAAGTCCAGTTCTCTTTCCCTGGTCTTTTTTTTTTTTTTAATAGAACCCTCTATTTAGTAACAGCTATACATATTTTATGAAATAATACATTTATAATAATAATATGGCTATATTTTCATACATATAAGCTGAGTCACAGGAAACTGCCTCTTTCAGAAAATAATTACTTGAACTTTTTACTAAGATAGCCTAAACCCTCTCTAAATTGGAGAAGCTACAGTGGAACACTCTGCAGATAAAGAATTGTATGGAAAGTCAAACTCAAAAAATTGTGATCAATGACATTCAGTTGCTGAATGGCCTCCCTCAGGAGTTGGTATGGGAACCAGCACCATTTCATATTTTTATTGGTGACATGAACAGTGGGATTGAGTTACTCTGTATTTGCAGATGACACCAGGCTCCATGATGCGGTTGACATACTGGAGGGAAAGGTTGCGATTCAGAGGGACCTTGACAATCTTGAGAGGTGGGCCCATGAAAATTTCATTCAGTTCAGCAAGGCCAAGTGCAAGGTCCTGCACCTGGACCAGGGCAATCCCAAAGGTCAGGCAGAGAATGGACTGAGAGTAGTCCTGAAGAGAAGGACTTGGTGGTTTTGTTTGATTAAAAAAAAACAGCTCAACATGACTCAGCAATGTACACTTGAAGCTCAGAAAGCCAGCCATATCCTGGACTCCCTCAAAAGAAGTATGGCCAGCAGGATGAGGGAGGGGATTTTCCACCTCTGCTCTCAAGAGACTCTACCTGAAGAACTCTTGGGGGTCCCCAACAAAAGGAGGACATAGATCTGTTGGAGTGAGACCAGGGAAAGGCCATGAGGATGCTTGGAGGGCTGAAGCACATCTTCTGGGAAGATAGGCTGAGAGAGTTTGAATTGTTCAGTCTGGAGAAGAGAGAGCTCTGGGGAGGCCATATAGAGGCTTTCAAACACCTAAAGGAGGCCTACAGGAAAGTTGAAGAGGAATTTTTTAGCAGGGAGTGTGGGAATAGGACAAAGAGTGATGGCTTTACTCTGAAAGAGGGTAGGTTTAGATCAGACATAAAGAATAAATTCTTCTCTATGAGCTCAGTGAGGCACTGGGAGTTGCCCAGAGAAGCTGTGGATGTCCTACCCTTGGAAGTGTTCAAGGCTAGGTCAGGTGGGGCTCTGGGCAACTTGAAAAGGTATAAATGTGTCCCTGCCCATAGCAGGGGTGTCAGAGCTAGATGTCTTTAAGGTCCCTTACAACCCACTCCATTCTATGATTCTATGGAAAATTATCTGGTTTTCAACAGCAAACAAACAAAAATCACATATGGAATCTGAATGGATGTTTTCCATGAGTTGGCTGCTCATATATTCCTCCTCACTGTGTTTCTGCATACAGTTATACTGCACAATATGCAGAGAACTGTCATATATTACATTTGCTTTCATTTGGTAGACAACCCATGCCAGATCTCCTTGATTAAACACAATGCAACAGTCACACAAAATCCTATTAAACAGAAAAGAAAAACAACTTTGCTATCAACACTTAAACTTACTAACATTATCTTCTGACTCAACTAATCTACATCCTCTCTGATTATTAGCCTTGTATCTACCAACTTTCTTGATAATTTGCTTAAACTTTATATGCCCAATAGAATCACTACTAAAAAGCAGCTATGACTAGATTTATTCCTATTCGTGCAAAACTGTTGAGTTGATTGCTAATTCTAATCAAAATTATTTTTTCAACTCTACTGAAGAAAACACCGTTACACTGAAATCACCAAGAGCATGGCTTACCCTCCACAAACTTTTATAACTGGTGGAAAAATGTAGTCTCGGTTTCATTAGTTGCTCTCAGGTGCAAACAATGCAGCAGTTTACACAAGTATTTTCTCTATAAACTGAGCTCTCACATAGTTTTTGATTGTTGAGGCTCAGGTGAACCTTGTGAGATCAGATTTATTCCCTTGTCAGATGAAAACTAAGCTTTAACTATTCTTGAAAATCCTTTCCCAATTCCATGGTTTGTGAAGCACAAACTGCCCCACCATGAAAGCTGCACCTTCCTATATACCTGACCTAATACAGTTTCCTGCCCCGTCTTCCCAGNACAGTGGGATTGAGTGTACTCTGTATTTGCAGATGACACCAGGCTCCATGATGCGGTTGACATACTGGAGGGAAAGGTTGCGATTCAGAGGGACCTTGACAATCTTGAGAGGTGGGCCCATGAAAATTTCATTCAGTTCAGCAAGGTCAAGTGCAAGGTCCTGCACCTGGACCAGGGCAATCCCAAAGGTCAGGCAGAGCATGGACTGAGAGGAGTCCTGAAGAGAAGGACTTGGTGGTTTTGTTTGATTAAAAAAAAACAGCTCAACATGACTCAGCAATGTACACTTGAAGCTCAGAAAGCCAGCCATATCCTGGACTCCCTCAAAAGAAGTATGGCCAGCAGGATGANGTCCACTTGAAGCCCAGAAACCCAGCCATATCCTGGACTCCCTCAAAAGAAGTATGGCCAGCAGGATGAGGGAGGGGATTTTCCACCTCTGCTCTCAAGAGACTCTACCTGAAGAACTCTTGGGGGTCCCCAACAAAAGAAGGACATAGATCTGTTGGAGTGAGACCAGGGAAAGGCCATGAGGATGCTTGGAGGGCTGAAGCACATCTTCTGGGAAGATAGGCTGAGAGAGTTTGAATTGTTCAGTCTGGAGAAGAGAGAGCTCTGGGGAGGCCATATAGAGGCTTTCAAACACCTAAAGGAGGCCTACAGGAAAGTTGAAGAGGAATTTTTTAGCAGGGAGTGTGGGAATAGGACAAAGAGTGATGGCTTTACTCTGAAAGAGGGTAGGTTTAGATCAGACATAAAGAATAAATTCTTCTCTATGAGCTCAGTGAGGCACTGGGAGTTGCCCAGAGAAGCTGTGGATGTCCTACCCTTGGAAGTGTTCAAGGCTAGGTCAGGTGGGGCTCTGGGCAACTTGAAAAGGTATAAATGTGTCCCTGCCCATAGCAGGGGTGTCAGAGCTAGATGTCTTTAAGGTCCCTTACAACCCACTCCATTCTATGATTCTATGGAAAATTATCTGGTTTTCTACAGCAAACAAACAAAAATCACATATGGAATCTGAATGGATGTTTTCCATGAGTTGGCTGCTCATATATTCCTCCTCACTGTGTTTCTGCATACAGTTATACTGCACAATATGCAGAGAACTGTCATATATTACATTTGCTTTCATTTGGTAGACAACCCATGCCAGATCTCCTTGATTAAACACAATGCAACAGTCACACAAAATCCTATTAAACAGAAAAGAAAAACAACTTTGCTATCAACACTTAAACTTACTAACATTATCTTCTGACTCAACTAATCTACATCCTCTCTGATTATTAGCCTTGTATCTACCAACTTTCTTGATAATTTGCTTAAACTTTATATGCCCAATAGAATCACTACTAAAAAGCAGCTATGACTAGATTTATTCCTATTCGTGCAAAACTGTTGAGTTGATTGCTAATTCTAATCAAAATTATTTTTTCAACTCTACTGAAGAAAACACCGTTACACTGAAATCACCAAGAGCATGGCTTACCCTCCACAAACTTTTATAACTGGTGGAAAAATGTAGTCTCGGTTTCATTAGTTGCTCTCAGGTGCAAACAATGCAGCAGTTTACACAAGTATTTTCTCTATAAACTGAGCTCTCACATAGTTTTTGATTGTTGAGGCTCAGGTGAACCTTGTGAGATCAGATTTATTCCCTTGTCAGATGAAAACTAAGCTTTAACTATTCTTGAAAATCCTTTCCCAATTCCATGGTTTGTGAAGCACAAACTGCCCCACCATGAAAGCTGCACCTTCCTATATACCTGACCTAATACAGTTTCCTGCCCCGTCTTCCCAGCTTGAAGAGAATGACTAAAGATAAGTTCTGATACAGTCGAGTGGCTACAGAATACTGAAAGCAACATTAAATAAATGAACTATTGTTAGATATCAGTCTGACTCTCTGCCAAGCAGCTAAATGAATCACTTTGAAAAATTAAACAAAAAGAGTTTAATTTGACATGACTGTTGTTTGACTTTCCACTTTTTTGTTTTAGTGTGGACCCAATGCTGATTCTATGCAATGCCAGCCAGAGAATAAAGCCGCACATATCTGTACACTGCCAACGTATAACCAGCACATTAAACCTTTTTATTCTTCACTTGCATTGTTTACTATTACAAATGCATAGTGCAGACCCATAGGTCTACAATAAATCCCTTGATATTTCACAGATAAAACTTCCCTATCCTCTTAAAATCTGTAGCTGTTTTTTTTTTGTTTTGTTTGTTTTCTGGTCTTTATGTAGTAAATAAGCCTGGATGGATACTGAAAGCTAAACAACTTCAGTTCATTTAGCAGTTCATATGTGCCCTTCAATCTGTTAGAAAAGGCAAAGGGTTGGGTAGGCAGGGCCAGTGCAATACATTATTTTATACAGTGAATTTGGCTTCGTTGTATAAAGCATTAATGTAGAAGAAAATTATCAGTTTGGCACGTAAATTTAGCAAGAGTCCTGTCATCTGTCCATTTACAGTTTTGTGCTTTTTCTCTTCAACAGGTTTTGTTTCTTTATGATGTTGTTAGTAAACATTCTGGGACAATTTTTCCACCCTGTTACAGCATGCAACCACGTTGGCACTTATTTGGTAACACTAGTGTAACCAAGGCAGAAGAATTTGCCTTTCACATTTATAGGCCACCATTCATCCAAGGATATCAAAGAACAAGTTTGACCAAAATCAAGGTTCAAGACCTAAATGCTCCCAAACTTTGCAAAAGTATATAACCAACCTTTGCAGCCAGATGCACTTCTGATCCACGTTAAAGGCACTTTTGCTGTGAATCAAGACATGCAAATTAGTAACAACACACCCTACCCTGAATATCAACCTAACAGGAACATTGAGAATGACTGTTTCAAAATCAATTCCTAGTTTGGAGATATAATTGTGATTCTAGAGGGCATAAACCCAAATCTGCTCTGATTATTTTAGTTTTTGCTTAGAGGAAACCCGGCTGCATCAGTAGTTTTTCATTACAGAAAAAAATAATCAGCCCAGGAACTTGGAAACTGTGCTCAAGTACAGAAAGACTTAAACAAAATAAAGAGCTACTGTCATACTTTAACGTTTTGTATGTTCTAGTCACAACAGCAGAAAACCTACTCAGTTTCTTAAGTCAGTCAATCGATTTAGTCAGTGTGGCATATATTCTGCATCCATAAAGCAAAAATAAGAAATTGTTCATCACTACAGAAATGAGGAAAAAAATCACTTTTTGAAAAGAACTCATGGTATTGACCAGTGGCATTGAGGCCATGTGGCTTCCATTACAAGTCTCTTCAAAGCATGCCCTTACCTACTTATGGACCCCAGCTCTGTTAGATGCCCTAGCTGGGCAGAGCTCCTGCAGTGGCACCACAGACTGCTTCAGCTTGTGGTGATGGAAATAACATTCTGCTCTTCCGACCTCCTGACACAGGAAGTAAGGGGAGGCCAGTGAAGCTTCTTTTGACCTTGTTCATGAGTAGACATGAAAAACACAGATCTTCAAGTTACTAGTAATAGTATTTATTTTTAAAAAAGAAAGTAGTAGAGATGAACACAGGCTTGGCAATGGCTTGGTAGAAGTGAATCTGGAACTGAATTTATTGCCTTTAATTTAACTTTTTAATTTCTTACAGTGGGGAAGGGGAGAAATAATGATTAAATAAAAAATACACAGCTGGGAATTGAAATACCCCAGCCTTGGCATCAAACATCACCCCCCCACACACTTACACAGAGCTCAGCTGTGGGGCAGATTTAGATGTGAGCAAAACAACATTTCTCAAAGCTCTAAGTCTGCTTATGTTGTCCTAAAGTATGACCAGAATGCTAATGGAGCAAAGTCAGACTCTTGTTTCATGGACCTCCCGCTGAGTTCATGCTTCACCCGCTGCACAAAAAGAAATGTTTTGCACATTAGGCTAAAATTAACTCTTCCTGTCCTTCCCTCAAAGTGAAGAAAGGGGGCACTCTGCATGATGTTGCTGTGGGCCTAGGAGTCCAACTCCCTCAGCTCCTGCCAACACCACTGGCCAGACTGTGCGGAACAGCACCACTCACCAGCAGCAACTCTGCCATCAGCATCACCAGCTAAGCAGCTCTGCCAGTTGGACTGTCAGCCGCAGAGGTTCTTTCTCTCTAGACTGCCATCCCATCCACAAGCTGTTGGAAAGCTGCATCAGAGCTGGCTTCTCTGGCACACGGTTTTATGGATTTTCATCTGAAGGATCCTTTTGAGAGACTGACCTCCACACTGAAGTGAATTTTAACTTAGTGATAGAAATGAGTGGATGGTGAGCAGTGTAAACATCAGATATGCTCAAACTCAGCCACTGAAAACAAGACACACTATCTCTTCTCTGACTCAGTGAGTTACTGCCTATCACTTCTATTTTAACGGTTGAAATAATTAATTGAAAATTTACCAACAGTCTGCATCTACTTTTTTGTTTTCTATGGCCAATCATTTTAGAAAATGTACATGAGCTATAAGCTCCTAAACTCACTTTGTCTCCTTTCATGTTTTCTGAAGTGTTTAGCAACTGCGAGCAACCAAAAAAGATCAATCATAGCCCTTTAATGCTTTAATGCACTTGACAGACTAACTGTACGTTCTCTGGTTTGAAAGAAGGGAGAGATTTATGAGATGTTTTAAAAGCAAGAATAGTATTTGCAAGCTACCGAATATAATACTTTTTTCATCTTAAAATATATGCATGTAATTTTCAATAGTAGTAATATAATTGTTACTTGAAGCTTTCCCAGAGAAAATATAGAACTAATGTATTCACCTTTTAGAACATTTCTTCTCACAAAAGAAATATGTGTACTCAGCTTCTAGGTCAACATTATTCAGAAGAAAGTCCCTGTGTATTTTTATAACAACTGCCCTTTCTTTCCATTGCATTCCCACTTCCCCAAATCTCAGATTAGTAGGTGCTAAGAAGTGGGCGTTCTGTGGTGTTTAAGATTAGATTAATAAGCTTTGCATAATCTAGTTAACATCCACATAATCAGACATTTCAAGCTAACTTCTACTTTACCTTACAGTAGCAATAACAAGACCTCAACAAAATAATTTCCAAGAAACTCAAAACCCACAAACCCTTGGTATTCTCTGAGACACAAGAGCAGAGAAGAAAAAAATTATACTTGAGATCTCAATGGGCTATAACAAACCTATGCTTTGCTTACAAAAAAGCTACCTAACACATACCAAAATACTGGATTTGAAGAAGACTAAAAAGAATCACCTTCTCCTCTGGGAATCCATGCAAAAGCACATTTGCATTCCTTAAAATTTTTGTGCTGCATCCAGAAAGGATCAGTAAATTTTGACTTTATTTTGTGAATTTATTTTTCTGGATGGTGTCACAACTTCACTGGCATGGCCAGAGTATTATTTAAAGATATTGCTGCCCGTGGATACATGGGATTCCTAAATCTCAAAAAGTACCCCTGCCACATCACATCTCTATGTGGAACAACACCCTGCTCTGAACATTCACTGTCTGGTGTTCCAAAAGAATGAAAATGAAGTGCATAGCCCAAACTTGAAGCCTTAGTGTGCTATAGTCATGACTTTGATGTGACCTTTAGGAGATGAAGACTGTTATGTTCACTTCAGAAACCATTTGCCTGTATCCAGATTTGCCCCACAGTCCAACAAAAATGGTTCCACCACCTCTTCAAAGACCTCAGATCATTAGTGCTCAGAGAAACAGATGGCTGTCACACTGTCAGAAAATGTGGAATAAAAGCAATACAGTGAGCTTTGAGCTCTGCTTTATAAAAGCTGGAGGAATATCACATTAAGATCGCAGATCAGGTATCCTGAACAGAAGGACATAAGTTTTGAAACTGCAGGTTGGATTCACTACCTCAACAGGCATCTGAGGTTCCCACCATGACCCTCAGGCCATCTCCAGGAAGTTCCCTGTACAGGCTGCAACCAGATGATTTGATTCACCCCCTGTCTCAGTGCTCAGCACAGATAGCACTAGCTCTTGGAGCTAAGGACATGGGATCCAGTCTAGGGGCATGGTACCTAATTTTAAAATAGTTTTGCAGGGATTGCACTCAGGATCTGAGCTGAACACATTTCCCAACTCTAATGAAGGTGCAAGGGTTTTGTAATTTGCTGTGTTTAAAGACAGACTCTTTAAATAACAGTCTGGGAATAAATTCTATGCTTTTCTCTTCTAGGCTCAAACCTGGTAGTGTCTACAGTACTTTGTGAGGCTCCTGTTACAAAAAGCACTGCAAACATTGCTATATCAGGTCAGTCAGAAACTCATCTAACATTTAAATGAAGGGATTAATATCCTCACAAAATGTAAACTGAAGGTTGTTTTGTTTTTTTTGTTTTTCTTTCAAAATGTTAAGTTAAATGAATGCAACCTACCTATGCAAAGCCCAGGGCATGTTGCCCTGCCTTTGTTCTTCATTTGCAGCCTCCTCCAAAGGGAGCACAAGGCATAAGTTCACAGGAGTGAGAACACTGCATTCCATATAACTTTGAACCAACTTGCAAAAAAGCCAACCTGTATTGCTTACTGCCATTTTGGCTATGAGGATAGAACAAACTGTTCCTTCAAATACTCTCATTTCTTCAGATTCTTATTCCGCAGGAGCAATGTGCATGCTCAGGCTTGTTGCAATATTTGTATTTCACCCATCAAAATTTCTCATGGTACCAGCAGCAGATCTATCAGGAGATCCAGCACCAGTACATCCCTTATGATAAGCTCTAAGAGAAGATGGCTTGGTTTATTGCTCTCCCTAAGAAAATCTTTCCACTTAAAGCCAGAACATGCCAGAGAATACAAACAAACTTGACTATTTCTTATAGTTTCTAAATAACAAAGAGTAAGGTTACTGTATAGGGGGGGTTGTGAAATAAGGTAGATTTGGCAAAAGTTGCCTCTCCTCTTCTATGTGTCAACAGTTATTTGTGCTTGCATGAGCTGAAATCCAGTTTTTAAGAAAGATGAATATTTAGGAATGAAAAGTTTGGTGGTTTTCTAACTAAAATGTAACTCATGTTTCATGTTTGGAATTGAAAGACTTTCATGAAACCTATTCTCTGGCCTTGTATGATTCTGAGGTATTTTTGTTGGGCCTCAAACCCTATAAACTAGCCACCACTAACAGCTTGCTTTTGTGAAAGTCTGTTTAAAACTATAGCAAAACACAAAGGTTAAGTCCAAAATAAATTTTTCTTGTAAAAATAAATAGATAAATAGCTCCCCTGTAATCACATAATTAGTGGTATAATGTGTTAACCGCTTTTGCAAAAGTAATTTAAATATGAACCATTCGCAATGTCAAAAACATCATTGACCCAGTTACTCAGAAGCAATTGCTGCAATGAATGTTGGTGTTTATCATAGTACTAATGCTGGGACAGATCTTGATATGTGCAGACAGAACCAGGCCCTTCATCAATGCGCATCCCCCAGTACAATTTTTTTACTCTTCCCCGAGGAAATGAGATTGGGGTAGGATGGCAAGGATCCATCTCTAGCCTAATCACTTGTTCACTAGCCAGACTTACTACATTCTGAGCATCAGTAGCCATTAAGAAAAATTGTATCTCAGTGAATTCAAAACATTTGGAACCTAAAGCTTTAGAAATACACTCACACTTTGCAGAACAGAAATGCCCACCATTGAGCGATTCACTCATTTTCACATCAGAGAACTGAAGAAATTATGGTGCTAGACTCTCATGTTTGCAAACCAAATAAGATCCAGGGTAACAAAAGGGTTTTTTAGGAAATTTTCCACCCTTAATTGGGAAACAGAGATCAAGATGATTAGATCTAAGGATGATTAGGTCTAATTTGATGTGGGAATTCAAACAATAGAAGCAAATAATTTCATTCTAACTTAATCCAAGATCATCACCATTACTGCAAATCTTCTACAGCTTGAAAAATATTTTATCTTCATAAAAGATCTAGTCTTTATGTATGAAAAGAGTTTTCCACTTGCCTGCTGTCGAGCTGCTAATTATAGAATAACATTTCTCAGTATGTAGAACATTCCTTGGGATATATAAAGGAAGAAATATGAACTAATTTTAGTGGGTAACTCTCTTACAGAAGCTGAGTTTCCATTATCAAAAACTGAAACTATTAAGCTTGTGAAAGGTGCTTGCAAAAAATGGAGCAATTGATTCAGAAGGGTCTAACTGAAGGTATAAATCTGAGGCGTGCACCAAATCTACTAGTAATGAGAGATGCTAATGTCAGTACTGCTCACTTTTTCGCTGGTGCATATATAAAAGAAAAAGTACTTTAGTAGGAATCTTTAACCCAATGTTTTTGAGAGTAAGCAGTAAAAGCATCACGTCGTAAGGATAAAATAGGTGTTTGACCTTAAAAGCTAACGGAAATACAATGGGCTTGATTGATTTCATTTTGAGAGTGAGTTCAGCTTTTAAAAGACTGGGAAGTGCCATTACAGGAAGTTGTAATGATTTTACAGTAACAGCAGATAACAGATGGCAACAAACACCTGTACCCAAAATATCTGACTTGCTAGTAAATAGCTCTGAAGACCATGTCTATCATTCTACATTTTCATTTTTAGTTCCTTGCCTCTGCAGCTTAAAACAAGATTTTTTTAAGTCGCTTTGGTGGCAGGGCTCGGAGGAGAACGAACGGAACTTTCAGAAATAAATGTCTACTTTATAAGTAAGTATTTATATACTTTTTATTTATAAGTATATTTATAAGTAATTATATACTTTTATATTTTCAGTAAAAAACACAGAGCTCTCTCATACTCAATCACACACATAGGTACAGGTTCAGGCAAGCAATAAACTAATCAAGACATTTTCTCTACAACCTGGACAAAGAAAAATGGGGGAAAAAAATACTTGCTTGTATTGTTATAGTTATTTCTCTTTTAAAATACCTAGTAAGAATTTAGATACCTCAGTGATGGGCCAGTTCCTAGATGGACTGTACAAGTAATTGTGCAAAGAATCACATTCAGGGCAATAGCATCAGGGTTTGATGTCCACACAAAGCCATCTGGCATGCACAGCTCCTGTGATAGACTTGGAAGCAAGCAAACAAATTTTCAAGGAAATAGCAAGAAAAAGTTATTAAATAATAGACATTATGTTGAAACCAGTCATTCAGTCTACACTGGTTCAAATGTTCTGCCATGGGCTGACAGGGCTTGGAACAAAGAATGACATTTAGGATCAGTGGTGAAAATCATGAGCTGTAAGGGCAAACGGAAGAATGTGATGTAGGATTGGGATTGCCATGTGTTGTCTTTTTGTGGAAAATTACCTATAGGGTGAGTCTGTCTATAAAGTCAACGATACATACTTTTACCAAAAAAATAAAAAAAGACATCAGATCAGCAACAACCAAGAAATCCGGAATTTCAATTCAAGGAATTCCAATCTTAGAAGATTTTCATTCTACAATTGCTTTTGTTCAAAAAAGTCCACTCTATTAAAAAGAACAATAACTTCAAAAGACCATCACCTGATTGTTGTGTGTGTTTCCCCCAGAGAGCATCTAGTGCAAACACAGGAATTTATTTGCAGACTAGAAAAATGCAGCTTAGCACAGAGCTACGAGTAAATACTAAAGGCAATATCTTGTTATGTGAAGCAGATAATATTTCTGCTCATTTGCTTTCCACTCTTTTTTCTCACTTTGAGAGTGCAGTTCCTTTTAGAAAAGTAGAACCAGAACCTACTCAATGTTCATATTTTTTAATTGCTACCAAAAAAAAGCCAATAGTTCAATCCTTCCATCTCACTACCACATAGAACAGAGTAGGAGAAAACTTCAGTGTGTTGGGGGAGGCGTAGGGTGAAGGGGAGGCAACAGACTCATTGTGTTGTTCTCGACAGGCAGGAAGAAAGATAAGATGCAAGGGATGTGGTTTATTTTAGCTGCAGCTTTATTAACTCAACTCCCCTGGGAACTACTATCAATAACTTGTACAGTGCAGGTCATCATTCTTTCCATAATTATCCCCACCTGCTGGAGAGCTGCAGTCCTTTCTCCCATCACTTCTCCCCTCCCCACACACACCTCCACAGCTGGTCACCAGCCTGCTACTGACCACCAGATGCCATCAAAAAGGGTAAAGCAGCTTGAAGAGAGAGTTATCTCCTTGCTGTTACAGCAGTTCCTACTCCCTCTCAGTTTCCCTTTCAGCTATACCCTTCTCTATGTCCTCCTGCAGTTTCAGTTTATCAGACATTAGAGTCTCCAGGGAAGAAAAACCTGCGCTACATCTGCCACTTGGAGGAGACAGCAATTAGCTTATCTGAGCTTCTCCACCCTCCTCCCTGTTTCCCGTAGTTATCAATTCATATTTACAGTTATGCATAAAGCTCTGTATATACAGACTGAGTAAAGTGCCTCAAATAGAAATAAATTTGGTCATTTAGCCAAAATGCTGATTATCTTGACATTTAAGATTGCTGTAACTTTTACTTGGATCAATATTTGAAATTACTATTTTAAAATAGTAAAGAAATTTTTTTTATATTAGTCAGAGAAAGAAGGAAGCAAAGAACATTCCAATTCTTCTAGTTGTTATATATACATAAGATGATCTGTTGACCTCACATTCTTGACTGTGTTCTTTAGCAGCTCTAGGAATGAGTATGGTACCAGCAGGAAGAGAGAGCTGAGAGCTTGGCATGAGAGGAACTATGTGTTTCACAAGATCCTGAAAGGAAGCCATGGCTCCTGCATGTTGTAGGACTAGAGGAAATGGCCTCTAGTTGTGCTAGGAGAGGTTCAGGCTGGATATCAGGAAACACTTCTCCAAAAGAGCAGTCAGGAGCTGGAACGGGCTGCCCAGGGAGATGGTTGTATCACGGGCCCTGAAGGTGTTCAAGAAATGTTTAGATGTTGCACTGAGGGACATGGTTTACTGGGGAAATATTGGTGCTAGGTGAATGGTTGGACCAGATGACCTTGGAGGTCTTTTCCGAACTTGGTGATTCTAGGATTCTATGTTCGTATCACACACATGAGAATCAGAAGCACCTACTCTCTGCATGTAAGTCAGCCCCCTGGGTTACTTAAACATAAAGTTTATACGAGATGCATGTGTGCATGTATTCACTGGCAAGAACATGAGCTTGTGTGTGCAGACCATGTTGGGAGGGACAGAGGGTGGGCAACGGGAAAAGGCAAGAAAAATACAGTCAAATTAAACTCCCATTAGGAGTTTCTCTTTTAAGAAAATAACAAATAATACAGTCAAAAATATCACTTATATAAAAGCCATTTATCGGGTAAAATGCACAAAATCATCTAAGGAAAATGCCATTTAATAATCAAAATGATATAACTATTGCATCTTAAGAAAGTAAACCATCTATTTTCATGCTTCTGATCTGCTAAGAATTTTTATTTATATTGGCAACATATTTACATTTCATATGAATTATCAGTGAATGTAGGAAAGGCTTTCTAGAATCCTCAAGGCAACACAATTGATTGAAAAAGATATGTATTTTAAAGCCACTAAACCAAGGTTGAATGCAGTAGTTATGCTATCACTGCCATGCCATTTTAGATAAATATCTCAATTCTGCAGATAACCATTAATGCAGATACTAAACATCCCTCCCTCCTTCCAAAAGGTCTGTTTTTTCCTCTCCTATTGCAGTAGTATCTGAATTAAAATAATTAGAAATTATACTGGTTTTAGATTCAGTATGAGTCCAGAAATGAGTATGTACACATTGACTTCAGAAAAAATGGCTCATCTGATGCTGGCTCCAGGAATGCATAAGTAGAAAGATTTTGCTTTTTTTTTTTTTGTTGTTGTTATTTATTTATTTCTTCACACCAGATTAATATAGCAAGTCAGTTGGATAAAGGAAAAAATGTATTTATCAAAATAGAACAAATTTTCATCTGTTTTTTATATTTTCTGAATTAATTCTCTTAAAAAAATAAGTATTGAAACACAAATTGTGTATTTACTGCTCGTAAAAATATGGCATGATCAAGATGTTGAATGTTGAACTGCTTAGAGAAATTTACTCCTTTCCATTTTTCACAAGAAGTTCCACTATATGAACTGATGGACCTTTTCTGGAACTGAAGACATTTGTCTCCATTCTTGAATGCAAAAGAATGGAAATATGGTATTCTATCATTTTTCTGTACTTGGTCCAGGTCCATTTGATTTTTTTCCTAATGTTTTGGAAATATACAGACATGAAAACCAATGTCTGGCCCACTAGGAGATAATAAAATACTTCACAAATACCAGATGGGATTTTAACAATGCTTGTAAAAATATAAAATGCTCCAAGCGTTCTCTGCAAACCTAAACCCGAACATGTTCCGTCTCATTATAAGCCTTTTTTTCACCTAGTGAATTCCTTTAAATTTTGAAGTTTGAAGACTGATGGTGTAATAGACCTCTGCTGCTTAAAAAGAAACCTCAAAAATTATCCTCTTTGGAAACTAATTGATACATATGATAAAATTCTTGTGTGATGTCACTAGTGTAAATCCTGTATAATCATAATAACATGATTTCACCGTCTCAAAAAAAACCAAAACACATAATGATATTTTTGTTCCATTATTCTACTAATTGAGGCATAATATACATTATTATATTTATGTTTTAACAATCAGATAATATTTTAGAAGCAGACTACTTATCCATTGTCTCATCAAAAGAAATAATGAGTAGGGTACTCCTCCAGGATTAGGAATGCAGCAGAATGGAAAAATTTCAGAAATCTACTTTTTCCACAAGATATACAGTGAATTAAACTGAAATTGTCTGGAGGGCAATGAGCCAGTTTAATCAAATTTCTCCCTTAGAAAAAATTAAGCATTTCAAAAGTATTGCTAAGAGTTAGTCAGATGGCTTTCCAGTCTATTTTCTGTTTGATAAATTCTATTTTCAAAGCTTTAATCTATAAAATTAAGGCAGTTATAGTTGAAATAATACACATTAAAATGAAATGTTATATTTAGAAATGACCAAAAAAGAACCATTCGTTTCAAAACAATAGTTAAGCTCACAGCCATCTCAAATTTCAACATACTGCATTGACAAAGGATGAACAGAATCATCAAAATCTTGTAAGTTTTTCAGGAAGGGAAAATAAATTGTATGAAACAACACAGTTAATCTAAATGCAATACAGCATAATTCCTTAGAAGGAAAACCTTTCCATATAACAGCAGCCTTACAGCCTACTCATTCCCTTAAATCTGAAAAGTATTAGAACTACCTGGATATTTTTATGTATAAATTGCATTACAGAAGTATTTTATTTTTCTAGTAAGCATTTCTTTTTTACAGAGTGGCTTCTCTTTCCTGAGCAACAGATGCGCACCTCTCATACAATCTGATGTTTTTCTGCCTTCATGAGACAAAGAAGTTCTTTCAAGGCAAGATTTGTAGCCAGCATTAATAGGCGTAAGTGCATGTTTTACTGATCCAGGAGCCCAAGACTCCTTTATTCACTGAGTTGCAAAGTCAAACTTTCTGTTTTCCTTTTGACAGTAGACCCTCATAGTCAGGGTTTAACACAGAGACTCTCCTAATTGTGCTCTACACTGGGAGACAACTAAAATCCAGGAGAAGGGAAATACAGTGCCCGAAGATAGCTGGGAGTGTTCACTTCATAGGCTGCCAGGGTCACGCCCATACATCTTTAGACCGTAACAGAAGAAAGAAATGCTGGAGATTAGCTTTTCTGGAAGTCCAGTGTAGACTAATTGAATTCAGTGTGAATGTTTCCATCAATTTAATTGGTATTTTTGTTTACAGCAGGACTATATTTTTATTACGCAATTAAAGATTTCTGCAGACAGGTACATAAAACAAGCAGTAGAAGCATGGAGTCAGAAACATCACAATCTCTACTTTGGTGTGTGAGAATCCCACACTGACGGTTGTCCAATGAAGAATAATTTCAGCAAAGCCAGTGCTGATACAATCTTTCTTGTTACGCATTTTGTAAAGTTGCTTGTTCTGTAACTTTAGCAGCAGATATCGGCCACAGATACTGAAATACTGTGCATTATTAATTGATGACATTTATTCTCTTCTCCTGTGGTATATCATTGTAGTTCCTGAGAGTTTGATGTGAAATGTAGTTTCTGGGCTTTTTGGTTAAGTATTTTAAAAGCCCTAATGTCATCAAGATATAGAAAAGGAAAAGCCATAATAGATTCTACTCATGAAAATTTTATTTTGGTTAAGTAATGTATGTGCATCAACTGCACATTGGACTGCATCCAGTTGCAGACAAAATCTGCCTTCATAGAAATCTATGTGCAGAAACTGGAGGCAAACTTTAAAAGTTAGAGTACTTAAGTGGAGATCTTTTTACAAGGGTCCTACAATTGGAGTTCATCAGTTCCATACATGGCACCTCCAGGAAACCCACACTAATTTTGAGTGTACAGTCACAAAAGAATCAGGTGCTATATAAATCCCTTAGTGAGAAAGATATAAGCAGTCAGTGTCCTCAGGGAATTCACAGAATAAAACCTATTTTACTATTCATTTGTATACTAAATCACATTTTTGTAGAATTGCGGTCTTTTCAGTATTTTTATTTCTCTGTAATCCCATATACTTTCAGTCTTAACTGCAAAATGAAGATACACACAGGGTTCCTTTTGTGAACATCAGCCTTTCACATCACGCCTGGAAATGCACAAGTCAAGATCTATTTTTCTCAAGTTTATATTCATCAGCGTCACCAGTAAAAGAGGTTCTGCAGCTGGACCTCCATTAGTAATACTATTGTGCAAGACTGATAATAAATGAAATCATTCACACTACATTTTCAGGCTCTAGAGAAAGAGGAAAGCAGCTAAAACATACTGGCAAGAGTAACTCCTCCTTTGGAAGAGCTGTGAGAACCCCGTGTTCTAGTTTTTGTCTGCCTGCTGCCCACACACATAGATGCAACAAAACTGCTGAAGGACAGGCTGCAGGCTGCCTGGTGCTGCATCACTTTGGATGTGGGCCTGCACTGCCTTCCCTTTGCTTGAATTTATGCTTCAGGTTTCCTTAGCCTGTGCCTGAGAGACTTTGTCAGCCCTGAAGGAGATGATAGCTCTGTAGGCCATGAGCTCTGTGGTTCTCTGAATTACATGAGAGCTGCTATCATCAGACTACACTCATCTTTACGAGTCAGCACAGTGAGCCAGCAAGACCCAATGCACAACTTACAGTAATGGCCTTCAGAGTTGCATGCTAAGGTATGGCCTCTGAATTTTATCATCTCTTTCCCTCTTTTGAATATGGCTATCTGTATGTTACTTAGGCTGCTGTAATAATTAAAAAAACAACAGTCATATTGAGAAAATATTTTTCTAATTTCTTTTTGGCCATGGAACACAACTGTCAGTAATTTGTGCTGCTGTGTCTATGTGTCCAGATGCTGCTTTTCAAGTAACACATCCTACCCAAACTCCACATAATTGCTCCATCCACATCTAGAGCCTTTAACTGCTCTGGGTTCCCATTCATACCTCCTCTTTCTCATCCAAGAGAGTCTATGAGGCTGAATGAGTGCTGAATTATAATCCCTTTAATGGACCCAAATACTAACTGCCCTTTGTGTGTTTGAAAATTTACATCTGGAAACAATAATAAAGCCACTTTGCCTATAAGTAACTTTATCCATTCTACTTACAATTTACAGAGCATTTTCTTTGTATTTCTATTTAAATAATTTGGCGAAGAGGTCTCTCAGATCCTGGCTGACTCTCCTTGTCTTGGCTAAAGGATGTAGTGTACCCTTTCAACCTCCAAATGTGATCTTTCAGTCTCTTCTGAAAAGAAGGTTTCTCTTTGAAGTGCTGAGGCAAGCCAGTGATGCTGGTTCACCCTCCTGCTTCCAGAAAACATATTATTCACCTACTTTACTGTAGAGGACCAAGCTATGGGCTTGGATACAGCACATTTCAGAAAACATTAGCCCTTGTTATTTCAGTAGACAAACATAATATGGAATAAATGATTTTAAAAGAATTTATTCTTGTATAAAAGCAGATATCCTGAATATAAAAAGAGGTTAGGAAAAATAAAACAGATTTCATAGAATATACACTGTATTTTAATGAACAGTGCATGCCTCATAGGATGTCTCATAGGATTTTTTAGGCAGCATATGGAAGTTTTTATTTTTATTTTTTTTTTTGCCTTTTATGACAGAATCAAATAGGCTAAAATCCAGATAGCAGTTAGAGTAGGATAACCGTGCTTGTATTTTTAAATTAAATTGCATTTATTCTAATTACATAATTGGTTCTCCAGTACACTGGAAATATGCTAGAAAATTTAAAAAGCATGCATAAATCTAACACCTAAAGCAATACTCCTTATTTTTGTTTTGGAAGGCAGTTACTGTTTAGCAGTGGCCTTGATTCTTCAAGCATACCTGTGCTGTGCAGCATCAACTAATGCAATCCCTCAGACATTCACATGAATTGAGCTAACTCTGCTACCTGAGGCATTTGGCCTGAAAGAGTTGTCAGTTCTGTTAAAGCAAGATAAGGTATACTGATATACAAATACACAGGCTTGTAAACAGCCCTGCTCTGTGGCACAGTACATCCCTTCTGAGTCAAAATTTCCACTAACTTCAATAAAAATTAGTGAAACAAGTGTGGAACTGAAAGATTTCAGCTCCTACGGCTCAGGAGTCAAGATAACTGTGGAGGAGTGGGTGCCTGAAACTATACCACACCCAATGTCATCTGATTCCTCTACCTTTCCTAACTACATTCTAGCTCATTTAATGGCTTCTTGTTGTTGTTGTTTTTGTTGTCCTGGAAAAAACAACTCTTGAAACATCATCACTCAAATTCAAGTATCATGTATCTCAAAGCCAGGTATAAAGCAGAGAAAAGTTTCTAATTTGAGGATGATTTCAAAGCAAGTTGTTTTCCTAAAGTTCCTAAAGTAATGCCTCCTGCTTATTTCACAGAATTGTGGGGGTTGGAAGGGACCTCTAGAAATCATGCAAAGCAGACTCCCTAGAGCAGGCTGCACAGGTAGGTGTCCACGTGATGGAAATGGAAACCGCAACAGACACAAAGAGTACAATAACACAATTTGATAGAACAAATTCTCAGCTACAGTACACTATTTTTTGACACAGCTAGCACCATTAGCTATGATATTTTGCCAGCAATGAACAAGATCCTGTATGCTGTTCTTGTCAAAATCTGCACCAGAGGAGGTGGCCCACAGTTTCACAGCTGCTACTACAGAGTCATTGCTAGTCATGATGCTCTGCACCAGTAATGATGCAATTCAGGAAGCTGCCACCTTCAGCCTTGTATCTGTTCAATAGGTTCTAACAAACTTGCATAGCATACAGTGCTCTTTCTGTTCCTGTGTGAGCATTCATGGGACTCACCTGGCATAAACTTTGTGATATTCAAATGTTACCACCAATTCCAACACATTTAAGCCAATATTCAGCTCCATACACAGTTCCCCGGTTGCAATCTACTGATTCATGTGGATGAACTGATGAAGACTTTCTTCATTTCTAGATGTGACAGCTGTGGATGACCATCTGGAACAAGGCTTGCATTTCACGTCACTGTCACCACTGCTGAAATACACCACCCACCACCTCATTGTGCATCTATCTATCCACTCTTTGGTCTCCATAAACATTCAGTAAGCATCAGTGAATGTCAATGGGTGCCATTTTTTTCTGCATGAAGGAATTCAACTACACCTCTTTGCTTCATGTGCACTTCCCTGTCAGACTCTGTTTTGCCAGACTGTCCCTCTGCTGCCAGCTGTTACACAGCAACAAAATATAACAGTGTTTGTGGGGAGGTTCAACCTCTATTGCCATGTTATCAACATCCACCTTTTATGTCATGGGCCAACAGAATTAAATAGAAGGCATTACTTTCAAAGCAATCTTCATAATTTAGAGTAGTAAATGATGCCTACTGACAGTCTTAATGGGCTGAAATGCAAGTGAGTCGTGAATATCCAATCTAATACATGCTGTTGATACAGGGCACTTTTGAAGGAGTCATGTTATCACAGTGAGTTCTAAAAATTCCCAGTTCATGAGATCTATATGTCATACAAAGCCTTAACTATAGATGCATTCAGTTGCCTTTCACATACCTGAAGTAATATTGCTGTTTCTATGTACTTTTACCGTGCCTATGTATGTAACAAAAGGATAAAAAAGTTACAGATGTGTTAATATAGCTAAAATCATTTTAAATATATGTACGTTCTGCTACAAAGTAAATTGAAGAAGGATTGAGTCTTCTTTGTGGATAACATCTGGTAGGTGTTACAACAGAATAGACTCAATTAGGGGCACATACTGGTACTATCATTAATCCCTTAGACTGTATTGTAGGTTCAACATTTTCAGCAAGTACCACTGATACAAAACAACCTGTAAAACATAAAGAAACTTCAAAGCCAGCTTTGTCCATGACATATTCAGTGCAATTCTTTCTAGTAAAACAGACAGGCAACTTATGACGGATCACATGAGGTTTTTCCAGGTTACCTTTGTACCTTCTGATAATGATATTTTTCCATTTCTTTAAAATTTGTCTAGTGAATCAAGTATTTTGACCAGTGAAGGCAAACAGAAGATACAGTCTCCTCATGAGGATTGTAAAAGTGCCAGGATGTTTTGTATCCCTTCATCATCCTATTATTTACATTATAGCTGGGTTCATCACTGCTAACATGGGATTGAATTGGTCACCCTGTTTCTTAAAGATTTCAAACTGTTCCTTTAGAATCAACCTTTAGTTGCTTAAGAAAGGCAAAAACAAAAACAAAAAGCCCTTGAAATACATTTCATAATAATTCTTATAGCATATTTATGAAGATAGCTTTCCTGTATTAGTAGAAAAAGCGTAGTCCTTCTTTTGAGGGTTAGCTTTAACCGAAATCAAAACACAGGCTCAAACAAACTTTTCATCTCACACATGCATGGTAGGATGATATGGAATCTGTTGTGGCAAGCTGATCTCACTACTTTTTCATATCTAATTCAAACTCATCAGATAAGAACCGGAATCCATTTCCATCCACAGCCTGAAGAACCAAGAAAATCACACTGGAGTCCTAAGTAAAGAAAAGGAAAGAAGTACTCACAAAAGCTAAGTTTAGCTTTCAAAGAACAGACTTTTGAGGCTACCTTTATTGTTGATAGGAGAATAACTGTAATAAGGGGAAAAAAATCAAGAACACCTAGAGCATGGTTTCTGCTGCGAATCATCTTCTAAATAAGCCTCTCTATCTTCTGAGCACTGTATGTGTTTCCCTGCTTCCTTGTGGCAATATAAGCTTTAATATAACCTGTGCACTGTTGTTCAGTACTTCAAGAAAGGATGGTGAGCTCACATTCATATATTCCCTCTCTTGTGCAGTGAATGCTTGTGGAAAGCAGCTCTGTGGTAACGGCTGGTCACAACACAGGGTGTTAATAATATCCCTTTACTTTCATACAGTCGGTGTATCTTTTGCTCATTGTACAGGCATGTTGGAGACCATCAGCTGAACCTTCAGTCTAAAACACAGAGTCTAGGATTCTTTTTCAAACAAGCTGCATGTAATTTTCCACAGCTTCATTAATAGCTATTAGTTATTGCAGGAGAGGGGAAAACATTTTCAGCAGCAACTGAGAAACTCACTAATCTGCATCCTTGTACTCTGTCACCTGTATTATACTTCTCTCTCCTTGCTAAGGCGTACTGTTAAGCAAAGAGTTGAAGTACAGAAAGTAGATGCAGGCCCCCCTCTTTACTCAGGCAGAATGCCATTTTCTATCTTGGAATATAAAAGATGAACATTGTGTTAAAGGCTGTATTATATCAACTCTTTTTCATAACTTTAACCTCCCTCTCATGTTTAGTATAGAAATATGCAACACTGTATGTTGGATGGAGGGGAGGCTCACAGGAGATATCTGGTTCAATCTGCAGCTCATGGCAGGACCAGTTTCAGCTCAGGTTGCTTATGGTCTTATCTAGTTGACGAAAAATCCAAGGATCCTGACGTAAATTATGCTTGAGAGTACCTGAATGGCTAAAAATAATTACAGATGAGATACTCATTTTCTGCTGAGTTTTACCCAAGCTAGGGTTGGATATACTGCATACTGTCTTCTCCACTCTTCCCATCTCTTTTAGTACCCTAGAATTTAATTGTTTAAAACAAATCAAAACTCATTTATTCTCAGTTGCGTTGGCTGAAGTTGTGTTCTGGAGAAAGGCTCATAGCACCATCAGCAGCCAGCAGAGGGGGCCCGCGTTTATAACTTGGTCTGATCTCATCGAAATCCCTAAAACGAAGAGCAGTGCAAAAGGTAACGCTGAGCATTCAGCTTCTGCATAAAAATGGGAGTGTTGGTTAGAGGTGGTAGCCAAGTTACTTCTAATTTGAGTAAAAATCTCTCTTGTGTGCGCGCTTTTGGCAAAACAACAAATAAAATTCCCACCTTCCTGTAATCAGTAGTAAGAAATTATTTGCTATGAATATACAGATGTATGGGAATCTATTCAACTTCTTCACAGATCAACTTATAGATACGGTTGGAATCTTTTAATTAACCCTTGGCCTCATATGCCTTTTTGTCTGTCACTACTTTTGAAAAAGTTAAAATAACATCTTCATCTTAATCTTCTTCACCTACCACTTGAGGCTCAAGCCTTGCAAACATACCGTCACTTGGTTCACACAAGCAGAACCAAAGAAGTTTTGTAGCACACAACAAGTATATGTATAACATTTACATGTAACTTTTCCAGAGAGTAGGTTGTCACTTCAGTGTCTTCTTGTAAACTGCTTTTCTTAATAGCTCTATCATAACTTGTGTTAATTACTCTCTGTGTGAAAGTATTAATAAAAGATATTATGTTTTACACGTTAGGTAATTTTTTTTTTTATTTTTTTTTAGGATTTTCTCTGCAATCCACCTGAAGGTAATTCTAAGCTTTAGATTTTACTCTGGTGATGTGCTGAAGTAGAAATTGAAAGAATAGCCTTGCATAATAAATGCAAGGGAACTACCACAAAAGTGTCTATTATTTTGACAGACCTCAGTAGATAATAAGATGCATTTCAGAAATATATATGCACCTGGTAAGACATTTTCTATCTATCAGCTCAATGAAATAGTAAGAGTCAAAATAGCTTATTACCAGATTATTTCATATTTTTACACCTCAGAATAAATTAATGGTGAAATTAACTGCATGCTTTCTTTCAGATATAAAATTCCCAAGGAACAGAAAGGAATTCTTATTGTTTGGAAAAAAAAATTCTCTTAAAAATCCATTGGGAAACGTTTTGCTGATTGACTACTGGACACCAGTAAAATTGGAGAAAATTCTAACTACTACAGCACTGAATTTTATCACCACATGTAGTCTAACATCTCAATTAGTTTTTAAGTTGCTCTCAGTTAATAACTCAATCCTCCATGATTAAGACAGCAAAAAATACTAGAGCCTCAAAAATGAGCAGTTGCATTTTGAAAATGCAAACGGCAGTACTTCATTCTGAAGATTTTTGGATATAAATCTGATTTGACTCAAATTAATCTGTGAGCAATATGTTCCTGACCTAAAAACAAAAAAAAACAAAACAAAACAAAAAAAAAAAACAACTGAACACAACGTTGAAGTACATATGCATAATCATAACATAAAGTATAATCTGATAATTTATCCCAAAACTCTAACACTGTATGGAAGATGTAGACTCTGCTCTCTGTCACAAAGGAATGGGCCAGGCTGCAAGTTATTGAGAAGATGTAAAATCTGAAGCAAAAGTGGGTGTCTGAATTCAGTATGGCCACCCACCAACAACACAGCATCCTTTATGAAGCCTTCCTCTCTTCCCAAATCATTTCAATTGTGTTAAGTTTCCATTGTTCAAAGAAACACTCCCTAAAATCATCAGCCAACAGACCTGGTACTTGTGATTTCTTTCCATAATAACATTTGCTAAAATTCAATATTAAACATTATTGTTCTTAATATAAAATGCATTAAGCACATATTTGTTGTACAGATGAAGATGTGTTCCCTGAAAAAGAAAATTTATCATGGAAATGAAAAAGTGGAAATGAAATGCTTTTGACTCAGTGCTTTTGAAACACGTTCCAAGTGGTCAAACTTAAAGTAATTATTTTTCAGTACAATGCATTGCTTTCTCCTTCTGTCGTTTTATTCCACTTAGTATATTTTAGATTCCATCTGTTTTTACCATAGTTCACAGAAATATTTCAGAGAAAAATTAAACTTGACCAAAGGCTGCTTCCTATTCCACTGCTCCTCCCGACATTCCAAGTTACGTTAGACCAAAATTATTAGTACTGATTTTCTTTCAACCTTCAATTTCACCTGTCTCAGGGGCCCAAGCTTTAAGCCAAAGGCAGACAAAAAAATGCACGTAATCAGAATACTAAGCCTGAGTTTTTCATATTAGCCTTTATTTGTCAAACTTTCTTCTCTCCTGAGTATAACTTCTCAGAGTTCTGCTCTACTGTAACATTAACTCTAATTACAATCAATGCAAGGTTGCTTTTTCTTGGCAACCTTGGTTTAACTATCCACAAATACATAAAACAATTAATGTAAGTGCTTTGAACTACCTTCTGGAAGATTCTATAGCTCTTAATCAGCTTCAGAGAGATGCCTAGGAGATTAAATTTGGGTGGTATGAACAGTCGCTCCTCATCTATTATCTCCATTAATTACTAAAGAAAAGTAGCCAAATGCTTAGAGGCCTGACTTATTAAGAGAAATAAATGCATTGGCTTCCGTGAAACCATACTAACACTGTATTGCTTAGAATCTTGCCCTTTCAGCTACTACTACAAAATGAACTTTATTCGGGATTTAGAACTTAACTGAGGTCTGAATCAAGTCCATAGACTATAAATTTGAACTTCTTTCAAATGTTTTTTGGTTTTTTTTAAAGGGTCCTGCAACAGCCATGCATTTGGACATTTCAGTGCTAAAGACAGTAGTTGGAGTAATATCCAGCACTGAAAACTTAGCCAGCCTTGTAAAAGGCTCTAAGGTTCCCTGCATGATCAGCAGACAGTGATGGAGTTCTCTCAGCTTAAATCCAGAGCCAACAAGTGCCACTCAGGAATCCCTCTGGTTTCAAAAGTGACAGAGGAAGTTCAGTGATATAACATCCTGTTCTGTGCTTTTGTAGAGATGTTGCATGTCACAGGTCCATGCTGACACTCCGTTAAGCAGGGTTTATAAAGAGAAAGATAGTTCAAGTAAGCTAATTGCCTCAAAGGGAAACACAACTCAAAGCAGCCATGCCTACCCTACAGTCAGCTCATCAGCATTGCCAAGGAGCGGAAGAGAAGCAACCTAAGGCATGTTAAAAACATATTAATGTTATATAAGGCTCTGATTCTAACATTCGATCCAGAAATATATCTTCATCTTTCAAAAACATTTAATGGAAGCATACAGCAATTAACAGACTATTAACACTATCAGGGGCACGGTTTGTAGAAGAAAGCACACAGAAAATTAATAGTTGTGTAATGACTGCAGGTTCCAAGCCTTTTCACCTCTTTCCCTCACAAGTTCTTTGTGAGCCACCTTCCCTGTTCTTCTCTGAAAAGACCTCCCCATGATTCCCCTGCTCCAAATTTCCTCTTAGTTCTGAATGTCCCAGCACTCTTCTTTCAACTACAAAGGCTCCTCCAACTCATCCACTCTCACTATAAATACCTGGTGCTTCAATCACTCTTCTTCCCTTCACTCTGTGTTTCTGTCCATAAGGCTCCTTCAGTCTTCAGCTGCAGGCACACAACTCCAGTTTTCCTTCCTGCTGACTGCATTGCTGCAGTTCAGGGCCAGTCCCCTTCCTCCAGCTGCAGTAGGGGCATTGCACAGGTGTCAGCCACAAAGAAGAAACAACGCTTCTTGCCCATCTATGTAAGCGCTCCATATTTCCTGTACTGGCAAGCTCTGGTGGAGTCTTTGCATACCTGTGAGGAGAACAGACCTATGTTTTAACCTTTCCCTCTCTTTGTGTCATTCTGTGTTTTACTGTGAACGGGACATAAAACATAAAAGAGTCAAGAGGTGCGTAATGTATCCCGCCAGTTTGTCATAATGGTGATAAACTTATCAAAGTGAAGACAAAGCATAGGGGGCCACACAAAGATGGACTCTTCAACATCTGCTCTGATTTACTATATACTAAAAAGCTTTGTTGCTTACTTTCACACTGGACAAGATACCAACAGTTTTCAAAAACTTCTCAAAAACTGAAGTCCTGTAGAGTATTTCCTGTTTTATTGTTCCAAAGACCAGGGTAAGAATGGGAAAAGCTCTGCTATCACAGTGATATAGGATGTCTGAAATATTCTGGTCTTATTTGTGACCAAAAAATACTTGGCCTCCCTTTCTGCAAAGAAATCTCCTTTTTCTCTGCTTACAGCTCAGGAGCCAAGTACTCAGACAAAAATAAAAAATATAAAACTCCTCCTGCTAGAGAGGGATTTACAGGAACACAAGGTATTATACTATTAGACCACATCTGAAGTCTCTTGTTAATTGGTCACAATTAGGTGCTTCTTAGATACCTTTCTTTNCTATTATTGTGACCTCCTTCAAACAACTGCAAAACAATGTATTCACTCTTCATGCAGTATCATGCAAATACACTTCAAAAACCACAGGAACCCCAGGGTGTTTGCCACACAGACACAGTGAAAGAACGAAGGATGAAAAGAATTGGACAGAATTTCTGTTTGAGTTGCTAAATTAAGAAATGACTCTATGCATGCACATGGTATGTATCAACTCTCATCTTTACCCAAAGAAGAATGCAGATCTCCACAGCACGTACAGGACACAGAAATACATCATACATCTCCACACACCCACATATTCAAGGGTTTTATACTTTATAAATGTTAGGGAAAAAACTCTGCAACTCTTTATGAACTGGAGTTAACTTCCTCACAGATGTGGATGTATTGACTTTCCATTGAAATATGGAACTTTTGTTGCATGAAGCGAGCAGTACTCTGCAGAGCTTCCTCCAAGTCCCACTGACAAACACCACTGATGTAGCAATTTCTGGACTCACTCTTGTGCTATAATGCAAATGATTTAGTGTTTGGCTTCAGTATTTGCTGTTAAACTGAATGACTGGCTACTGATTACTCTGGTGCAGCGATAAGAGTCCAGAAACTGTGCAATGGAGAGAACAGCTTCAGCGATTCATCCATCAAAACGTATCTTTCCAATGTCATGTTTTTTCAGATTTGTTCAGTCTTTTTTTGAGCAAGATTTGATACCACTTGCTATTGTGGGTTCAAATCTATCATACGCTTTCCTGCACGTGTAAAAACAGACAAAAGCATGACAGATCATCTCACTCATAGACCTGTTGGAATGACTTACCGACTATTGGAAAGTGTGGTTCAGAACACCATATAAATCTGGCTAAAGGAAGGACTTAGGCAATTTGTCTTGCCTTAGTGCCATACTCCTCATGCCTCACGATTCTTAAAAACCTGTACTGTGTCTGATGATGATTCTCTAGGGCTATAGTAAGGCAAACTTTTAATGGACAGTTAGATGAGCCAAAAAGTGAGCTGACGTTTTCAAATATTAGTTGTACAAATGAGAGACATCACTCCTCCTGTATTATCTTACCATTTACACACAGCATGCATGTTCTCTTCCTGCAGCCTTACATGAGATACAGGTATATAAAGGTACAGTAGCAGACCAATTACTGCTGGAGTTGAAATGCATCAGTGCAAGCGTTATTTAAAGTACATCTTTCCAATTTTGGTGAAATATCCACTTAATGCCTTTGCAGCCTGGCTTTAATTCCCTAAATGATGTCACATCCACCTCAACTCAAAGTAATAGTTTTTCTTTATATAGCTTATTTCCACATCTTCACTCTAACACATGGATTTTATTTCCTATACAGAGCATTACTGTAATAATCAGCTTTCATTCTCCCCAAACAAATATTTAGTAAATCTACCTCCTAGGTATCTACATTTCTTCCTCATTTATTTTCCCAAATCACTGCCTATTAAAACGTACCTGGAAAAAATATGACTCTTCCACTTTCTGTGTGTGCTTTGCAATCTTTTTTTTCAGAGTGAAAATAATGTCAGCACATCACTTGTTTCAAAATTATCCCGAGTCAACCGTCACAGTACAAATTGTAATAATAATACTGTTTTTCTATTTTTGTCCCTTCTTCCCATCAGCAGTTTCTCTAATGAGGAATATTTCAGGTGAATCCGAGTAAACCTCACTTGTCAAACGTTTCATCTTCCTTCTAGCCTAACTTCAGAACTGTTGAGGGAAGACTGCAGCTAGGTGGCAGTGTGCCAAACAAAAGAAACAACATAAAAAGACGATTTCTAAAGATTCATGACAGAGCATGCCCTAAATCGCATGAAAACCTGAACAAAAACAACTTAATGACACATAATCCATAATATCGCTGCAATTGACATGTTGTGGCCATGTGGTAAATAGGGTGAGGGTAATTAAAGTTTTGTATTTCTTCTAGGTTCTAGGAGAGACTCTGCCCTAACCATCCTCCATTTACTGCGTAAAACAAAAATGGTGCTATATGCCTTGGTCTGGAGAACACTGTAAATACATGTTTTAGCTTAAGATTCTCACTGAAACGAGAAAAGTACGTGACACAAGTGTTACTGTATACTGACAAATAAATACGAAATTGAACACAGTATACAGCCTTCTGCAGCATCCATAAAAACACTGCATAGTGAAAGGCACATGCAGTCCCTCGGGGCTGGCCAGAACAAAACGGTAAGTCAGGTCTCCTGCAATGGGAAAAGTATCCTTCTGCACAGACAACTGGGCAGCTCCAGCACTGCTCTGCAGTAGCACAGCATAAGGGCTAGTGGAGCTTCACACTTGCCTAATGAACCGATCCAAAGGACTGCAATGAAGTCCCAATGAAGAATTTGTTCCCCTAGTGGGCAGAAAAAGAAATCCCACTCTGTACAACAGCTTTGTTTTTTTCCGTGGTCTAACTACATGGTTGAACTGCTCTGTAGGTACTTAACTATGGACAAGAAAGGAATAAACATGGTGTGTTCAACAGTAAACTATCTTGACCTTCCCAATTGTATTTGTTTTTTTACTTTTACTATGTATTGGACTTGCCTTAATATCTAAGCACTGGCTGCTACCTTTGCTAGTGAAGGATCTGTTACCATTTCTGCTTCAAACTCCATTCTGGCTGGGACAGCCAGTCATTGCAGAATGACGTATAAGTTTCCATTGTTAAATGCTTTAGCCACACTATTTTATTTTTTTTAATCAGTTCACCCAGTTTAAGCTTCCAAAGCAGAAATAGCAGTTAAAGTTTCTTTTTATAGTTCTGTACTTCAAAATCAACTTTCTCGTGAAATCTGAAGTCTGTCCTGATGTAATTAACGATTTGCCCAAAAGACACATGTTAAATATATCTATCTGCTGTATGAATTGGTGTGCTTTTTGTGTCCATATAATACATAACATGTTTTGTTTCTTAGTACACAAGCAATCCAGGAACTTATCTTTTCTATTGATAAGCCTTAAGCTGGAAAGTCATCACATTATCACAATCGGAAGACAGCTTCTTTGCTTTAGTATCAGGAAGACAGGAAGAGATGCAAGATGTTTTGTTGAGAACCCTATGGGTTTTGTTTACTACCTTGATAAAATCCAAAGACGGCTGCAGCATGGATTTCACTTGAAGTGATTAGGACAGTATGCCAAGATGTGAGAACCTGCAGGAAGTCTTAGGGTCCCAACAGCCTTTTAGAACAACAGTACCTCCCTAAAACATTACCAAACTGACAGATGTTTTTCCTTTTCTCTTTATGGAGAATCAGAGACCAGTAAGAAACATGAAAAGAAAATAACTGTAAAGCCTAATTTAAATGCACAAAAGTAAGAACTATCCACATCCAATCCTATCATATCCTTCTTTTAGTCCTCCAACTACTCTTCCAAAAATTCTTTAAATTAAATAGAAGCACATTTAATGTTTCAAAGAAAGTCACTAGCAGAACAAATGTATTCATGAAAAATAAACAACACTCAAAAGACAATTTTTAAAGTTAAACTCTTACTACAAATTAGTTCGTCTGTTCACTTTCAGATATCTTGTACAACTGGACCAAATCCTCAACAGAAAAGGAACAAACAGCATACGCCTTGCTTTCTAGAACAAACAAAATATGTGTGTAATGGCCTCAGGTTATATAAATACTATTTCCCTACACTTAGGAGAAATATTTACTTCTTTGTTAACTAAAACTATGCTGATACCTTTGGCAGATAATGTCATGAAATACAGATGCCTAAAAAAGACTACTTCACCCCAGAATAAAGTAAAATATTCAGAATTTGTCAAACCATTAGCACATATCCATTCAGCACAACACAGAATCATAGAATGGTTTGGGCTGGGTCTTTAAGACCATCCATTTCTAACTTGTTGCCATGGGCAGAGTTGCCATGCTGTTCAGAAACAGAACTACTAATACTTTGCAGAGACAGGAAAGTCTGAGGAGATTTTGGGTGGAAGAGGTCACCTTACTGCACACTGATTCTTGCAGAATTTTTATACTTGGCTATTTCTTCCTGTAAATCTATGCTTTCAATGACCACTCTTTTTAACTTAGGTAAGGTGATGCTTGGGGAAAGCTTCCCACCAGCCCATATGCCTAGACTGACAAAGCATTTAGCCTAACAAGGAAGACAGCAGATTCTTCCTTTATTAATTTAAATAGAATGCTTGAACTCCAGTGCAGGGTCCTTCTGTAGCTCAGGTTACATCCAATGATGGTCCAGAGGTGGGAATAGGGATTAAGAACCTGAGTGGTATGTAAAAAACAGTATTTTGCCAGCCTTTTCATTAGGCTCTCATTTCAGACTTAATTGTAGATTCAGAGACAACATAGCAGAAAACCTTCAACTAATGCTCTGTAGTGCATAGCAAGCATCTTGACCAACCATCCAGCCACCAGTTTAAACAAGACTTGGGCTGGAATTTGGTTATTAAACTGGTTCCGAGTCCTAAGCCTGGAACATGCGGTGTGATTCGCAAGGGGGCAAAAAAGAACAAACCCAAACACCGACGTGGCACAACAGAAACGCTCAACATGTTGCCACCCTCACCTCTCCCTCAGTTTCGAGGGGGAAAGAGGAAGGGAGCGGGCCAACCGCCATTTCACGCCGCTGCCCTGAGGGAGCTCCCGCCCCGAGNTAAGCTGAGATGCTACCACAGACAGCGGCGCGGCTGCGGCGGCCGCAGCAGCTCCCCGAGCATAGCCGGCCGCGGGGCGTGCGAGCCGGGACCCATGGCGACGTCCCGCGCTGCCCGCGCCCTCCTCCTCCTCCTTCTCCTGCTCTGCCTGCCCGGGATGCGGCGGGGGGTGCGGGGCGGCGGGCAGCGCCCGCGGGGCTGTCCCGTGCCGTGCCGCTGCGAGCAGGAGGGCATGCTGCTCCGCGCCGACTGCTCCGACCTGGGGCTGACGGCCGTGCCCGCCAACCTCAGCGCCTTCACCTCCTACCTGTAAGTGCGGGGCGGGAGGGGGCGACTTCCATAAGTACCGGATGGCTTTTTGAGCGGCCGTGCGATGTGCCGTTCGGAGGGTATTTAAACAAGAGCAGAAACTCGATTAGATCCACGGGAACGTTATTTGCGCCTCCGCTTCTCGGGACAGCGCTCTGAGCTGCGGCTGAGAGCGGCGGGCAGGTGGCCTGGCACTGCCGCACGGAACCCCGCGCTGTGTGCGGGGCACTGCCGGGGCAGAAAACATCGGCATTTATTCTGATAGTAATATTAATATTCCCAGGAAACTCTCTTTGTTGCTTTTGAGAGGGTTCGTCGTTAAGCCTCTCAGTTTTGTGCGTTGTAAGCGCCGGTGCGGAATGTCTTAGTGCCCTTCGTGATGACTTCATGCATTTCTTTGCGGCTGAGTGTCCGGTAGCTTGTTAGTGGGATGCTTCTCGGTATCCAGCACTTCTTGAGTCAGTCTTGCCCACCTGCGTGTGACTGCTGACATCCTTGCTACTATGGTTACCCTGAAGATGCTTTCCCAGGGCTGCGTGCCTGTGTGGTCCTGAAGTGAAAATTCTGAACTAAGTAGTCCCTGCTGTGCTTCAGAAGACATAGAACACACACTGCATCTGGGGAATTAGGTGGAACTCAACTAGAAATGACAAACGTGACAACATAGGCAAGGTAGAATCGAAATTCGACCAATAAAATGTAAGTGTTCATTAGGAGAGAGCTTAGTTGAGAGAAAATAGCAGCGGTTTAGAAAGAGGATGTGCAGCTGAAAGCCTTTTCTAAATATTCTGCGCATCAATACAGTTCTGGAATTTATCTTTGTAAGATCAATCGGAGCTGATTTTATCCTGAACATTTCATAGTCAAAGCTATTAGTAACTTTAAAAGCCAGGGGTCCGTGGTATTTAATGGATGTTTACAGCAGAGCAGACCTTTGGCTGTACACAACTGAAGACTTTAAGATGCACACAGAATTTTTCACTGATTTCTCAAGCAGCAGGTGAGGATTTGGGGCACACACAATCCTCAGTACTTTCTGGTGCTTTGCAAAGTTATTACCAGAAAGATAGGTAATGAACGTATAACAGCGTACGTATTTAAGCTGTACATGTCCTGTGTCAAGAAGTAGATGCCCTAAACTCAGTACTGCTTGAAGGAGTGCTAAAACTGGGAAGAAAAAAAGTTTAGAGAGCCTACTATTTCTCTGTTTTATGAAAAAAAAAGAGAACATAAATGTACATGATGATGTCAAAACACCACTGCTGTGGATGTCTGCTGTTCAAAAACTGTGTCTCCAGCAACCTGCTTCATGATTTGCTCCACAGTTCTGTGTTTTTTTTTTCAATCCTCTTGTCCTTTAGTGGGAGAATGTATTTCTCCTGTCTGTTCTGTTCAGTAGCATGCATCCTGAAGTGTAAAAACTCCACTGTGGGGCAGGCAGACTTCTGAATGACCCAGGCTGTTTGCATGCAGTGTTATAGTCAAGTGGGTGAAAGACTGGTGCATACACTGGTGCATCCACACTTACAAGGCTGTTATTCTTGGATTGATTAATTATTGCCTCATTATGCAGAGCTGTAGCTCCTGCCTGCCTTCTGTACAGAACTGCCAAGATTCATTTTCTGTAGATGGCTAAGGAGTGGTAAATTTTAAAACATGCCTGCTCGTTATAGAGATGTTACCCTCCTTAAGCTTTGTGATGCCCAACCAATTCCTTCTTGATTTAATTCTTCGCCTTTGGTTTTGTTTTCTGAACAAAACAGAAATGTCTTTTTTGCGCTGTGACAATTCTTGCTTTGGAACAAAGCGGGAAGTTAAAACTCTGTATTCAGATTAACTCTCTTTCCAGCAAAGAACATCTCGGGCAGATTCCCATATTATACAGTGTATATATCTGGCCAAAAACTGCCACTGGTACTACCTTATGCTAAGGTTGTGCTTTTGTAGGTTTTTTTTTCCTGAATTTCTGTCATTTTTGTCTTATCTAAGGCACTTGTATAGGAAAAAAAATACCTTGTTGTTGTACGCCAGATATTGCATGAATACTTGAAATATTGAGGCCACACTTGTTTTATGTTGGGACAAACATGTACAGATCATGATATGTCATGGTAACTAAGCTCCACTTTTTGTATGAAGGTGCTCTCATGATAAAACCAAATGTAGTCCACAGCTGGACCTGTTACATGTTTCTGCATTCCATATAAAGTTTCAGTCCTTGCTTCCCCGTCAAAAATAATTTCATTTATATTTTTGTATCTGCTGACATAAACTGTTAGACTTTTTAAGAACAGACAAGGAGAATCCAGGAGTTTCTTGCAATTTCTTCTTCATTTGCTTCTAGGCTAAATAATGTACTCAGTGTATGTAATGCAATTCCTGTTGACATTAATGTGAATTCCATGTGCTGGTGAAGGGCAGCACTGAGTCTCTGTTTCAAATTAAGAACATGTCACTTTCCTATCAGTACACAGTGAAAAGAAGAAGCCAGCATCTACAAGTCTGTGGCACATGGGACCTCATTAATTCTCAAACCAAGCCTGTGAGTTAGTGAAGTATTATTGCCGTTTATTGTGATGTGGAACGGAGGCAAAGAAGGGGTTGCTCAAAGTTTATGACAAAGTCAGTAATTAAAGCCAGAATGCCTTATCCTAACTCCATTCTTCAACCACAGGCTTAGCCTACTTCTCCTAAGTAACTGATCATTAAAACTAGTGTAAAATTTGCCTACTAACGTTCAAGAATATTTAATATGACAAGTATACTAAAAAAATTGTTTCCTATCTCTCGTGATGACAATCCAGAATATAGTATTTAAAGATTCAGAGGGGCTTTGTTATGTGGTTGGGTAGCACAGGGAAGAAAATTAATCATAAATGCCAGTGCTGTGTGAGTTTAGCTGCTGTGTTCTTCATGATCAGAAACTTTCCATGAGGCCTTTAACAAGAAACTCTTAAGTGGAATATTTTCATGATGTTGCAATCTTGGATTGACATAGATGTGTGTGCATATATGTGCAACTATCACAGGATATGGTGCATTACCTTTTCCATCATGGTTTACTTAATACATTATTTTAGGATAAGTGTTAATCACATTTTAAAAATGCTAATTTTGAATACATTGTAAATGTGCACAGTAACATGCAGAAAAATCTGGTTCACACAGTTGTTAATCCTTTATAGGAATTACTTGTTAAAAAGATACTCTTTTTTAAAACTGTGCTAATACTGATAGTGTTACGGTAAAGCCTGTGAATATTGTCAAGTTTTATAACATATTCCTCTGATAAACTTTGACCTTCTGTTTCATTCATTTCCATAATGTTGTATTTGGTAATTATTCCTGTAAAACACATTCAGAGCTTTTGAGGGTCTTTGAAGAGAAATAAGCAGGAAAAAAAAAGACAATTCTGGGAGAAAAGTTATTTATCTTTGAAGGTTTAAAAAGTACATTCACATATATTAACTGCACTTCTGAAATGAGGCAGTGGTTTCTGTGTTGGAAATACACAAAAACATGAAGTCAGACTCTTTGGTGTAAGTTTACCCTCTTTTATTATCGCATCAAACTCAAGTTCTGTATACCTCTTCTAAGGTACAATGAGAATGACTGCAGTGTTTCAGGGATATCAGACAGCAAGGTATCTTCCTAAGCATAAGCAAGCTTTATGAAGTCTCCTGCAACTTGCAGATCCCTTGACAAGCTTGAGGTGTTGTTGATAGTAAAATGCCTGCCTTTCCTTAGAAAGTATTTCTTTACATAGCTACAAACTTTATAAACCATTTTTTCTCCTTTCTAGTTGAAGTAAGTTAAATGTTTGGCGTGTGGTTTCAGCTCATAATCTCAGTCTCGTCCTAGTGAGAGATGGAGGTAAATCCAGATTCTGTGTTTAGAATTGAGTGTTACACCCCCTTTTTGAAATGAAAACAGAGTGTTTCCTCTCTTCTCATGGCAATGGTCGATATACAGAGGTAAAATGTGTGCATAGGTAAATTAGAGGTGCATGAAAACCTAGGAAGTAACAGCCTATTTAATGTTCATGTTCATCAGCTTCCAAGGGACTTGCTTTAAATTTCAAAACATAATGTGTCAACCCAAAGTTAGTTTCTTTGTGAAAAAAATTTAGATTGAGTTTGACAGTGTCGCTCTTCACACTTGACTATACAGTGCTCAAATTAACTCTTTACACTGCTCTCAGAAAAAAGCCTGAGCAGCCTTATGCTGCTCAGAGGGGGAAAAAGGCACTTGCACTACCTCTCTCCTTTTTAGCATTTGCTGTGTGGAAATGCTGCATAAGTTGACAGGGAAAAGGAAGCTGTCTTTAAGCTGGTAGAATGCAAGGAGCTGGCAGGGTGGGAGGCACCTTCAGTTCGGTTTGGTGTCTGAAGTGCACGGGACAATTGGCCGGGCAGAGGGGGCCCGACTCCAGCTGGGAACGCGTGCTCCAGGCTGACCTTCCCAGCCAGCATGCCAGCGGAGATTAGACTTCCCTCAAGTGCTCCCTTGTTAACCCAGTCTTTGCTCCGACATGATTTGTCTTCCAAATGTATAAAATTGCTACTAGTTTTGCTGTCTAGATTGCTTTCTTTTATTCTGTGTTTGCTGGCCAAAGATAATATTTCATCCACATGCACCGCTTTCCTAATTCTCTGTTGGTCATTTAAGTGGTCTCGATTAATGCAATTTATGGTATTTTCCTTCATTTACTTCCTTGAACTGTCCAGCAGACCTGACTCTTTTCCCAGTAAAAATCATGGTAAATAAGGTGTGGTTCCTTTGGCTCTGAGTAAACCGACTGAGGGCAGAACATGATGTGGTGTTTTTGACATACCAAAACAGCTTTAGACTTCAGCTCAAAGAAAATACCCTAACGTCTTTAAAAAAGAATGAGATGTGATCAAAGCGTGCTTACTCCTCAGAGATTTAGCAATTCAAGTGGCAAATCCTTATGCTACATGCTCTGTGCTGTTTGCTGAGAAGACCTAAGTAATGTCTGTGCACTTCTGCTGATCAGGTGCGGGAAGGTTAATGCCTGGAGAACTGTAAAAGAAAGAAGTGTAGTCGGGGAGGGGTAGGGCCTGAGGTGGTGTTGCTCACTGAAGGAGTACTGCCCTTTTTTCTCTCTTGGAATGGAGGTTTAGATGAAAATGCACAAATTGAAGACAATGAGTACCTTATATTATATGACAGTAACTCATGGTACCCCTCTTTTTCATCCAAGAAACGTGGTTCTGTGTTTTATTTTGTAAAAGCTTATGGGCAACAGCTTGGAATTTTTGAACTAGAGACTTCGGAATGAGTATTAAAGAATCAGCACCCACTCTGAATTCCATCCTGGAGCCTCTTTGCTGTTGAGCTGAGAAAGACCTATCAGACACTGCTCACAGAGAAGCAAGTGTTCAAGCTAGGAGAGCACAAACCCACTGGTACAAGAAGCAACCACAACTAGATACAACCACGACCTGCTACTCAGAACAGGAAAGGAATGGGATAGCAGTGCAGATCCACAAGAACTAGTACAGGATGTCGCCAGTTTTAAAAAGCTTCTGCAGAGACAGCACATTCTGTATCACCTTAAGATTTATGATTTTGCTATGTTTTTTTTATACTTTTTTAGCCATGAGCTTTACGTTTTGGGGTCTGTGGCTACAGCACTAATGTCCACCTTTAGGAAGGAGGAGTTGTATTTTCCTGTCTAGACACTGCTGCAAAAATAATTATTCTAAATTGTAGTGTTATCCAACAGTGATAATTATAATAATCAACCACTCCCAAATTAAGATTTTATTGGTAACAAATGGACTCTTAGTTCAGGCCTGATTGTATAATTTGGCTTCAGTCCTGCAAATACTTATCCAGATACTTAACTGTAGTGTCAGGAGTGGTTCCACTGAAATCACATGTGCAAATGTTTGTAGGAGCAAGGCCTTGTGTAATTTACAAAAGAAAAACCTCACCTTCCCCGAATACAAGTTCATTTGCATGGAGTTGTTTTATTACAGTGTTCTGCCACACTGTCTCATTTTACAGCCTAAAGCATTACATGTATCATAAATAACCTAAAAGCCTGCATTTCCTTTTTTCTTTTTCAAGCTTTATGTAAAATGTGTACATAATTTAATGTGCAAGGCACTATCTTTCAACAATTATGTAATTGCAAGTAAGTAATTTTATGGATTTTTTTTTTTAATAAATATTGCTGAAATACGTGGTATGGTATTTCAAGAAAGGCAGGAATCACAATGACTGGGGGTAGGATACTCTTGCATGTGGAGATGTGTGTGGGTACGTAGGTGGGTGGGTAGATATTTTTTGAACAGTGTGCCCAAAGCATGTCAGCACCTTGCAGTGCAACGAATGCTGCTTCCATCACACAAAGTCTCTTGCACACACTTGAATAAGTGTTTCTTTTTTTATTGAGTGTAACCGTGCTTACTAATGTCACTTCAGTATTAAGTGTTTAAGTAAGACAAAAGTATTTGTGGGATTGGACTTAATCTGTATAATGATTATGTATAAATTTAACCCTTTTAGTCTTAAAAATTTTTGTTGTGCTTATAGATACATGTCTTCCAATAAAACCTGTACAATAGCTTCTTGATGCTGTTCATGAAGGGGATGTAAAGATGGTGCTCAGCACTTCTTGTTTGGTACTAATACTTTTCTATTTTATTCGTTTTTTGCTTTTAGTTCGTTTACCAAACACTTCGATCCATTTTGCTTGAGGATTAAACAGTTACAGCACCTCTGTTAGACAGAAATAAAACTTCCCTAGCTCTTGTTTCTGTGGCAGTAAGCGTTTTATGATGCCAGTTACACCATGTCTTCTGGATCCTGCGATAATATAAATGCTAGTCTTAGTGAATGAGAGAGCAGATGTGAGATGATGTCAGCACTAAGAGAAGTGTAACTGCACTGATTTGGCATTCACTGAGTTTGTAAATGAGTCTTTGTGTACCCTGTGGGGAGAAGTAGGTCATAGCTGGCAATGGAAACAAGATAAGACAAAGCTCTCTCTCACCATCTCTTGAAATTTACCTGTTGTAAACCACCTTGATGAGTAACTAGCCTTTGGGTCTCTTAGCCCAATAAGTTTGTCTCTTCTTAAATGCCCTGCTTCAAAGAGGTTACCATTTTGGAAGCATGAGGAGAGAGAAGGGACTGCTCCTCCAAACAGGGAATGTGATCAGATGGGTACAGCCAGGATCCAGATAGCAAGACCTTTGGGTTCTGCTGCTGAATATTGTCATAAATAATTTACAACTTGAAGCAAGTCATCCAGCAATTCTGTAATCTTACTTTATGGATGAGACAGCTATCTGCATCTGAATTTAACTAATTTGGTAGTGACTGATAAATGCTGGAGATCTATAGATTAAAAACACATTATGAAGTGCTAATTATGAGTATGACATGGTAAAATAAGGTGAAATCCCAGAGGATTTGTATGTATTTATGTGTATATGTGTATGTACATCTCCCTTTCAGTTTTGCTCGTGGTTGCTTACGTGGTCTCAAATCAGTGATATATACGATTCTTATTGAAAATCTAAGCAGGCATCTGAAAGCAATATTTGACCTGCTGACAAAAAAATACTGGATCCATATGTTTGGAAGTATTGCCTGCACTCATGCTGAAGTTGTACAAAGACAAGGATTTGGAAGAGGGCCAAAAGAAGTGCAGGTTCAACCTTGTGACCTGACAAAGGTCTCAGGGAGTAAATTGCAGTCCTGTGGTGTCCCTGTGTAAAACCTCAGTATATTGAATTTAACCTGCAACAGGCACACACTATTTCAGAGGGATTAACAGAGGAATTAAACTGCACAGTGAAGAGAGAAGTAGCAGGTAGCCCGGAAATCTGTCTGTATTGGACCTGTGGAGCAGTGAAACGTGGCTCTCATCAGGCAGCTCAACCAACTTTAAACCTCTGGGAGTAGTGACAGGAATGGAAATCACAGTTTTCATTTGTTCCAGTGTCAGCAATAAGATTTTGTAGGGTACGGTTACCTTGGCATAGGTACTACCTGAAAAGTTTGTGACTAACTGGACCTACTGGAGGTAACACACAGGTATGGTTGTGGTGGGGTGAAAAATATGGGTTTGCAGTGCTGCTGCTGTTTGAGTGTGGGGCATTGTGAAAGTGCAGTTGGGCACAAGATAAGGTGTTCACATGGTGTTATTTAGGTGAGCACTGACAAAGGACAGCGTGAAAGCTCGCAGTGCTGAGAATAGCATTGGAAAAGCTGTTTCACAGCATATAGTCAGTTCATCTGACCTGCTGCCTGTACATATGTAGAGTAGTGTGAATTGCTGAGTGCCAGAGCATAACTTATTTCTGGCTAAGACAGAAGATGTGAAAATAAAGGGCAAGCCAAGCATCATGGAACATCCTGTCTTCCTGAAGGCCAGAGATGGTAAGGAGGGTAGCGAAGTAGATTCTGGAAATCTTCAAGTAGATGCATTTTTAAATTCTAAATACTTGCTGAATTCTGATAAAGAGAAAAAACAATAATCTGGAATAGAAAAAAAGAAAAAAAAATGTGTAGAAACAGATCTATGTAGAAGAATATCATATTGACAGTATTTCTAGGGTTCTCTGGATGGAATATTTAAAAAGAGTCATTAGAGGGAATGGGGAAAAAAGACCTAGTGCCAGATTTATCTCTGCATGTTTCTCCATCTGTATATGTAATTCAATACTTAGGCCAAGAAAGGCCTCAGGTAGGTTTTACTTTGCTTATACTGATGGAGCTAACTTGATTCTCTAGAATTAGGACTGATAAACCAAATTCAGTTTGAAAAATTCACGGATTTTAGAAAATACAGAATAGAAAATAATTAAATTGAAGCATTCATTTCAGTCTTAATATGATAGCTCTTGAAGGAAAAGCTTCTGCTGTGTCATTACTGTGCAGGGTATCTGTCTTTATAAAACAAATAGAAGTCAAAATTGTTTTAAGGAAACAAATAAGCGTACAACCAAGTAATCATGTCTGTCTCGCTTGTGTCAGGGTACATACTCTGCCAGGAACATTTCATTGTGTCACAGAGTTGTGATCAACTGTACAGATTTTCCAGCAGTTCGAGGAGGGTGTGATCTTCTTTTATTTTTCAGCCTTTTCTGTTGCTGATAATAGCATTCAATGGAAAATGCAACTGATTTTTTTCTTTTAAGAGGATGCTTACACAGCACGGTGATGCATTCATTATATTTATTATGCACAGTTGTCATCCCATTAGATAGAGTTATCAAAATCACATTTGTCCACATATTAGTGCCCCAGCCTTTAATGGCCATCCCCGGTCATCTGCAAAGAATCCTGCAAACTTGAAGCCAGATGTGGTCTGTTTTCTACATTTATCATCAATCATGACTATAGCATCTTGCAGGCATGTAGCTCTGTGTTCCTGCCTGTCTGACCATAGGGCACTGCTGTAAGAGCATCAGATTTCATGAAGAATTTGCAATATCCAGATTCACTGGATGGTATTATTTTCAGTGTTGTATCTCTGTGTGGGAAGCATATAGGGAAATGCTGCACGCTGTCAACATGCCACTAGTTTAATCTGTTCTGATAAGGGCTCGTGAAAACTAATCATGAACCACTTCATTTCCCAATGAAGCTAAAACTGCAGCTCCTTATGATGATCTGGATTGAGCTCCCAGAATGTCAGTTAGCTCTGCTGTAGTACGTTCTGTTGGGTCATGGTGAGTCTAATCTTTATCCAAATATCACTGTGTGTTGAGTATGCAAACAGATTTGTTTTTCATATTTGGTGAATGAATAACTGCCTGAGAACACGAAGAGAGTAATTAATTGTAAATTATATTCATTAGTGGTTTTGTTTATCACAGCACTGAGGGCTTCCACTAAAAGTTTTCCCAGCTTTTATAAGATAGCATTAAGGTGGTGGTTCTGATCAAGATTAGACCATAAGAAAATAAGCACTCTGTGTGTCCTCATGCGATAGTATGAATTCAGTAATGACTGACTGTCCTAGCCACAGGAGAACAATAACAGGAAGACATAAAAGAAAAGCGTACTTCTTAGCAACACAGCACTATGCCTCTATTCTTTAAATCAGTTATACCTTTACTAACATTATGTATTTCATTAAAGAGAAATGTTTTGTGTATCAAGCTGTAACAGTGTGAAACAAAATCAGAGGTGCACTAAGCCTTCTATTTTATTTCTTTTGCTGTCAGCAACATAGCATTCCTCAGACGCGATTCGAGAATATAAAACATTTGGTAATCTAACATTTTTCACCACGTTTAGACACTAATCTGAGTGTTCCTCCATGCCATCATGTTCATCACAACAAAATGCCTCAGACCATTACTCTCCAGTGTGACTGACAAACGCCTGGTGTGTTTGTAGGCTTTTTGACTCATGGAGCAGCTCCTGGCTTATTAGACATGCTGAGGTGTTCAGCAGTGTGACAGACAAACTCCTGCATTGGTCCCCTTGGGTGCAATTAGAGCAGGCCTGTTGCTACTGCAGTGACCTCGGGTGCACTTTGGGAACACGTGGCTCACCACTGTGTAAGCTGACCTGAAAGAAACAGCCCAGGGCTGCTCCAGGTGGGGAGGATGACACAGAACAAAGGGAACTCAAAATTTTTCTGTATGAACTATGGCAGAATTATTGATGTAGTTGAAATTGATGGAGGTGGAATTTCTCAGTAGTTACAGTAAGAAATAGGCTTTGAAGTTGTGTACTATGATGATTCTACAGTGTTGTTTCAGAGTGTACCATTCTTTAGTATTTTAATGATGTAAAATATATGTATGTTTTTCACTTCTAGTTAAAAGAGCTTTGAATAGTTTCTCATACATCAGGGCAAGTACAAAGAAATAATTGAGGCTGGGTGTTTTTTTTTGTTGTTGTTGTTTTGTGTGTTGGTTTTTTTTATTATAAAGGTAGTGAAACAGTGAAACAGGCTGTGCAGATAGGTGGTGGATGACCTATCCCTGGTGACATTCAGGGTCAGGCTGGACAGGGTCCTGAACAACCTGATCTAGCTGTGAGTGTCCCTGTTCATTGCAGGGAAGTTGGACTAGGGGACCTTTAAAGGTCCTTTCCAACTCATAAGATTCTATGATTCTATGATCTCAGTGCATGAGGATCTAAGTGTGGAGAAAGGAATCCTATCAACGTTTACGCATTCAAACTCAGTCTTTACTTCTACATCAAGGCGTATCTGAATAGATAACACATCTCATGTAAAAACATGAGCACTATTTCCTGATAATATTTTTTATTTATTTAATATTCATTACAATCTTGTTGACAGTGTTGTCTCTGACCATCACATTTAGTAAAATTACATAGTTAAATGTTCTAATTGGCAAGGTGATGGTTAGCTTTATTGCTGTTTTCTGCTGACATGGAATCATATGCTAATTCAAAATCGCTGTAAAGCACTCAGAGCACAAATTGCATTAATATAATACATTAGAATATTAACATACAACATGTAATTGGTGGAAAAAAAATTTAACTAGAGAAATGAAAGAACAAGATTGACCATAAAATACTGTTAATAAACTATGACGAAAAAAAATTTAAAAACCTACAGATAAGCTTCACACTGTGTAAAAAACATTTGAGATGTCAGCATGTAAGTATATACACAAGGCTGAGTGATATTCTGAAATGAATACAGGATTGATTTTAATACCACTTCTGTACCTCATGCTGATCTTTCAATATTTTACAAAGTACAACATGCAGTTGATTTTGAAATACGCTGATTAAGAATACTGATTAAGAACAGTTCTATAGGGGATACTGGAGTAGAGCTTATGCTGCTAAAAGCCAGGTCTAGCAGGGACAGCTAAAGGTTTCCTTTGCATTTTTTACGTATTTCCTATGCAATGTAGGTTACTTAGGACAGCAATACAATTCACAAAGAAAACAGCAAATGCTTAAGGCAGCTTATCCCATAGCTATCCTGGGAGGAGCTCCACTCTTCAGAACTGTCAAGCAGGAACATGAATTTGTTCCATCAGCTTCTGAAGAAATTTCTCGTGTACCACTGCCAGCCCTGTCCTGAAAGGTACATTAGCTGCATTCACACTGATCCACAGCTGGGAGAAGTCAGTGAAGCACGGTTCCCAAATTCTGTAAAACATGAACAATATCTGCATATCTGTTGATTTAGTTCCATAGTTGAAACAACTGACTTTCCTTGGATCTTAACAGGCTTGAATCTGTGCTCTTAAACATATGTGGAAGAGCCGGTAACTACAGGGTTTGTCAGTTCTAGACAGAAGTCTCTGTTAAAAATGATTGGATTTGTTACACATAGTATTGTGTATTTTCTGGAGACAAATGAATGCAGGCCAATGTAAATACTTCCATCATCTGGTTAATTACTTCAGCTGCAGTGCTTCTGTATGGTGCAGAAGCTCTGTACAGATGCTTATAAATTCTTATGCTCAATAGAAATTGTAAAATACATAAAGATATAGAAATTGTTGTTATTTTTCTCAGTATCTGAATACTTCTTTTTGTCAAAGTAAAAATACTTCTGTTGTTCTGATATAGATTAGTTCTCTTAGATTAATTAGATACCAGTGTATCCTGTATTCTAGTATGTTAGGCAATGATGTACTTTTTGACACAGATACAGACCTACTTATTTTGTGTTTGGAAGGGAGAACAGATCATGGTGTAAATGGTGTGACTTTAAGTAATCCAAATATGGGAACTATTATTTCCATGTTATCTATTCAATGCCTGATCCAGCCCCAGTAAGCCTGTCTTTGCCATCTGCATCTGTAAGTGCCAGTACTACTTTTAAGATCTTTATCCTTTCAATCTTTAAACTATTAAAATAGGAAGGAGATGCCTCACAGTGGAAAGCTAATAGTTTAGTCAAGCTTCTCAGCTTAGTATTCCAGATCTAGGAAGATATTTTCTTATGTTTCTAGCCATTCTACCTGAATTTCATCTCACTTTATACAATGTTAGCAGTTAAGACAAAGAATGGATACCAGAAGATTGCCTTTGCAAGTTGCATTAGGTCAGGGTGCATAAGTTGCATCAATATATTTGTGTACTTGTATGCAGATTGGGAAATAAGTTCTGACAAATATTTGGGACCTAAAAATATGTATTTATACATCAATTTTTATATTTTATATTGTTTAAATGTGGCTGGCAGTCTCTTTGAAGACCTGCTGATGTAGGCACAAGTGCCAGCACCTTGGAGGGGCCCTTTTCTTGGAGCACCTCTCCATCTGAATTGTTTTTCTTCATAGGAAACCTGTCTTTCTAGGAAATCCTAAATCTGTTACCCTTCACAGCTTACAAATAAAGTCTGTTTTTATTTCTTCTGGTTTTGTATGGGGAGATTCTGTGCTGATGGAACCAGAAGAGAGTGTGCCTAGATATATCAGATAACAAAACATATAAATCAAGCTTGTACCAAATATATTTTGTAATCACATTATCTATATCTATCTATCTATGTATCTATCTATGGGGATTTGCATTTAAAGTCTAACAAGATAAGTGAAGCTGAATTGTGAAGCCTTGGTTCTCCTACATAGTGTTTTAAGGCAAAGAAAACTGTTACATACTCCTTTGCAAAAAGTATTTCTTAAAATTGGTTTTATTTGTTTTGCAGTTCAGAAGACTCTGCAGGTAGCCTTAAGAGCATGTACATTTCATTATTATTAAACCAACAAGCAGAACTTCTTTCTGCCATTCCCTGGCAGGATTAATGGATTTTGGCACAATTTTGGCAAGAGTGAAAGCTCTTGCAGCGTAAGCTAGCAAGCTTGACTAATTCTCAGTTGTGCTAACTTCATAAACCTATTTTAAGATTTTAACTTTGACTACAGATTAAAGGTAATGACTTCATGCTGCTGCCTTTGAATATATGATACTCTAATACGATTACAGTTAGTAAGTGTAAATAAAATATAGCATACATATATCTTATGGTACACATGAAAAAAATATGTGTAATGGGTATTTTACAATTTCCAGCAAACTCTCATTTTTAGAATTTAAAATGAGACTCCACAAAATAGTTGATACTTTAATATTAAACACATGCAGCTATTAAAATGCTTGTAATACTGAATGGTAGAACTAGTATGCTGTGTAATAGGAAAAGTTCATCTGTGTTTCAAAACAATCTACACTTGAATCAAAAAAGTGAACAGTTTTGATTTGATTTGATCTGATTTAAGAGTGCTTTGCTTAGCAAAGCCATTTTAACCTGTAGAGCATTCCAATGCCTATCGGGTTTTTCACCTTGCCAGACAACCCTAGAATCAGTATTCAGAAAAGCCTAAAGAAAGGAGAAAAGAGAGGAAAAAATATTTTCAGCCTGTCTGACAAGACTACATAAAAAGCTCATGATCAAAGGGTCTTAAATACACGTTACTGGTGTGACAAACAACATTTTTGTCCCTTTATTAGATTTATTTTTCTTCTGAAAACTGCAGTGGCCAGTGCATAGTTTGTGAAAGAAAGCTGGCAGGGTTGTATTCTTTGATTCCTAATTAACACCTTCAGTCTCAAAAGAGAACTAACAGAAATACCATAAAATGTTGCAGCTGCATTGTTATTCCGCTTGGTTGGTTTGTTAAAAGTCGGCTGGGCATTGGCAGCTGCAATAAAGGAGTAGCTCAATGGATGTTTTGTATTGTGCCCACTGAAGTGAAAGAAGGCAACCATTTTATTTTCAAATGGGCAGCTGCGTAGTGATGTTTAAATGGAGCTAAATGTGAGATTTACTGTTAATTTATAGTAATTGGTTATAAATAAAGTAGCGGTGTAGCTTGGCTTTCATCTGTTAAAGCCTTAGAACACAAATTGAAGGGAAGCTAGTTATGAAAGGCAAAAAGTGAATCATAAGATACTTGAATGGTAGAAAGTGCTGCTTAAAGCAATTACATAGAAGAAGTAACATCCAGTTTTGGAATGTAATGAGGTACTCACCTTGAAAGCATCTTGCCAAGCCATTCTTTAGATAGTGCTATGAGAAGTAAAGGTAGACAGTGCTTTGTCCCACTGAAGTGAAAACCAAAATTGTAACGCTGGGATCAAAACCAAAAGCAACTCCGCCTGTAGTGCATAGATTTGTATTTTGGGTAGTAGAATAAAGGAGGCATTTAACTCTGGTCAGATAAATCTCACTCACATTCAAAAAATGCAATTAGGGAAATATGTAAATCTAAATGTTTCATCAGATGCTAGCTGAGGGGTTACCAGTTCTTTCCATGCACAATGACTGAACTAAAGAACTTCAGTGTCTGTGTAAGAACCATTGTCCCAGCCTCAGAGCCTGTTGGAAACAGAGTCCAGACTGGCCGTGGGAAATACCTACATATTTGACACAGGCCCCGTTTCTGAGAGAAAAGGGGGTGGAATAGAAAGTATGGAGATTTTACTGTTGCATTCTAATCAGCCATGATCTGCCTAATTTGCTTTGATCGGGAAGATAAACTAATTTTCCTATAGGCTGGATAAAAGTAATTAGCAATCCAATGCTTTCATGTGTTTGAAAAGGGTGAAGAAAAGAAGAGCAGAAATTGTAATGGTGGGAGCAAAGTACATCTTTTCGGCTCATCTGAAAGCATTGTTACTTGAAAATAGGATGGTGCCATAAGAGAGAGGCCCTGATTAAGGTGGCTTTGTGAGCCAGGATATCATTGTACACCATGATCTACAATGTTGTGCAGCTGATAGTTTCTGGAGATCAGTTTAACTTGAGTTTTGGAATATTTAGATTCTGTTCTCCTTTATGCAAAACAAATCTCTCTCATAAATAGTAAGGACGCTGTTTGACTTCTCAAGGCATTTTGGTGTCTTTCTCCATAGTCATCCTAGAATAATTCAGTGGTTAATTAAAGGTTGGATCTGCTGCTGACGTAAGACTTATAGATAAGGGTTTTTAATCCCACACACTGAAAGCAAAAAAGCCATAGCCTAAACCAAATTGCTGGACATACTGCTTCCCAATTCAGGTAGGTAGCAGCTCTGCTGGCCTAGCTGTGACTCTCAGTACAGCACATGCACGTGGTATTGCATAACTCATCTAGGTTTTTTGGGAGATGTTGTTCCTCTTCTCCTTGGCTTCAGCTATTCTATTTAAGTATAAACTGAGATGCTCTGAAAGAGATTAAGTTTCACTCTAAAACCATTGGCATGCAATCAGCATGAAATGCCAGGGCATGGTTGTGCAGTCTTACCCAGACAGTTTGCAATCATACAGTCTTACTGAAGTCCACAAGTTACAGATTATTCCACTTTTAATCCCTGTCTATAAAATTAAGAAATACCTACTAACCAGCCTAACTCGTATTAAACTAAGAAGCCTTCAAAGAGTATATGCTTCTGTCATTTTGGAGGCTCGCTACCTTCTGTTTGTAACATTTCTACTATAGTAAGCAGATCTCTAGGTTGTCCATCACACATGATTTAGAAGAAATACTGAAATTACTGAACTGCTTTGTTCAGTGTTTAGCCATCTCACTTTCACGAATGTATCTTACAAGGATATAGAAGGTATTTTGTGAAGGGCATTGGGGTTTAAAACACCCATTCCTTGCAGGGCCATGACAAACCTTAGGGCCTCACATTTGCACACACCTTAGTGCTATGCAACAATAATGCAGAGAAAAATCATGTAACCCGAGGCTGTACTAAAGAAAGGTTAAGGATCACATCTTCCCCTTGGTTTCTCCATTTTTCTAAATCGAGTAGTTCAGCAGGCAGCTACAGCCAGCCTGCTTAATAATTCCATCCACCTACATCTTTATATACTGAAAGTTATATTTAAAAGTCAGATAAGCATAAGGATTCTATTTGTCATTTGTGTTTCAGTTGTATTACAGTCCACAGCCAGCATGAGGATCGTGGATCCACTACGTCAGGTACAGTTAAAATGCAGAGGTAGGCTCTGTAAAAGATTTAGTAGGGAAAGAAAAAAAACAAAAAAGACAGCTATTTATGATGAATGGGAAACCATTTTATGGTGTGGATAGAAAAAACAGGGCATATGTTCTGTCTCAAAGACGCTCCTATTAAAAAAAATAATATCCTTTAAAGACTCAGTTTGGAAAATTAATTTCCCCTGCCAGCAAGATGCACTGAATAGCGGTTGTGAGGGGACAAAATTAAGAAAGTACATTTCTGTATGATGTCATTCTTAAACTGAAGTAGATAACAAATTTTTTGGTTGACTTTTTATCTCCTACACAATGTTGGCATTGTAAACATCTGCAGTATTTCTATCCCAACCCATGTGATGTCAGCTGCAAAAGCTATGTTAGTTTGAATGTGAGAACATGGTCACAAAACTGATGGAAGAATTACAACAAAATGTAGATACATTCACTGAGGCACTACTGAGAGTTGCAGTTAACCGGAGAATATTTATTATTTATGCTTAAGGAGGCAGTGCCGCCTCATAGGTAAACCACTGATCTGACAATCAGGAGACCTATAGTTTTTTCTCAGTTTCACAATCTTGGTTGCCACAGCAAAATCAGTTTGTCTCTCTTCATACAATCTCTTCAAATTGTAAATAGTAGCTTACTCTTTCTTCAGGGAGTTTTTTGAGAAGTACTCCATAATTGAATATTACTGTACAAATAGAGAAAAATAGATAGAGGAACTGGTAAGTATGTAATTACTTCAAGTCAGATAAAATGTTCCTGCCCAGAAAGTTCTCACCACCACCATCCCTGCCAGTGTATATCATTCATGGTTATTGCTGGGCAGAAGATGCTCTCCTGGCCCTTCCAGGAGGAAAGATAGCTATTTTGTCTCAGAACTTTAAATTATGTCACCTTTTCTGTATGATGCAAGCTAGAGTGCAGATCCCTGCAGCTCTTTATCCACAAATCTGAGGAAGGATGTGGTTGCTTTTGTTCCGTTTTCTGAGCTGCACAGAAATTAGCTTCCTAAGTCCTTGAGGTATTCTAGAATAAAATCTGTGAGGAAATAAAAGGATCTATGACTCCTACAGGAGGAAAACACTGGTTGTTGTTCTGAAAGTCATCCTTCTTCCATTAAAAGGCCAAGGGTTTTTTTTTAAATAACATTCTCATGGCAATCTGGAAATCCAACTCTCGAAGTGGTACAGGCAAAGTTTTACAAGGAAGACTTCACTCTAGGGGCTAGAAGTGAATGATATTACTCCTTCCTAGTCCCAAAGGATTCAACACACATTTGGAATAGCATCTATACAGACTTTTTTAGAAAGAGGTGTGAACTCTGCCTGTGTTCAGACCATCTGGAAACCATTGTCAAAACACTTCGTCTGACCTTACCTGAACATCAACTATGCCAACGAAGATGGTTTTTATCTAGAGACACCTAAGAACCTGCATGGCAGAGAAACCTGGACCATCTCATTGAACCTGAAGGAATTCAACTACAAAATAGAAACTTGCTTCATAATATGCTGAGTTACATAGAAAAAGAACGATTTCAAAATCCTTAAAGTGTTGTTACAGCCTCGATGGCATTCAAAAGAATGAGAGTTTTACTCATTTTTATTAAATGACCCAATAAGTACTTTGTATTTCAATGAAAACCTACCTATTTATATTTTACAATCAAGGCCAAACAATCTAGTCACAAGTCTTAACATACTGACAAAAGTAGAAGTAACTTTTTACTTTCCTGCATAAAACCAAAATAAAACGACAAAAATAAATAAATAATAAAATAAAATAAAACAAGTTTCTTTCATTAAGAGAAAAGATTGAGTAAACACACTGTGAATCCCAGTCTCAGAATTCAATGCGATTGCCAAAGCATAAGTAGCTACTGCACTTGATTTGCCTTAGAGTATCCTTCCCAATCTTCAGCTGTGTCTTCAAAAGACAGTGGGTCTTTAGATCATAAGGTTACATTTCCCAGGCTCAGGTGGATATCTCACATAGCTTAGACTATTTCAGATGGCTCTATGATTGATTCTGTGTTCTCTAATTCATCATTTAGCTGCTCACACATACTTATCTCATGCCAATTAAGGTACTTCAAGTTGTCTGACATCCCCATGGGGTAAATAGGAGGTGATCTCTACAGGAAGCACATCCCCTGTAGGTGGAAAGTATTTGGAAGACAGGCAGGATACCCTAGGGCACCTCAATAAATGGCTCAGAGATAAAAATCTGACCTGGTTTACCTTTAATCGGCCAAGACCAGTGGCATTGTTCCTCCAGAAATCTTTAAGATAGATGATTGTGATATTTGGCACAGTAACTTGAGGTATGGAGTGAGGCCAGTTTTGATCTGGAAAAACCCCACTGCTTAGGTGGTGTGACACACTTCAGATTAGTTTTGCAGTGGCTTGGGCTGAGCATGAGTGATCTGTTAGGCCGCATCCATGCTGCAGCTCATACTTAAAAGTATGAAGTCTCTTCAGTTGATAGCAAAAAAACTGGGGGCACTTGTCCACATAGCATGATAGTAAGGTAGGCAAAAGAAGAAGATGCAAGGACTTGCCTTCAGGCATAGTTCATGTAAATTTGCATATGTAAGTATTTTATTACAATTTACCCTTTTGTCAGAGAAGGGTGATCTTTGGGTATCCTTGTGAAGGCTGCCCAGTGAATTTCAGTGACCCCTAGTTTGAGTATTCTTGTCACCCACAGTAAATGATCCAGTATGGCAAACAGGTCTATCTGTTCAGACACCAAGATCTATCTGGACCAGGAGAAATTTGGCAGGGATGTGTTTTCTCTTTTGTTTCTAATTTAATATTAAACAATCTGCCTAGTGTTACTGGCATCTCTTCCAATTATGTTTCTGTTTTTCTAATTTTCTGTGAGGCAAAAAACATTTTATCTTGATTATTTCAATAATAATAATAATGAGATGCTTTTTACCCTTCAAAATGGCATCACTTGTTGCAAAATGCAAAAGGAAAAAAAAAAAGAAACAGAAAGGAGATAACCCCAACATTATTAGGTCATACAAGTTGTGTGTGTTATTAAACTTTGTGAATGCATAAAGATTTTATTAAATATTATAAAGTAAAAATGCTGAGCTACAGTTATTACAGAGTTCTTATCTTCTAACATAAAACAAAAAAATCTTCTGATTAAGGGAAATTTTAGACTGTTTCATTAGATGAAGCAATCAGGTTGTGCTTTAATCTGTTTCATTGTTGAATTAGAGGAAACATACCTTCCACTCTTAAAATAGTAATGTAATTGTAAAGTTGTCAGTCTGGGGTTACTATTTGAACTGATTACACTTGATAAAAATAACAAGCCATGACAAATAGAGGGGCTAGGTTTCAGTAATTCACTAAAGAATGTCTCTACCAAGTCTTTGTGGCAAAATGTCTTGTTTGCAGGACAAATGCAGAGTTGAAATAACAACCCATGAATACCACTGGTGAAATGGCTATGTACACAAGGTGAATGCTAAAGTTTTCCTTTCTGAATGGACCTTTTAATCCAGGCATTATCTAGGCTCTGAAAAAGTCTTCAGTGGCCTTACGTACAGATTAATGGGAAAAGCTGAGACTCAGAGTTGGGCTATTTGCAGAAACAGTTTTCAAGATTTACTGATGGTTGACAAATGCCATTTAAGCTTTCAAAGCCATCAATATGCTATTGAAAGGGATTTAGAGGGAAATCTTCCCACTATAGAAGATGAGGACTTTGAAGGATCTCAGTGGAAGCCCTTGGTCTCCCCACCCCTCCAAACCTTTCACTGCCTTCCTTCAGCATATAGAGCCTGAAACGCGTGGCTATGGGAAAGGGGGGGAAGGTCCCTTTCAAGGGCGTTTGTATATAACCAAATGTGCCAATCTGCTTTTGTTCAGGCATGAGAACTGAATAGAAGTGTTTCTAGAAAAAGTCTCTTGTGCTCATGGTCAGCTTTTCAATAGACTTTCTGCTAATAGATTTTTAATATGTGAGCTGCAAATGGTGAAATACAAGTTTGAAAATTTTACTGAATTGAAAAATTGCCCAGAAAAGACTCTCTGCCCTATAGCATTAGTTAATGATGATACCATTTCCTTCTTTAACTCGGACTTCTAAATAAAAGTAACCTCATACATTATACATGTGACAAGACAAATCATCGAAACTTTTGATTTTAATTACTTAAAATAATGCCCTGTCTTTTTTTTCCACATACTTTTTAAAACACCCTTCTGTGTCCTTTCTTTTCTCTGATTATTTAAAAGCTCATTTACAAACCACACATCTTTATTAAAAAATGTTCATTATGGGACCAGGTTAGTAAAAAAAGAGACCTTGGACTGTCATGTTTTTGTTAAAGGGGTTTTAATTCAAGATCAGAATAGCTGGAAGGCTTGGTGTTTTGGGGTTTATTTTTTGTTTTTGTTTTTGTTTCATGTACTGTGCTGGATCCTCAAGAAGTGTATGATGAAAATTCTGCAGAAATTAATGAAGTTACAAAAGAAAAAAGAATTTGCCAGAGCCTGTGGTTCACTTGATAGCAATGCTGTTAATGTGTGTAGAGCCACACAGTGCCATCTTCTTCCATCTACTGCATCACTGTAGATGTGAAAGTGCTGCCATCCAAATGCCAAAACCATGACTGAGGGGAAACCCTCACCTAGCAAGTCTTTGCACCATCCTGTGGGCTGGGGTAGTCCCTTTTTGTATCAGGTCTGTGTACCACGGACCTGTCTGAACCAGTCTGAGTCCCGCCAACCCCAAACACCGATTGGAAGGAAGGCCAGGCTGACTGGGCTCAGGAGAATGTGGGCAATAGCACCTGCGTTTCAAGATCTGCTGCTGCTCTGCAAATGCTTTAACTTTACTGCTGTCCTATATTTCACTACCACCTGTGCCATTCTCAAGCTGGCATCCTTTTTCTCACCTTTTAGGGAAGAGCTGCTGAGATGTAGGAGGTATGCAGTGTTGTGATCCCTTGTGCAATTTGATCATCACAAGGTAAATTAAGCCTTGAGAAGATCTCCCAGAGTGTCATAGAGTCTGAGCCTTTAGTAACAAAATGTTGAATCCTCTTCACCTACAGAAGAACTATCACGATGTAGATTGTTGTGACTGTACGTTCTGTGTTTCTGGTGGAGCTGACAGGAAAGTTGAACTTTACATGAGACAAAAGTTGAATAAAGGCTTGAGAGGGGGAATAAAGGAAAAACAAACAGAACCAACAGATTGCTTTGGAAATAGACAAGGAATTAAAATATAAGCACTCAAATAATTAAAGCAGCCATTACAAGGAGAAGAAATAAATAAAAGAGAGAAAGACTTTAATAGTGAACAATATGGAAATAAAAGGAATGAAGATAAACCACATTTTTACATTTTCTGAACCTTCTCACTTGAAAAAATATATATAATATTGATTTTCAGTAGCTAATATTGCATCTTTCTCTCCTTACCATTCCATCTCTAACTCAGCAGATTTTAGAAATGATAAAACAAAGGGACTGGAAAGAGATAGGTAGCAATTTTCCCAGTGAACCCAGCAGTACTCCTATCACTACTCGAGGCAGAGATGTGCTGCTGCACAATTTCCATGACTGTGCAATACTGCCTGTTGGGTAGAAGCTGGCGTGAGGCACCACAGGATGATGTCCTGCTCCCATGAGCGTCAGTGAGAGCTTTGCTTCCAGCATCAGTGAAGCCAGGTGTTTGCCCCCAGGCTCTGCTGCAGTGCTGACATTGATTTGCTGTGCTGTAAGTTGTAAGTCATGTAAATAATAGGACGACTGATTCTTTCCAGCATTTTTATGGCATTTGGAATTGCTAGAGAAAAGAACCGAGATCTTGGAAAGTTCATTTCATTTGCAAAAAAATGAAGGACAGGTGCAGTATAGGGAACACACTTATGTCATATACACACCTGTGTGCATATATATGGCTCTGCTGCCAGCTGTTGCTAGTAAACTCTTGCTGGTTTACATTTGTTAAAGGTTTGTTTTGCCTACTGATGTCTTACAATATTTCTCTGTGTTATCTCCAGGAAGACCTTAAACTGATATTTGATACTTGAAAGTAAGACATAGCAGTGGCTGTGGCTGAATGGTGCCCATTAATTGTTTATCCTGAAGAGATTTTCTGCAGATCGTCGTAACAATCACAAGAAGTGGTGGGTCACTGGCCTTGAAATGAGTAGATTGTATAAACACTGCGAATAAAAGGAAGGAAACAGGAATCATTTAGTCTGGATCACAGTCTGCTAGCTCCACTCAAACTAAGTGTTAGTCCAGCTGATCTTGGTAGAAATAGTTGTGAAGTATTTTGCCTGCGTCCATTTTGCATGAACAGCTCTGATTCCAGTTATTTCAGTTATGGGAATGGTAAGGAAATTATCTAAAGAGGAGACATGTTCATAAAAAAGCAATACAGCACTTTTCCCTGATGACTGTGCAGGTATAACCACATGTGAAAATACATGCTAGCTCTGTCCTGCATGAGTGAGGTCTCTACTGGAGGTTTCCCTTTGGCATAGTGAGTTAGTGTGTGCTCAACCCTATTCCATGAACTGAATTCCTTACAACTACCTCAGGTATTTGCTGACCTGAAGTAAGGCTGTTCAGTTACAAGCATACAACATGTGTGGACCAGGTATACACAGTGTCTATATAATACTAAGGATTTGATGTCTATATGTGTTCAGAGTAATTTATAGCAGCCCATGCTGAAGCATCTGAAGCATCAGCACCATTTCTGGAAAAAAAAAGCCATAACTTGATGGAGAAATGCAGTATAAGTGTGCTATCTTTGTAAGAAAAAAGCTATAAATAGTTCCTGGCACCTACTGTTTGGTCTTCAGTCTGCTAATGACAAATCTGACAGCTTTGTCACTGCACATGGAAGGTTTTGTAAGAGGTTGTCAGACAGTCAGGAGATGGCTTTCTTAGACAGAAAGGGAAATTGTGTGCATAACAAAAAAAAATGGACTACTTTGTATATCCGAAGAATATTGAGAATATTTGCATCCAAGGCATAAGACCACCCTGAACTACCGTAAGCCAACACTGCCAAATGAAAAAATGTTCTGCTTTACGTCCCTCATTTATTTCTCCTCAGCACTTTTTCTTGTGGTGGTACGAGCAGCAGTGCAATGAATCAGATCAGAATTGATTTTTAAAAGTGTTTTTTATTTCCCTTCTGGATTTGTTTTAATCTAGATCAGGTGCAACTTTTATTCAAAAACATCCTTAAAAGGAAAGGGCAGTGGTGGGATTGGAGGAGATCAGGAGTGATTATTCCGGTAAGAAAGCTGACTGAAATAGTTTGTAGGTAATATGGCACCTGTTGGATTGTCAGTGCAAGAAAAAATTCTGTAAATAATTACTTCAGCTAAGCAACAACATAGTCCAGTGAATAATTCAGACTAGTAGTTGTGATACAGCATAGCATCATTTTCTCTGATGAAACTCGTAGATAACTCTTCAATAACATGAATTTCAACTCAAGTAAGGTAAAAGTAACATTGCAGAGGTGAAACGAATCCAATCATATAGCACCAATGGGAAGCTAGAGGATGGGAATAGTGAAGAAGCTAACCAAAATTTTACTGAAAAATCCTGAGAATGAAAAGACTAGTTAGAATGAAAGAGGTGAACCCTTGGCATGGCTGAATTATGTTTTTGCCATTTCTATTACCAAGCTAAAACCAATTTAGGAATACCAACTTTATATCTAATACAGCTGCTATCTTACCTTACAGAAAATAGCATTGTGCAGAGCCCCTGCATTGTCAAATTAGAATATCCATAGCAGCATCCTGCTCTATCAGGGATAATTAGCCTGTCTGAGAGCACCTACCATAATTAATGTAGCTTCCAGCTCTGGATCTAGCTTGCTCACCTTCACTGGGGTTCTCAGCGCTGTAGCAATGTAGCAAGTGTATTTCCTGCTCCAAATGCAACACAAATTCATGCACAAATTCCTGGGTACTCAGGCTCTACCACAGCTAGAATGCATTTGCAGTAGGTGCTGTCAGAGCAGTTTAATGGTTAAATCATCAGACCTCTGCTATAGAATAGAGCTGGGGCAAATCAAGACCAGCAGAAATTATTTAGAGTATATCTTGTTACGAGTGAAATTGGCTAACCCTTATTCATTTCTATCCTCAGCAGCCTCACTGAAGTTGTACTGGATGTTTCATGAAAATGAGTTTTAAAATTGATTTGTGTATTATTATCTATGCTGTGTGTTACACTCATTTTGGTATTAAGTTCAATTGACCATGAGGTCTATGGTCTCTTTCATGGCTTTAGACCTGTATTTTGAGTCTGTCTATATTCAGGTGTCTTTTGAATTCCTTTCTGCTGTTGACAAGGTGTAGTGGGCCAATAAGCAAAGTATTCTGTGCTTTGTAGACCCTCTCATGAGTTAGGAATAACTTCATTGAATTCTGAGGGATGAAATTACAAACCTATAATTAAAAGGAAATTGGGCCCACTTTTTCTGAAATGAATGAACGTGTCACTTTATATTCTCCTAAATTTTGCATTGTTGTATCAAATAGTTGTAAAAATAAGCAAAACGTAGACTTGCAGGAAATATTATGAAACTAAGAGATACCCTTGTACTTTTTCCTAGACTTCTAACACATAACTTTTCTGAAGTTAACTGTACTGTCCTTCATCAAAAACAAGATAAACAGTACCTGATAAACAAATAGGTAATGACAAAAAACAGGACAAACATTCTAGTAGACTTGTTCATAAATTGCAATAAAACCTGTTGTGTATTGTCTTCAGCATTTGAACAAGATAAATAGTGTCTGCAGAACTCATATAATCTATTTGAATTAGTGCAGCAGAAACAAGTAATAACTCACGAAGTAAAATCATGCTAATGCAATCTGTGGGCATGGGAGGAAGAGGAATTCTATTCAAGTCTCTTTTAATTGCTCCTGCTGGCTCCTGTGCTATAAAATATTCCTTTAGATATTTAAGCTGTAAATTATATGAGTTAAGTACAGTATATGATTGACATGTTGGAATGTTCTTGTAACTTATCCTGCTAATTATTACTTACCAAACTGAGTCTTCAGCACCAAGCAGAGAGCCATGAATCAGCTTTGAAAGTGTATGGGTAATTTCACCTGGGGAGCGTTGTGAATTTGATACACAAGAAAAGCACAGCACCAGAATCGTACCTAAAATAAAATGTCAGGTACTTGTCAGATTAATTCAGCACTGTGTTTGTTTGATCTGATCTTTGATCTTTACTTTCTTTTTGACCTTAATTGTTTGCTCTGCCCTGCTCCCTCTGCTGGAATCTTGGATAAACTGAATGGCAAAATTGTTTCCTGAAAAGATTAATCATGCACATACTGTTTGCTTTACAAATGTTCTGCAGTCTAGATTTAAGCAAGCCATTGATGGCTGTTTATATGACAGAATTGCCTACCACACTCAGGAATGATGCATGCTGGTTAAAATGAGAGTAGTTCAGAGCTGCTTCAGTGATAAACCACATTTTACTTTCTGTGATATTAGAGGAATCCAGTGACAGGTGTCAGGAATTGCTGAATCCAGCCATGTCCTATCAACTTGATTTGCCTATCCGTTACTCAGCATTCACCAGCAGCAGAAAGGTGCAGACAGAGCACTCCCAACCTTGCTTTTGAGACTTCCCATAGATACCTGTTTAAAATTGCAGAGGTTCCATCTTCTTTAAGCGAAATGCACTGCTGGAAGTCACACCACCGATGTGCAGAAGGAAGGGAATCAAAGTGCCGAGGGTCAGAGGGAGAACTAGCCCCGTACGCTAGCACAAAGTCATGGAGAGGTGCCAACACACACACTGTCACTGCAAGCTCTGTTCCAATATGATCTGGAAGATTTTTCTGAGTAAAATGTTTGCTGCTTCAAATGTGAACCAAGTGGTAGAAATTCACATCTTAATCATAGTTTCACTATGGAGGCCTTCAAAGAACCACAAGTGCAGTCAGCAGCTCCTTGTGAGAAGAAACACCATACTTCAATGGCCAGGGAGTGCTCAAAACATTTATGGCTCCTTCCTGTGCCTTTCTGCACAGATGTGTTAAACACGGAGACACATGCAATCCAGTTTGCAAGGTGATTTTGGAAGACAGTATAATCCAGAACCAACAGACTGAAAATATAGTCATTTAGACATTTTACAATATAGACATTTTCTGAAGCTGTTGACAGCTCATGCATCCGTATTTGGAAGAGTACTATGTGAATGCTTCGGGACTCACTGGGGATCTAATGGACAGATTATCTTGGTGTTTGGTTCCTTGGTGGCATACAGCTGAGTTTGACTGAGAACACATTGCTTCACCATTAGGTGTCTTAGTTTCCCTTCTGTAAAGTTATTATAATTATTTTTTCTGTTTATATATGTCTATCTTTGAATGAAGAAGTGCTATAGGAATATATTTTAAGAAATGGAAACTACTAGTAGTGTTTGCAAGATTTATCTGCTTTTAGTAGCTATAGCAGATGGAGTTATTTTTAATATACATAGAGAAGCAATTGTGGTAGCAGACAGACAGTGAGCACTTAATAGCTAGCATATTCCTCCATCAAACAGTGGAGCTGGTAAAGTGTTCTGCCAACAGAGAAAGTGAGCATGCTGCATTAAAAAGATGGGCATAGTGAGGGAAAAGAGGCAGTAATTCTCACTTCTTTTCAATATATTGCATCACTACATACAGGATAGTGTCCAATTTAGCTGTAAATGGATTAAGAAAATGGCCTTGCTTTAGGAGCTGTTCTCAGCTGGTGGAATTCAATGTATTCCGTCTATTGTCATTATTTTTATGTGAATGCTTTCTCTTTCAAAGATTTCCATAAAATAATTATTAATACATCTTGCTGGGGCAAGGCAGGCCTAGAGAAAGCATAACTAACAATCGTAATAGTAAAGCTTGGTCATTTTTTGTTTTAAATGAGATTACAACTGTTAAAAAATTACAGACTACAGAATTCATTGTCTTTCATCCTGGATTATTGTATGAGCCCTGTGATGGGTAGAGAGGTTTGTGCTATTTAGTATAATAGAAGTATAACCTAGTAATAGATTAATAGGTTGGTGGAAGCCAATAGAAACCTTGCTTATGTCTGAAGACAGATTTCTGTTCTCCTTTAAAGAGAATAAGAACAATGTAGAAAACTGATTCCAAGGTGAATAGTCCCTGAAACATCTCTTGTAATAATAGCTAATAACAGGTTAGTAACTTGGCCTCCAGACCCTACTGTTATATGTTAAGAACTAGTTCACTTAACTTGTTTTACTGGCTTTGGAGAGTTTACGGTGAAGTACTCACTTTAGGTTGATAACTGCGTATTTTTTCCAGCTTATGTATGCATGGACAACAGAACTGTGTGGGGGAAAGACCTGTGTATTTACTCTTCTGGACTCTGTTTTGCAAATGGTCATAATTTGTTCATAGCATCACCAAGAAAAAAAAGGAAAAAAAAAAAAAAAAAGAAAGAAAAGATAGATGTGAGTTGCAGTTTGCAGTATTTTCTGTTCTTCAAAAAAAAATAATCTGCCACAGAAGCACCTGAAAATTAAATGACAGGTAGGATTACTTTCTGAAGGCACAAGAGACACAGCTGGTGATTGATTGGCATAGAGTATAATTAAGATATCATTACAATGAGCCATGTTGCCAATGCAGTCATTGAAGCAAATCTTTTTGTCTTCTGAAAAGATGGAATTATCATTTGCTGCTGTGTTGCTTTTAGAATCAGCAGTTGGAAGTAGGCTGCTAGAATGCTAATGGGAAAAGAGATGATATGTTGATTTGACTATTCAGAATAACCTGCTGCCTTTCTAGTGCAGTTCTTAAGCTCGTGCTTAGTTTTCACATGCATTGATCTGACACTATTGATATACAATAGGAGCATTTTAAAACTCAGCACGTACCTTAAGCGATGCAGCTCCTTACTGACATCAATGAAGTTTTCAGGCACTTTGACAGTGGAATATAGGAAAGGTTGTGTCTATCAACACATTAAAGATTTTTTAATGTGCTAATAATTCTAAGTTTCTCATTACCATAGCTTGTAAGACTACTGAGTTGGATAAGAATTGATTGCAGTTCCAACTGTTTTGCTTCTGCTGAGTATATATGCATAAGCACACAAGGAAAATTGGGAAATGAATCTGACACAGAAAGAGAATAGTTCCTCTGGGGATGGTAAAGAGACTTCGTACATTGATTTTAATGGTTTTTCAACATTACTGGGCAAATCCTGATGTACAAGCCACATTTAATCTCCTGTTTTCTAGTAAGAGCAAATTACTGACTTTGATGAGGTAGCCCTGAAAGTTAAAATCAGAAAACCTGTTTGATGTGCTTTTTGGAAAGAAATCATTGCAGTTGCAGAGTACCTTGTATAATCATAATCTGTAAGCCTCCAATTTACTAGCTTGCTCTTTGTGGTTGTTAGCTGTGCTTGGTCTATCTAGTGGTCATAAATCTCATCCTAGATAGGTCTTCTTGGCAATATGATCCAAAGGCTGGCAAGTTTGCTGAGAACCTCCTTTTTTTGTCTTTGGAACACTATGAAAAATTTCTGCTTGGCAGCCCAAACTTTACATTGTTCCTCACATTAGATGTGACTGATTGTGTTGCATTAGCTCTTTGTGCTCATCTTACTTCACTTAACATGATTCCAGAAGTAGCTTTGGACTTCCCTCCTAAGTCCTGAAGTTCCTTCAGCAAACAAAATTGGATGAAATGCATCTATGGTGATTCTGACCCAGAAGAGTACTCTGACTCTAGGAACTGTAAGTGCAGATGAATTACTACGGTGCTAGTGCATGTGATGTAACGTTTATACGGGTGAAATAGTATCATCTAATCAACCAGTTGGTACAGTTGGGAAAAGCAGACATTTTTTATTCTTGTGTTTGAAAGTTTGTAAGTATTTCCAGCTGTGTCAACCTAATCTGAAGATATTGCCTCTCCCTGCAGTAGTCTTTCTGAGATTCTGCAACTGTTAAGGCTACAACAATAACATATTAACAACACAGACTGAAGTAGTCAGTGTATTAGCATTGTGTTAAAAACAAGCTTGGAAAGGTGTTACTGAACAAATCTGGAAATAATTTTTGTTTATGAAAGAAAATGTTAAAAATATACAAACATATGTACATACCTATACACACACACAAACACACACAAGAGCTACTCTGAAAGTAGTGTCTCCTATTCTATTATGTAAGCCCATGACATCAGAGGTGAACGTTGGTCGTATGATAGTAGAGGCTGAATCTTCCCACCAGTGTTCCATTACATGTTGTTGCCATGTGACAGATGGCAGCAGAGGGGCAGTCTGACACAATGGTGTCTGACATGGAAGGGCACAGGAAGCAAAGGTTTGTCACTGAATTCCTTTGTGCAGAAATTGCCTCCAATGATATTCATCAACGCTTAACAAAAAGTTTTGGACACCAAAGAGTAGATGTAAGTGGTGCTTTTTGTGATTCCACCTGTAGGCTCTAAAGATGCTTTTAATAAAAGTGTATATTGTTGATTGTGCATCAAAGCGTGTATTCAGAGTGGCCTTCTTTTGTTCTGATCCTCTTCAGATAATAGAGAGAGTCTTGTCTGCAGATTGCCTGTGCAAGGTGTTATCGAGTGTGGATCAGGAGCTGAGAGACATGGAGTCCTGGGGATACCAGACAATTCCTGCTTACTACTGTCAGAAATTAATGTAGTATAAAAATAGATTGCAGATCTTCCTGGTCAGTCATCCAGAGCATTGATTAATGCTGTTTGTAGAGTACCCTAAATACTTGCCTGTTTGAAGAAGAATCACTCTCACCTTCCATTATCTTTGGCTTTTTAGGTCTAAAATGTGTTTTGGTATGTTTACAAAAACCCATTAGGCCAAATGTTGAAATCACATTATCAAAACAATGTTAAAATGTCATTTTTTGTTTTCATATTCAGTAGTATATGATTCACTGGGTGAGTTTTGCTTTTGCCAAATAAATCAATGTATTTGTTCCTCTGTCAGAATAAATCCTTTGAGCGTTTATCAAAGTGAAAGGCTAATAACCTGCAATACTGTATGGAACAGGTGATAAAGTATTACATTAAAGCGTGAATTTAGTAAGTACATTTCTGAAATTGTACTTTGATTTTGAAGTGGGTGCAGAGATCTTCCCCAATAGTGATTTGATAATTGCTGTGAAGTATTACAACATTTCCTTTATTTCTCAGTCTCTACTTGAAGTGTTATTAAGTTACACATTTTTAAATTCAGAAAAAGATCAAACATTAAAATTAATAATGCTGCTAAAAACATATATTCTGTAGTATTAAACAGACTGTGAATAATAAAAAGTGGATGGAACAGCAATAGAAATGTAGGAATAGGAATAGGAATAGGAATAGGAATAGGAATAGGAATAGGAATAGGAGTAGGAGTAGGAGTAGGAGTAGGAGTAGGAGTAAGAGTAGGATGTCTACACCAAAGAACAGATAACTTATTTACCTTCTGAGTTCTCAACAGCTGGAAGAAATAAAGTTATTCAAATACTATCAAAAGCTGCTACAGCCTATAAGTGTTCTTTCAAATATATATATTTATATTGTTTTATTAAAATGATCACATGACATTGCATAAAATATGCCATCCTCTGATATTTTTATTTTAACAGCATCTATAGTAATGTTGACATAGTTGTGTTTTATTTTCCATGTAGAATTTTATTATGCAGTCTGTTTACAGTTTTTATTCCTAACGTAAGTCAATTGTAATGTTAGAGTTGGGCATGGGGAAGAATGGAAAAAATGAAGAAACACCTTCAGAATAAGCAGTTATTGTATGAAATGTAGCCTGAACCATAGCCTGAATGAGCTCTGACAGAGCTGATATGGCTGGTTGTTTCCTGTGCCAGGAACTACTGTGGAACCCCACCAGGAAGTGTGCTACAGAGAAGGATCACATTACACTCTTGTTTTATGGTTCATTTCACTTATTTAATGCAATTTGAGAACCTGCAAAAAAAAAAGAGCACTCTAGAAAGGGGATGTTTTGATTTCTTTTTTTTTTTAAATATGTCCTTTCCTTAACTCACGTGAGTTGGGTTTTGGGGACACCTAATGTGGCACAAGGAAAATCAGTAGGCTCATACAGCAAGTTGTACAGCAAAAGCATTATTTTTCATGGTCATGAAATGTAAAGACTCATGCAAATAGTTTGCACCTGTGTAGTTTTGTTTGTCTGCATTAGTAAACCTGCAGTATGCTAGAGTGCAATGACAGTGAAATCAGAGTTGTTTCCCTTTACTACTCCAAATAAATTTTAATATAGTACAGCGGTTTATTAAAATTATGCAGAATAAAAGGGTTGTTTAGTATTCCAGCTGATTTATAGAGCGTGATAAAACATTCCAAAATTTTGGGGAATGAAGAACATGCAGCAACCTGTATTGCTTTGACAAAACCATTTTCAAAAAAAAAAGTAGAATGTTTAAAGTGCTAACTAGATAATGATTCATCAGTTCTGGCAGAGGAACTAATTTTTGTTAATGTATTACTTAAAAATGTGTGGAATGAACAGCTGGATACCACAGTTGTGACATGCCATATTAAGTCTCTGTCTGTTTTCCCCTACAGTGATCTCAGTATGAACAACATTACTAAGCTGCCCTCGAACCCCGTGCACAATCTCCGCTTCCTGGAAGAGCTGTAAGTATCATTGTATCCTTGATGGGCATAGACAGCACTAGACACATTCCTGTGTTTGTCTCTTACACTTACTGTGGGAACCAGATAAAACAGTGCAGGAAGGCTGTCAGCCTGACACTTTTGGCACATGCGGAAACACTTAGTTGAAAAAAATAGATTGCTTGTGATTCTGGAAGTGAACTTATAAAGGAGTTACCGAGAGGCTACAACTTCTCTAGGCAGGGACAGAGCCAAACAAATTAAAATTTTCAAACAAGGGCTGTTTAAAAGAGCTGGATTGCTTTTTGGAAATAGTTAAGCAGCAGGATATTAAAAGTTTGAATACTGGCTCATGTTTATTAAAATCGCAAGTAAAGCTATAATCAAAACCAAAACTTGCTGCTTCGTCTGCCTGTGTCAAGGACAATTGAGTCCACATTTCATAGCATCAAGGCTTCTAGTCCCAATCACTTTTAATTACTGTTTCCTTACTCTTAAGTTTAGCATCCCTGAAGGCTGACTGTAAAATGCAGAATCCTACACAAAGCTTAGTTAGGCTATCTAGTACGTTCACTGAGGGGGAAAAGCAGGCTGCAAAAACCAGCTGACCAAACACTACATCAAAAGAGGAATGCTGGTTTGAAGTGATGATGACTAACCAAAACTGAAAAGTATTGTGCATTCTTGAGACCTGGATTTAGCAGTGACCTTAGTTACAATGACTCAAGCTTAAAAGAAAACTTAGGTTCCTGAGGAGCGACGAAGCCTCTGTAAATGATGCACTAGAGCTCTTGTGAGAAAAAGCTGGCACCTGCGTCTGCATCTGCATGAATACCTCTAAAAGTTGATTAAAAGAATTGTGTAGGCATCCAGCCTTCCTATGAATCGTGCTTTATAAGCTTTTAAAACGAAAACCCTTTTTTTTTTATAGTGAGTTTAGCTACTAACGCACCATAAAACCCACGTAAGGTATGCAAAGTCATGACTGTGCCCTTCTTGCAAAGCCACAGTTTATTTTAAGCTGTGAAATGTGCACAGTCTTCTGCAATTTAAATCACCTTTGGGTGTGCATTGAACTGATGACTTCTGGTGTCCTTAGAATTTTGACACCTTGTATTTGCAGTTCACATCTATTAAGGAAAAAATAAGAAAATAACCATTTTGGTGATGATAATTTTGAACAGTAATTTATTTTTTTCTGTTTCCTTTTCACCTTATATATTTTTGTCTTATTTTTATTACTGGTAGCATTTGAGTTTACAAAGCATTATTTCTTTTAATTCTGTCTTCTACCTTACTTTCTTCCTCACTTTGGTCTTTATTGTTACTGGTGCAGGTTTCAACCAAAGCAGGTACATAACAAGGAGAGATATCAAACACCAAGTGTTACAATATCAAGTGCATTTGAAGGGAATCGTGCCACAAAGACTTTGTGGATTTTTTTATGTCCATGTTTGCTTGGTCAATCTCAAGAAGGAAATAACAAAAGTTTGGGCTTTTCCTGGAATGAAGTTTTCATGCATCAAGCCAAGTTACCTTCCCTCTCAAAATTAGATGACCTAAATAGTGATACTTACATCTCTGCTTGAGAGACCATTCAGCAATCTACTTCATCTCCTTGATCAAGAAATTTGGAAGTGTTATTCTTGTGCTGGACCCATATGTTCCACCTTAAAAATGAAAAATACTTCATTGCTACATCTTGCTTTCCATCCACACAGTCAGCTTCCCATTTGTTTCAGACAATCCAATCATGCTGATTTATATTCACTTTTCAGGTAAGTGTAGACAAGTGAGGCCTTTGAAGATGTGAGGTAATTGATCACCTCCTCTTAAGACAAATTCAAACACATTGTGCTGGGAGCGTCTTTGGTGTTCGGAGCCATGTATAATACAATCCAGTCTAGTATTACTTACAGAAGAGCATACACAATGGAAAGGGAACAAGATATTAAGTTCTGAATTAAGGAGTAACAACCACTGTAGTTTCCGTGCTGCTTTCATGAGATTAAAATGTATCTTAGAAATGCCTATCAACTCTTTGAAATACAATAAAGCAGGAGCTTAAAAATGCACTTTCTAGGTTTAACATTGCAAAATGTATTAGTGATCCCTTTATCGTAGGCCGAGTTTGAAAATCTGATAAAAGTTAACGATTGATTGACTGAGATTTAGCTTAAATGCTACGTGCTTGATGTGTGGTTTGGCAATACTAACATCTCAGTGCCCCCAAAGAACTGGTCAGGTCTGCTCTGCTAATTCTGACCTCATAGGCTGACTGATCCACTCCTCCAGCCGAGGTTCAACACCTCTGCAAGCAGCATTCTTGAGATCCTGATGATTGTGCCTGGTATTTATCTTAAACCAAAGCCTTTGATCATTGAAATGCAGCAACATATTGAAACTGTGCCATATTTTTGAGGTGCCCTATTCTCCAAAAATTTTGGAAAATATTGTGGTACCTTGAAAACTGAATTGTTCTAGCTCCTTAAAGGTTTAGTTTTGAGCAAGATCTTTTGTTTTCAAAAAAATTTTTTTTCAGGCCTTTTAGACTCATCATCATTTTTTCTTAAAATGTACATGATGGAACTCCCACCAAGAAAAAAAATATGCTTCAGCTACTTCATTATCAGCGAGTTGCTCTGCATGGGCTTGTACAATACCATTAAGTAGAGTTCTTCATTATAAATTCAGAATAACTGCAGATATTTATCAGTATTACTGAGCCCAAGACTCAATCCTGTGTGGTGTTTTTCTAGATGTGTGTCATTCTGCAATATATTTAGCATGCTTGTATTAATAGAGCAGTGAGTTAGAACAATGCATTAAAGAAAGCTTTTTAGAAAGTACAAAGAAGTACCTAGGCTAGAAGTTTTTAAGACAACTACATCTGAACGTAAACATATCATTTTGAGATCACTAACACTTCAAAGTAGTGCCTGAAAGTGTTTTATTGTATAAATTGATATATCTGTGAAGAGTGAGGAAGAAAGCCAGTAATCATTTAAAATGGTATCATTCAGATCTAACTACAAATATCTCCAGCTAGTTATCTCCACACATACATGGATACATATATATATGCATATAGATGAATAAATGCACATACACACATCCATGTGCATCTATGAGGCTTTGATTTTAATTTTAAACACAGGAACACTCCACAGAAGAGCAAATCTCCAAGTGATTCTTATAGTGCTTTGCTGTTTTCCAGCAACTCAGAATACACATTTTAGCAAAACAGTAACCAAAAAAAAAAAAAAAACAGGGTTGTTTTATTATGTTTATTTGACCTACAGAGTAAGACGGTTTCACAAAATCAAGGGACAAAGTCACCTTCAATTAACTGAAAGCTACATAACTGGTACGGAAGTTTACAGAAACCACTGTCCACATTTTTTTTACATCTCCCACGGTACTGTTACCCCAGTTATTCAGGCAGAAGTTACTTTAATCATGCATTCTAATGCTATACTGCAGGCAAGATTACAGAAACAGTGTAAAACAGATGTGTTATGTGAATCTCACCATCATGTGTGTGGAAATCCTTTTGCACTGCAGAAGTGGTAAAAGATCTCTGTATACATGGAAACAAAGTTCTAAATAACCAGGCATAACCCATTACCATCTGTTCTTATTTATTATTTTTCTTCTCTTTCTATTTGCTTTGTCTTTCTACAAAGAAGTTTTCAAAGCTGTTAGTGGGAATCAGGTGTTATTTTCCCTGCTGGATCTGAGTGATGGGAATGAGTTCTTCAGTCATTTATGTCTTTGAAAACTGAAAGCATTGGCTCCTGGGGTTGTGTACCATCCTTATTTTTGTGCTGGTACAGGCACTTTGTGGCTAGCACTGGAAACTGGTTCTATACTTTTTATTACTATATAAACTAGCAGTAAACATTACAGTGCTGCAACTATAGTCCAAAACATTTTGGGGAAAAGTGGGGAAATCTCTTAGTTTACTTGAACACGCTTTGAACAGGATACTGAAAGTCGTTCCCAAAGATGAATTTATAGACTTAGAAACATCCAAAGAATAAAAAGTAAGAATACCTACAACAGATGTGTACAGCAAAAGTAAAACTAGGTATCATCTAGTGTCTCAGACTGTCTACACATGTCCTTATAGTGTCAGCTAAATAGCAGTTCTATGGGTTTTGTGCAGCAGGTTTTACTGCTGCTGTTCCTGATGGAAATTGGCTTGTGCCATCTCCAACAGCGAACATTTCAAGGACTTTCCCTGCTAAATGACTTCCCACCCCGTGTTTATTTCCAGTGCTATGCACCAGTTGACACATGAGCTGGATATCCAGTCTCTTCACATAAACTGTGAATTCATTGTTTTCACCTCAGAAGTGCACACATGATGAGGAGTTGTGTTCAGGATATGCCCTGTGCTCAGTGCACAGTGTTTATCAGTGGCACGTGTCTGCCACTAGTCAGGCAGGCTGTGGCACATGTGCCTTTGGCACATCATAAATCCTATCGCTGTGGGACAGACTCTGTTGATAACTCGTGGCTGTGGCTCCATGGCTTTGCAGGGGAGCACTGGAAATCCTGAGAGAGAAGGGCACCAGTCATTGGAAACTGACTGTGCACCAGTAAAAACGGTGAGATGATATTGATCAAGTTAATCAGTTGGAAACAATTGATTTTACCCCCCAGATTTTACAAAGTTGCTTTGATTTACTGCAAAAAAAAAAAAAAAAACACACAGATCCAAATGCAGAAATTCCCTAATGTATGAGATGACAGCCCTGGTGGTTCTGGAGCTGTCACTGCCTTTGTCTCTGTCCCTTTGATGCCACCAAGCCAAAGGACAACAAAGAACTTCCCTGTGTGGCTGGGTCAGCCTGGCACCCTCCAGACTGCCCCTCATACTCTGTTATCAATGATGACAAGATGAGAAACAGAAAGAAGAGAAACAATAGGGCCAATGCCTTACTAAATTAGAGCAGCTTGCATTGCTTGTAGAATGGATTGTGCTGACAGACAATTATTCTTGAAATGTTAACACAAATTTCAGGGAGCAGCCTTGACACTGCTGCGCATCTGTGGTATGAAGGGGCAGCAGGGAAGAAGGTGAGGGGATCAAGATAAAGAGAAGTGAAAATACAGAGACGTGCAAGTAAGAACAATGAAGGTTCTATGTTGATATCCAAGAAACCCTATCAGTGCTGCTGCGTTGCTCTTACTGAATACAAGATAAAGTGAATTTTCAACTTGTAAGCGCTGCCTGGAACTTGTAATTTATTACCAGCAATATTCAGTAGGAACTGGTTTATGCTATCAAATAGTCACAGGAAGAGCTTTTTGTGTTTCGCGATGGATACAGATAGTGAAATTATACTTAATTAACTTAGATGAAGCTCTGCTTTAATAAGTGTGTTATATTTCTATAGATCCTGAGGCAGGGTTTTAATTTAAGTCTTACACATTCTGCATGTACTGCAATAGCAAGTATGCAGAAATTACTTTTTGTCAGTGGAAGTTCAGCTATTTGTTCACAACTTCATTTCAGTGCAGTGTTCTGATACATGGTTCCATTTTTCACTTACTTAGGATTATAGGCACTGAATTCAGCCTGTATTACATTTCTGCCTTTTTAAGCTCACAAGCACAGTTCTTAACTTTGGGTTTGTTGGTTTTTATTTTTTTGTTTTTATTTCCAAACAGGAGTAGTTTCTCCTGCAGTTCTTTAGTATCGCTTCATTGTACTACTTGGAGAAAAGCTGTAACATCAAAATCTGAAATTACACAATTTGTGTCTTTTTTCAATGACAGAGGAAGGAAAAAAAAAAGTAAGGATAATTTTTTATTGATGTTTGATTATGGTGTTTCATTTCAGTACCTGTCAGCCAATTCCTATTATCTATGATGATAATTTATCCTAGTGACACTAACGCTACTGGTATAAAACCAAAGTTGGTATCAGAAATGTAACCAACACCTTGAAGGCTAAAACTAGGAAATGCAATGTATATAACCTACCATTTATTGTTCCATCGTGCTACAATACTGAAACACAGAGGAAGGAAATTTAACAAATTTAATATTACTCTGAAACCGGTGATTTGGTGACAGCATTCTTCAAATGTGGAAGTGAAATTCTCTCTCTTACTGCTGCTATCTTTGGAATCTGATCCTGTGAATCAGCATAGGATTTCCTGGCTAACATTGGCACACACCCTAAGAGTTCACTGTGCTGTAAGTCAGAGGGCAGGCACCTGGCCATGCAGCAAAAGGACACCACTGGAGCCCTCTGGTAGGACACTGACCTCTGCTGTGATGAGAGCTAAGCAGCTCGTTCCCAGCTCTGGCCATGGGCAGCTGCATGAATGGAGCAGTCAGTTGTCCTTAGAAACCGCAGGGTCACAATATTGAATCGTGCAAGGTGCAGACAGAGTCTCTGCCTTTTATAAATGGAGAAAGGAACAGTAAGTTTTAGATCACATCCTTAACTGACAGCAATCTAAGATCTCTTTTATGAAAGCCAGCTCAAGATCAAATACATACTGATTTCATTCCAACTGCTTGAGGTCAGTTGGAGTTATTCCAGTTTACACCCTCTGAGAATTTGGCACACGCATTTTAAAAGGCAATTAGGCCCTAAAGCAGGAGCAGACTGTGTTATATTTGAATTTCCAACAAAACTGTAAGTAGCAATAAATGTAATATACTGCACAATTATGACTTGCACACTCCCCTCCTCCTTTCTTAAGGAAAGGAGAGCATCTTCTTTGATCTCTCTGATCATCAGATTTTTTTAATATATCATTTGACCCACTTTTTATATGACTATGATTACAGTTTTAATTAACATGACAGATTGAAATATAAAAAGATAATTAAAATACACAATAACATTTAAATTCTTAATCTAACAAAGTAATGCCGCAAAGACATTTTGAAAAAAAAAAAACCACTGATATCATCCATTAATTAATAACTAAATACCCACCAATTAATTCCTTAATTTCTGTTGCACTGGCCCAAGAATAATCATTAATAAATATCAAACTCAATCTCAAAATCTAAAAATCTCAGATTTTTAGTTGACTTTGTGTAAGTTCTTGATGAGTATCCATGCTGTCAGAACAGGGTAATATTTTAATGTAATAAGCAAGAACATTTTGTTTTATCTACTTACAGGTAGAAATATATATTGACTGTACATTAAAATAAACTAAAGGAGTATATAGTGTATGTGTTGTGTACATGTCTATCTTTGGTTAGTTTGACAGGAAACAAAATTATAGCAAAAGATTTAAGGTGATTAATTCTTCCTTGAACAGGAGCTACATTTTTTATATTCAGAACAAGCTTTTTTAGGAAAAAAATAAAAAACAAAAAAAGGAAATATACATTTTCATGTTATGCTTCCACATTGTTTCTCCAAAAACTACTCCTAGGAGAAATGAATCACTTGTCAGATATGATACTAAGACATGATACAGTTATGAGTCCAATTTCTGCTTATGTCAACACAGATTTTTTCACAGACATCAATGGGACTGAAATTTCACCACTTATCTTTGTCAGTTACTCAGAACAATTATGGCAGTTGGAGAGGAGGATCAGGTTTTAAAGAAATAAGTTTCGAATTACAAAACTGAATTTCTTATCTGTACCGAAGGTATAAAAGAGACAGTACAGAGTTTCATAAATGTTAAGGAAATTTTCTATATGGCATACTGATGTTTTAGCACCAAACTTGGCAAGGTTGGTACCACGGAGTAGCAGAATTGACCCAACTGTGGGCATTTTTCACCATCTCAGGTTTTCTGTACTTAGGATTTTTATTTGCAAAAACAAAGATTTCAATCGACAATTTCTAGGTTTGCCTGAATAATTCATTTTCAATTTTCTGTTTAGAGATTTTATTAATTACAGAATGTAATGTAACAAATAAGAATTAAACATGCTTTCAGGGAAAACAGGCAAGCATAAAATTCATTGAGTTGTAACATTATTGATGGTAAACTACCCATCTTTAAACATGCATATATATGTAGATGTAGATGTGGCCAAATTCATAATGACATGCTCTTAGTATATGCAGTCCTTGTTTTCATTTCTCAAATACAATCAGCAAAATAATGATCAGAAGTAAAATACAGAGTCAACAGGAGAAAAATGCACAATAGTAGGAAATCATTCCTGAAGATATCTCTTGGTATATTTTCATAGTTGACAGATGTTTTTGAGTTGCACTCGGATATTGAGTATTGCAAGACATGTCAGCAAATAGCATTGTGGAGTGATTAAATATAATGCAGCACAAATGATTTAGGGGGTCTTTAATGTCTGTGATATATAACTCAATCTGTACTGAAGGACATACATTCTCCTTTAATATACTGTTCAATATGTCCTTTATATATATTGTCCAATATATTTAACATAAGTTTGAGTGTAATGGAGTTCTACATAACTGTGCTCATTCGGTATAGAATTAGAACAGATTTCTCATTTCTTAATAGAAGAGCATTATTTATCTTGTACTGCTTATTCCTGCTATTTGTTGAGCCATACTAAGGTCCATAGTAACATTTACTCTTCTACATTTCAGCATCTTGCAAGACTTGAACAGTAATTTGTTCAAGAAAATTCCATTGTGTTAATCCTCTTAGAGCTCAGCATGACTGTTAATTAATATAAATGTAAGTTGTTTCCCAATGAGACTGTTATCTTCCTTTCATATCTTTCCTACAGTTTAGATACTACTGGATTTTGAAATACACTTTACAGGTACTTGTTCAGCATTTGTTGGACTAGATCTTAACTTGGAAAAGACAAAAAGCAACCTCTGCCCCGTCTTACTGTCACAATTTGCTGCAGACTGTGAGAAGTAACTTGGTTAAGTTTGCTACAGTTCCTAATGGCTAGTGAAAAGATGCTTTCTTTATTAAGTGTCACAGTTCATTAGCTATAGAGAAGATTTTTTGGTGTTTTGAGTTCACCTTCCTTCTCAGTAAATAATGAGAAGAGGCTTGGTGCCAGGCAAGATTTCTTTCAATGCAGAAAACATAAAAGCACAAACTAATTTTGACTTATGGAAGTACTTGACTGTGTTCAGTCACAACTTCATGTTTATCTGCTTCTTTCTGATAAATCAATCTGTTCTTTTTTTAGGCATGAACAACAGTAGAAGGAGAACAAAAATTTTCTGATCTTTTTTAGAACTTTCTGTGGATGTTTTATCTGTTGTGCTGTCTTTAGCATTGTTTTCCTGAGTTGGGGATGACCATTTCTCAGGACTGTGATGCTGCAGGAGAGGTCAGAACATACAAAAGGGATGCACAGGTGAACAGTGTTCACAGGAGGCACCAGATATGACTTTTTTCTTAGATCTGAACAAGGCCATGAACCTGACCTGAAGCACTGCAGCAATTCCAACACCAAGTAGAGAATGCCAGCTGGGATGAACTGTTTTGAAACATACTTCATAAATTGCTCCCATTTGAAAAGATAGAGACAGTGTGCTTTTCTGTCAGCTCATTTATTTTGCATCTTTTAGAAAGAGATATGCAGTAGCATAGAAATTCAGCCTTTGCCACTGCCAGAAGTAGCCCAGTATCTTGTCTTCAAGAGTGTCAAATAGTGGGTACCAAGGGAAACATACAGTGACACATCCCCATCCATTTTCCAGCTGCCATTAATTTGTGTCTTAGTTAGCTAAAGAAATGAAACAGCATAAGTAAAATCCAGTTATAAAATAGTATAGCTCTAGGAATGTGATCCAAAGTCAGCAGTACCGTGTACTTTTGATTATCTTTTCATTAAAGATGTGATAACTTTGAGACTGACTTAATTTAATGTGATATTTCTAAAATAATAACTCTCCAAAATGCTGGAAAATAAATGAATTTACTTCTAAAACTTGAAATTTAGAGTTCTTCTAACAGTAGAAGCCAGTCATTTGGTTATGTGTTATGAAAAAGCTGGTTTATTCCTCCTCTCAGAAATCATTAACTAAACGCTAAACTGTAGAAACAGATAGGATGTCCATCCATCCTCATCTATTCAGAGAAAGTGATATTTACCTATCCAGACTGAAATCACTACCCAAAGTCCATCCAAAGTTCAGTAAAAATACTGGGCAGCTTCCCTGAAATAGCTTAGGGTAATGGAAAACAAAATCCCTGATACAGAGATGAGTAAACCCTGACAGATGCTTGATAGATACCTGTAAAGTCAACAAGGGGATTTATTTTCCCCTATGCCAAGATTGAGAATAGAAACAGCAATAGCAAGAAAAAAATCCAGAAGGAAGGCATTAAAATGGTTGGGAACAAATAAGCCAAATTTAATGAGCTTTGCGGTATGTCTTAAAGAACTGGTGTGCTAAATTCCATCCAAGAATATTGAAGGAATTAAACAATGAGCCCAGTGAATCATTATTGCTGATTTTTTCCAAACCCCACAATGCCGGGGAATTCCGAAGGGCTGGGAAGATGCTGCTATTGTGCCAGTGTTCAGAAGTGGTCTCATGGAGCATCCTGGGAATGGATAGGTGGTTTGCCTGTCTTGGGTTCCATGGAAAATCATGAGAAGGATGTCATGTGAAAGAATTTACTTTGGTAACTGGAGGTGAGACAACATCATTACATAGAAAGTAAATGTTGCCAGATGTCTACCTTTTCTGATGTTTTCAGTTTGCTTGGTAAAGGAACTGCACATCTATTTTTGCACTTGTGATATATTTAATTTAGTCCTCTGCTGAAATATGATGGGCTGTACATGATAAACATATTCCTCTGCTACATAAGCAGAGGAGTATCATACAAAATGATAGTAATCATTGTCTACAAAATCAGTTAGAGCTCTTTCCAAACTGAAAAATAATCAAAGCAGAGCTAAAAGAATGACCTGGGGCTTGAAAAACTCATAAGGTGTAAACACAGTAGCTCTGCTTAATGAAATAGAAGATTAACGTGTGATTTCCTCCATCTAAAGTGGACTTTTAATAAATAAAAAACCATTTAATTGAAAAGATATTTAATAATTGAGAAATTGTGATCTAACAGGAAGAAACAATACAAAATGAGATTTGGAATCTGAAAAAAAGGCAAAAAAAAAAAAAAAAGGTGGGAAGAGTTATACCTCACTTTAACTGCACAGGTAACTATCATTCAGATAGCTCTGGAACAGCATCCTCTGCTTACAGTTGTTTGTCAGCTTTGAATATTCCTCTGAATGGTGGAGCTGTGGCCAATCAAGTACATAATGCTCTTATGGTGGTTGTGGGTGGCTGGATAATCCAAATGGGCATTACAAGAAAAATGGCAACAATTTACTCTAGGAAATTTTCTCTGGAAGACAGATTTTTGTTCACAACAACTGACAAGAAAAGGAAAAATGGAAAATCAGCTACATGGAAAAGTAAATATAACTCTCTACAGTAGCCTCATTAAAACTGTGCTGAATGCCCATGAGCCACATAGCCATATGTATATTAATAACTCTGTGCACAGGTATTTCTTTCTGACTATATAACTTATATATTACAGGTACCATAAAATCATTTTTAAAATTATGACTGTCCGTTTTCAAAAAAAGAAGAAGACCAAACATAAAGGCTTACCACAGAAAGACTTCTTGTTAAGCTAGAGAGAGTCAGTCAGTATTACACATCGAAACAAAAAAAGCTGGTTAGTGTCCCAATTACATTACCACAGCGCTGCATTTAAAACAGGGAGGAGCATGCTTACCATACCAGAGTGCTCAAAGAGGTCTAATTTTCTTAGCTAACTTTTAAAATAAAGAATATTCCAGTTCTGAGAAGCAGTATGGACATGTAGTGTGTGTCTGGTAGTTTGCTTTGCAACAACTGTGAAAATCAGTGCAACACAGACACTCTTAAGACAGGATGGTGCCCTGACAGAGTGCCAGCTTGAGTCTTTGGAAATACAACTTTAGTTCTCTGCTTTTTATTGAGCCTTCCGTGATGCTCAAGGAGGCACTTTTAGTAAGGGGAAACCTCAACACCTGTGCCTAATCTTCTTTTCAGTAAAGTTTCACCTACTCTTTCTGATTCATGTCCAAGACTAGAGGTCGGTCATGTCAGTAAAATAACAGTACAAAAGGCTGAAGGGGTTGAACAATCTGTAGTCTTTCCAAAACTCTATGTAATAGATCAGCGTTAGAGAGATCTCTAACTTCTGTTGGTCTATGATCCGCAGACAGCATTTGCTTTCAGGGAACCAGTGCCTTCTCTAGTACACACCTGATTCATCCAGTAGCAACCCAGCAGTCGTTGCCATTCCTTTCCACCAGAACTGATCACGGATCTGCCTGCAGGAGTGCAGGTGTGGATACCCAGCTCTCAGACACCTGAACCTCAGACCCTCAGTACATCTCATGTGAGTGATGAGCTCAATGACTCTATCTTAGTGAGCTCTGCAAAAGGGAGAACTTCACTCACTAAGCAAGGTCACACCAGTCAGAAACTGAGTGTACACAAGGGAGATGCTTTTCCACAAATTTAAAATGGCTGAAAAGTCAGAGTTGGCATCTAGAGTTGTGTTTTCTTCCACTGTAACCAATATTTTTCTGTATGGAAGAGAAGTCTAAAGAGCAGGTGTGCCCAGGACCCTGTAATTATCTTGGGGCAAATAAGCTTCAAAGGAAGGTGAATTTTAAGAACAGTCAGTGTTGGGTCTTTGGGATTACAGTTCGAGGCGCCTGGCACTTTCTGCAAACAGGATTAGCAACTCTGGTGCCTACTTCAGTGCTCTAGGCTCCCCTCTGGCATCTCAAGGCATTTGATGGAACTCATCCTCTGGTTTTTCCTAAAGGGCCAAATGCCAAGTCAAATGTCAGCTCTATCACACATCATCTGATTTGTGCTAACTGCAGTTTTGATGTACAATATCTTAGCTGATGAGAAATTTCAAGTAATTCCACTTGGCTTCACTTGCTGTGCAAATAGGGTGAACATACCAACCCACAGTTGTGGCCATCTGAGAGCAGACAGCAGGTCTGCTGATACACAGTAACTTGACTGGGAATCTCATCCCAACCAGACAGTTTTCCAGTATTGGGAGAAGTATCATGGCACATTACTGTTGAACTGCAATGTCAGGAGGATAAATGCAACATGTTCTGAAGAACATACCAGTGGCATTTCACATCAAGAATACGAGGACTGCTCCTAAAAGCAGTGCCAGGTGTTTTATTATGTTGGTCTACAACACCAGAAGTGGACACTGTAGCTGAGAATTTGCCCTATCAAATAGTGCTATTATACTCTCTGTTGTACTTTCTGTGGAGGCATTCCTTTCAGTGCAACCTATGAAGAATTTCTTCCATAGGAATGAATCCTACATAGTGTTTTCTTCTATTTTTTAACTGTTTGGGTTTTTGCTGTTTGTTGTTGTTTTTGTTTTTATCAGAGTACTATACTTTACAGAGATATTTGTTGTACTCACCTCAGTCTGTAAAGTATTCTGAGGCATTCTGAGAAGAGTACAACTGAGGTAGGGAAAAAAACCTACAAATTCTAGCAAATACTCTGTCATGCCACCAGCAGAGAAGTTTTGGGTATTGTTATTGTAAAATGAACTTTATTAATTACTATGTGGGTATATTTTGATATTATATGGAAATGAGTTAATGCACAGCTGAGTTAAATGTGCAGACATTGTATATACACAGTTCCAAAAGTGTATGCCTGTAAGTCTCTTGATGCTAATTATTGTTAGTGTGTATGTATTTTAGTTACTGAGATTGTTCTGATGCTTAAAAAGAGAATTACAAAGAATTAAATGTGCGTTATAAACCATAAGCTTGATTTATAATGAACTTGCATTTTGTCCCTGCAGTCCAGCTGTCAGTAAATCGACTGTACAGCTAAGGGCTCCTCTTGATATTTTGCTTTTAAAAGTATATTAATGACAAAACAAGGCTCTTTTACTACTACCTCTGGCATCAGTCTTTCAAACATAGCTGTGTTACATGTTTTAGCAACCAAATTAATTCCACATGAAGGGAAAAAGTATTCACTCCTTTTTTCTTTCCCTTTTTCAAACTTTGCAGACGTCTTGCAGGAAATGGCTTGACATACATTCCTAAGGGAGCATTTGCTGGCCTTTTCAGTCTTAAAGTGCTGTAAGTAAACTGTGTGTTGTTTGATATATTTCTGATTTCCTAAATGCTCCAGGGAACTAATTAACCAGTGAAGTTTTGATCAAGTAAATTACATATTTTGATCAGCTCATTTTGAACAATTCAGTTGAAGTGAAGATACATATGAACATCATTAAAGCTTTGTTTTTTCATATAGAAAATATCCTAAACACAAAGGTTGGAAAGCATTAATTGCATTCTAAAAACAACTTGCTCATCAAGTAGATGTCTCTGTACAATATCAAAGGTAAAAACTGGTTCAGTTCATAGTTTCTTTCATTGTCTCAAAAGGTCTGAGTTCAGGCCTAAAAACCTTTGGACTTTTCATGATCACACAAAAGTGGGGGTATATTGCCTTTTCCTTGAGAGATGAGAGGGAAGTCATTATTGTAGAGCACATTGCAATTTAAAATCTAATTCTTATTTTGTATCTTGTCTTTTGCAGTTTAATTACTTTAAGATAAGTTATTAAGAAAATTACTAAAATGAAGTAATAAGACAATACAGACAGTTGCTAAAATTATTAGCAGGCCAAAGGTCCCTGTATATCTGTAAAAGGGGATCTTTTCTTTCAGTTCAGAGGAATTCTTTTCTTAGCAAGAATGCCAACCTCTTAGGCAGTGTCAAGCCAAGCCAGATGCTACTATAAAAGTATACTGAGCTTTACTGCAAAGATATTAGGTGGGAAAGAAGGACAAAGAGCTACCCATTCCATCCACTCTTAAGTTGAGCAGTTGTAGCTCTTGTTGGACTAAGGAGCTTCCAGCCTGCCAAAAAGGATTTCATTTACAATGTCCCATTGAGTATACCTCATTTTGAAGACACATACTATTTCAGTGTTACCAAGATAGAATCCTTTTATATATGTAGAAGTTGGCCTAAACAAGGATGTTAGGCAGTTTGAATGAAAATGTATTCTAAGGGAAGAAAAGTTTCTACTGGAATTAAAAATTATTTTTCTGTCTTTGCAAGCTAAGTCATGCAACAGCTTCAGAAAATAAATTTGTCAGGTCATTGCTAACAAACATCCTTCTCAGAAAATTGATTTCATTGGGAAATTTTCAGCAGTTCTTACAGAGACACATTTATACAAACCAAATAATAAACTGCTCCTACAATTAAAAATCATTTTGGCCATAGTAGCTTTCTCTTAAGTGAGAATTTCAAGAGTTGGTCCATCAGAACTTAATCAGAATAAGAAGCAGAAGTGCTGCAGAAGGAAAAAGAAATCAGTACATGAGGACAACAATTACAGAATCACTGGAGGCAATTAGGAGCTCAAGCTCTATCAAAAGCAAGTAAGGTTTAATCTGTTAACTTCCTTACCTGCTTTGAAAATCCTGCTTAAAGCTGGTGTGTTAACAGAGCTGATGTACTGCATGTAATTGTTTGCTTTGAAGAGGATGAGCATTTTGAAAGGAACAAGGGGAATGGAGCATTTTGCAGATTGTTTCTGTGCTTGTAATCTTGAAGTAAAACCAGTACAAAGGAGGTAAGCTTAGCAGAAAATCTGCAGTAGGAAAAAATACTTTCACTGTGTTGATTCTGTTGTTTGTTGTTTGTTTTTTTTCATGCTACTCAAAATGTAGAATGCTGCAGAATAACCAACTACGCCAGGTTCCTACTGAAGCACTCCAGAACTTGCGCAGCCTGCAGTCTCTGTAAGTATCCTTGGTAAATTAACATGTGAGCTTGAATCAACAATAGCATATGATATTATCTACTAATTACCTGTTATATCACTCAATAGTGTCTTGAACCAACTTTTTCTTTTGGCTCTCTTTGAAATGCTTTTCAAGAGAATTGTACTCTCAATTAAAAATTGAAAGTGACTGATTTCATTCCAGTAATTTAATGACACTGGCAGCTTCTTTGCAGTGTATGCACTGGTTGACCACCCGAGAAGACATTCCTTGCTCTGCAATGTGTTCTGTCTGTCAAGAAGAATATGGTCCCTGGAGCATCAGCCTTTCCCACGATTTCTTGTTAAGACTCTTCACAGGGGAAAAGCAAGAATCCCAAATGACACCCTTGATTTTTTTTTTCCATTTATTTTTTCTTTTTAAGCAATATGGAAAATACTATTAGCTAATGAAACAAAGTATACTAGAGGACATTTAATTATATTCTGTGCTACAGGCAGGTCTCCATATTCATAGTTCTTGACTGGGTCATGCTGACTCAGTCCACAAGCTTCAGATTTAACAGAACTCCTGCCAGATTTCTTAAACTAGGAGTAAGGATTGGCTGCTTCATGGTACGAGTGAAATTTTTTTGATATGTTTCTGCCTCGTGACTTAACGATGGTTGTACCACATCATGCTAAAAGCTGATCTAGCCCTAGTAGACCTTCAACAGCAGATACTGAAGGAAAACTAAAAGGTCAGGTGAAGAATAAAATAATACTCCCTTGGTAAACTGTCCCAACTGCCAAAGTTTGGTGCTCAAGGACTTGCTGAGCGGCTTCTTTGAACTTGATAGCTCTTAAAGGATTTTCTTCTGTGTGCTAATGTAACACCCATTATTTTCCATAGCAGCATATCTGCTGATCAGCTAACTCTGTGATGAGGTACCTCGTTTTATTTGCTTGGAATTTACTAACACATTTGATGGTAATAGATACTAATAGGTGCAGATTCAAGAAGGTATAAACAGCTGTTCCTTATTAAGGAACCCTAGATTTTATGTACCTCTGTCCTATCTCCAATGGTTACAACTGTTGAATTGTTTCTCACATGGAAGCTGTTGCCTTCATGCGGTCATCCTTGTTATTCTTCAGTGAACTTATTTCCAGTTATTCTACATTTTATTTGAGTTGAGTCAAGGAAGAATCAGACCTGCATAGAATACTGAAAGTGTTGGCACAGCCTGGATTTACAGTGGGAAATTATGGAGAGTTTTTTCTGTTATTTGCATTCCTGATAACCCCCAAGCTTCATTTTGTTTAATTTTTTTAACAGCTACTGAACATTAAGCTATAATTTTCACACAATACAACTTAAAGACGTGCTTTTCTTAACATGTTAAGAGTTATTCAGGATTTTGTCTTGTCAAGTGGGAATTTCCTCCTCATAGGCCTAACTTTACATCTATCTATACTGAAATCCATTTTCCATATTGTTGTTCAGTCAATTGATTATCATTAGTTCCTTCTGCTGCACTTGAAGTTCACATTTTGCAACTGCATCATCTCTAGGTGATTGATAAAAGGCATATTTTTTGGATATACAGAAACATTAGCCGACTCCGTGCTTTAGTTGATCACCATATTCTTTTACAGAATTATTTGGAAATAAGATTATTTTCAAGTTCCTAATGTGAAAATCCTCAGAGAGGTTCAGGTGACTTTTGCAAAAAAATGTTGCTGCAGGGTGCAGTGATTACTGACATCATTGGTAAAAGTCTAATAGTGACAAGAGCAGCGTATATACCAATCTGGTAAGAGCTGAGATATACTGATTGGGGAGCATACTGTGCTAAGCACGTTCTTTTATTTTTTTGTGTGTAAGGAAGTTCTACCAGAAAGTTCACATCTTTTGCACATGTTCAGTTCAGACAAAATCAGGCCCAAATAATAAAATGAATCAGTTTCTAGCAAACTTTTGTTGTCGGTGTGGAACTTAACCGTACGCAGGCACACATTATACTATTTCAGCTCCCAGGTTCTTATGTCTGTCTTGAACAATACTTACCTCCTTAATACACAAAGCATTCGTTACGGTTTGTAAAGGTGAAAGAGCCTTAAGAATTAATTATCTTATAAATTGTTATTTGGTCTGTACCTTTTTTTCTTTATTGACCAGACAGCCTGAAATATCTTAGCCATATACTTTTGAGGTTACAGTTCTTTCCTTTGATCTTTTAAAAAAGTCATGAGAAAATGCTGGTCTACTGACTATATTAGATTTTCTTTCTGCTAAACAAACAACAAAAAAAAATCTTGCTGAGATCACATCATTCTATACACATTCTGGACCAAAACATGATAAGCCAAGCAAACAAGGGTTCCTTTGTTGCTCTGAAAGAGACTGTTGAATTTCCAGCACAGTTTCTAAACAAAATGACAGTCTCACTCATTCTTTTTTGCAGATATTCTTTTCCATAGGTGAAGAAGCTGAAGAAGTGAAGCAAACATAGTTGCAGTGTGTAGTCTGTGTAAAGGGCTGATATTTTGTGACAAAATTGAAGCAGACAGAGAATAGGAGTGATCAGCAGAAACTTTTAGACAGCTGCATAGCAGTCCCAAGATGGAACGATATGGGTTTGTACAGAAAAGCTACTATCAGCTGAAAGATGATCACTGGCAAAAGGGACCTCTTTGAGGAAAAGAAAACTATTATTCTTTTGTTTGCTTAAACCAGGTTGTGCTTGTCAGATAAAGGTGTGCATAGATTCAGTTTCTTGTTTCTTCCAGTCTAGGAATTTTCTGCTCACAAGGTGGTTCTTGCATTGGTTTCTGATTTACAATAGGAAGTATTTCTTGAAACCTTTGAAATAGCAGTAGTCTTTTCAAGGGTGTAATTAAGAGGTTAAAAGCCTACACAAAGGCAAGTTCTATAAGATAATAACTTCTTGTGTTTATTATGTTTAACTAAACAGGTGGGATGGTTTTTGAAAGCCTCATTAACCCTTTTCTTTTAGTATAGCTGCAAAACAAAACAAAACAAAACAAAAAAAACCGAAAACTGATGACAGGGCTTAGAACTGCCTTTGTATTTCCACCCAAGAAGGGCAGTCATGTAGAGAGGCAAGCCATCCTAACCACCTTGATACCTTAATGAATGTGGAGAGGATTATGTTAAAATCATTTTTATATAAATATGTATGTAATTGTGTGTGTATGCATCTCATGTGTATACAAGGGCTGCTCTGAAAGTAATGCCTCCTTCTTTACTATGTTGGCCCACAGATGTGGTTATCTCTGTGTTCAGCATGTTATGTGGGCTGTAATTTCCTTTTGAAATTTGTCATGAATACAGATTATCTGGTTTACTAGCACCAACAATTCAAATGACGTTTGTTTCTGTTAAGCCAAGAAGAGGAAAGTAAGTTCTCAAATTCCATGACTGAAAACAGCCAACGCACAATGACTGGTGTCACAACTTAGATCTTGGCAGCAGGGTTTGAAGTGTCACTTGAATGCTGTCTCCCTTGTTATTTGCTTTTCTGTAGAACTGACTGTAAGCAGATGGTCTCTGGATTTTACGTTTCCCAAAGCTCCAGTATCTCCACTTTGCTTTTAAATCAAGAAGGCTTTTAATAATTTGGAATATGTGTGTGTAATCCAAAAGCCTTTTATGTAGGTATACTGATTTATTTACTGTTAATTTACTATTTCTATTAATTATGACTTTGCTTTCTGACAATTCCCACTGAATTTAACTATTTGTTTAAATAGATTATTTTTTTTCTGTAGTGTAATTGTCTTATTATTTTTAGTGAGATCACTAATGTACCAGAATTGGCATTTCAGTATTGTTTAAACAAGAAGGGATTGATAAAGCAGGCAGTGATGTACAAATTATTTTAAGATTTGTTCCCTGAGCATGTTAAAACACATTTTCTGTTATTATCAACTGGTAAGTTGGAGATCTTTATTTGCAAATCTTAGTAAATAAAGGAGGGAAGTCTAATTGGCACTGTTGATGGAGAAGCGGAGCTTCTGCTGCTCTTTTATTGAGACTACTGTAATACAGCACCTTGCAATGAATGCCACCGATTAATTCAGTTTACTTTCTTCTTTAGAAATCATTGTTAATAAGAAGCTTTTCCTATTGCATTGTCAGATAGAAATGATTATAATCAAGAATAGATCAAGTGTTATCTCACTGTCCGTGCCAAACCAGTGATCATGGAAAAAAAACAAGCAGTATTTGTAGTACGTCATACCACCTGCTTTCATTCCTGTAAAACTTAAAAGGACTTAAAAAGTCCCTTGCCCAGAGAGGTTGTGGATGCCCCATCCTTGGAGGCATTCAAGGCAAGGCTGGATGTGAAAGATGGACTAGAAATCATCTTGGATGTTCTTAGTAATCTGCTTGGCTGGAACAGGTCAGAAAATGGATTTTTCATCTTTCTCCCTACTTCTCTAAACGTTTGACATTTCAAAAGAAATTCTTAATCTGAAAAAGGAGTTGAAGACTTTGATGGTACAGAGTTCTGAGATGCCTCCAGTTCAGTCTTGAAACTAAAAAGCCTTTTTTCAGAAGTGTTAACATTATAAACAGTTTTTTGTTGTTTTTTTTTTTTTTCTACCATGATGCTTGTGTTAATAATCCTGATTTTTAGTTAAAAGACCAACCAACTTTGATGAAATCACATTCTCCCAGGAGAATTGTTTCCATGAAAAGTCAAGAGCTTCAGTTGTGGTTTTTCATGTCACACCCCATGATAATGAAGCCCACAGAAGGCTTTATCCTTCTTAGGAAACGCAGTACCTCAGCAGTTACCCTCAAACTCCCTGAGGAGGAATTTCCCACAGTTTAAGTCAAGGTTGTGTGTACTCATGCATACAGCTGTACACATAGACAAAGATGTCTCAAAACTCACAGTCTAATTTTACTTCATGTTTTATCTGTGCGAGCTTCTAGAATCCTAGGGCACACTAGATAACAGAAGAGGGACTGAATTGTGGAGTACCAGGACAGCGTCAGAGCACTCTTCTCAGTCACACACTTTTCCAGCTTGATAAACAGCTAGGAGGAGGTCAGACGTGCAAGGATCCCCAAACTGTTTGTGCTACCACTTAATATTTGAGTCCAGTTCCTACACAAACAGCTGTAGGGTCAGATTGCTTTCAAAGTGGGGTACAAATCTGAACTGGATCAGCAATTCTAGGCCACTGAGTGATGTTTTCTTGCATCCAGTAGAAGCTACTTGGTGTCTGACTCCTTTCTGTCTGCTGAACAATCTCACTAGGGAGTGCTGGTTTTTTGTTGTTGTTGTTGTTTTTTGTTTTGTTTTGTTTTGTTTTTTTAATTGTACCTGTAAAGAGATACATTTCTCGACCTCAGAACTGCTAATGAGAAATCTTTCTGCATGGCTGAAACCCACCAGGACGTACACTGCCTCTGGGAGGAGGACAAGAGGGCCAAGTGCTGAAATGATCAACCATATGAGGTTCAAAAAAGATACAGGAGGACCTCATGGGCATCGTGTGGTGACACAGTATAGCTGAAGCCAGTCTAGCAGGGCAAACAGGGCATAGGGGCACTCCACATCACTGGTCACGACCGTCTACCCTACTGCCCCATCAGCGGAGTCCTTGGCACATTTCTGACTGCTGCCAGATGGGATTTGGCTGAGTGGTTACCTGAGGCCACTTGGCAGCTCCTACAGGCCTGGGCCATCCTGTCAGCACCCTGCATGCAGCCACCTGCTTTGGGAAGCCAGCGGAGGTCACTGGCAACATTCCCAGACACACAAGACGTCTGGTCTTGGACCTCTGTTGTGCAGCCAGGTTCCTAGCATGACCCAACAATTCCTGCTGGCCCCACTCTTTCCCACTTTTAGGGCTTTGAGGCCAGTCTCAGTATGAAAATAGCTTTGGAACTGGCTATTTGTGCTTTATATGACATGCTTCTGGCACACCAGGTGTATTCTAACCTGAAGAATGTGAAGAGAATTGCTAAGAATCAGAACTCTCGAAGCTGTTGAGACCTTCTCATGTTTTACATGCAGACAGAGTTTAACTAAGCCACAGGGCAGAAAGGAATGTTCTTAAACTATGACTTGTGACTTTTTTTTTTTCCTTCTCTTTCAGTCTTGCCGTTGCTGCGAAGGGTTTCTTGTATCAGTCTTGTACAAGCCCATACAAGGGCTGAAATCTGTGGGAACTGCTGTGCTGGTGTGTTGTAATTAAGCTTTCACAATCATCCCAGCGTTTTCCCCTGCAGATTGAAGGGGGTATCCTGCTTAAAGGGATATGTTGGAGAAACCATGCTTACAGTAACCAGCTCTATTTGCATTAGATTCACTTTTCAAAACTAGTTCTGATGTCATTCCTTACACATGGCTTTAGCTTAACTCCTATGAACAAACCCTTGAGAGTGTCCATGTCACCACAATCTGATCCCCTTCTTTCTGTGATACCCATCCCAGACATGCCCTCTCCACAGTTCTTGTTCATCTTTGCTCCATGCCTTCCATGCCTGTCTTCTATAGAGCCTGGAGAGAAAAAAAGTGGTAGGAGAGGGAGGAGCGTGCCCTTCTGTCATCTGTGTACCTGTCATCAGTCCTTGTGTGCAGTCAGTTCCTTGTCTTCCCTGCCTGTTACATGAAGGATCTTATCATTTGGTTTTGTCAGAGTTGTACTCTTGATGTCTTTATCTATCGTTGTAGCTTTCCTCCTGTCCCGTCCCTTCATTATGTTCAGTCCCTCATCCCTTGCAAGAAAAGGCAATCTATGTAATAGATGTTTATCTCAGAGGGAAAAATGACCTGTGAGAAGTTTTCTTCTTGATCCCATACCTAGCATTCTACTTAACCTTGAATGAAGGAGAAAGACCCACCAACAAGACTTCCTAAACACAAGGTATATCATTAGGTTGTACCTGGGCTTGCTCTTGGGATAAGACTCAGAGAAAGGTATGTATTCATGTGGGGACCTACCAGTGGCATAAAGCTAGGTGTCCATATTGAATTGATCGAAAAATATAATTCGAAACTTTTTTAAAAATCTACCTTCACTCTTTTCAAAGTAACAGCGAATCAGTCGTGCTTTCAATCCTATATGAATAATATCTTTTCATCATTTGTAATGCATATGGTCCTCGGATTCACAGAATGCCACAGGAAACACCAATGGGATACAGTCTGCACAGCTTAAGCATTTTCTTTGAAAGGTTTGGACGTTTTAAGTGAGCTCATGGTGAATTTCGTACTGTCTGTTTTATTTACGTTACGCCTATGAGAAAAGATCAAGCTTTTCTGTTTCCCTAACCTGGCTCTCTCTGGAATATAATAGCAGCTTTCAAACTCAGCTTGTTATCTATATATTTTCAATTATAAATAGGGTCATGTTTGTGAGTTAATGGGTTTAGTTTTGAAAGTGCCAAAACTTTGATCAGCGTATGTGAAACAATTGGCTGAAAACAATGATTTTGGTCAGTGCTTTATACATCAGCGTACATTACCTACAGTATGACAGGAAACATAACCACTACTGAAATGCTTTTATTATCTGCAAGAGAGGAAAATGGTACTTGGAAATTCTAAAAAGATTAGATAACAAAAGAGCACTCGAGGCAGTGCTCATGAGCACCAGTAGGGTGTATAATCCAGTAGCAGGACATGCAGGGCAAATCATTATAATTTCAAATTTTCTTACAAAGTTTGTTTAAGGAATAAGCCAGCTACCTAGAATCTCATTTATATTACAGCGGTCCTATGTTGCCTGTTTTGCTTACATAGGAGTAGTGGGTTTAGGAAACTTCGTTAATAAACAAAATTGGTTCCTTGATTTGCTGCTGAATGTTGGTAAACCCGGACCTCACTGAAGACAGCTGAAGTATTGCCTCTGCAGCCACAGGATCACACAAACAGCTGACTTCTGGCTTTGCCACGCAAGCAGGAGTTCTGTGACTAACTCCTCTGGAGTCTGTCCTCCTCTGGGAGGTCGGAGCTGCACAGTCAGCCTTGGCACTGAGCAAGAAACTGACTGTCACAGTAACACATTTAGGTTGAATAAAGCCTCCATTCTTTAATCAGTGTAACTGTCAAATAAATGGAACTGTAAGTTCTTAGTTTACATACCAGCATCACACAGGGAAGAAATTTACTTCTGACCAAACACAAAGAAACCTCATCTACTCATTCAAATTATACCTTATTTGAAAACATAGGCATGGCACAGTTGTTGCCTGGGGAATGGGGGAGGTACAGCATGACTATTTCTAAACATTTCCAGCCTCACCCATTTGTTGACCGACCCTTGAGTTATTTTGAAAGCTCTGTCTCTGCTGCCTGCCATGTCAGTTATTATATTGAAAATGTAATTGTACAGGGGCTTTGACACTGAACTTTATAAATTTGTTCCAACTGACCTTGTCTCAGTTATTTGCCAGCCTGGCACAAAGCCTTCGCATTCATTATTTGTTCTCATGCTGAAGGTAGAAGGAGCACAGAGCAGGAGATAGAACGGACCTGACGTTTTACAAAACTGAAAATGAGGAAACAGCTTTAAATAAAGAGATGATCGTGCCCATCACAAAGAGTATTACATTTCTCTCAAACAGAACAAATTTAGGTTGTACAGAATTACTTATTTGTTCCTTGGGTGTGTCTGTTTCTTTCGTAGTGTTTTCGAAACTCCTTATTAAATTTGTTTTTATTTCATCTCTGTACTCTTCTGTACAGACATCTTCAAGAAATGTTTTAGAGATTGACTTTCATGACATAGTATTTCTAGTGCCATATCTGCAAAAAGTGAAGTAGGTTTTATCTTTACATACAAAAATGTGAAAGCAAGATATCACCTGCAGCTCTGAAAAGGTGTGACATGTAGTTGAGCTCCCTCTGTTGGCTCTGCAGCAGCTGAAGTGCATCAAGTAACTTCAAAGGAAATCAATTGCATTAAGAGCGCTGATCTCTGTTTAAAACCGTTTTGCTCAGCTATTGAGAAATGCTATGTTCGTTGCTCATTAGAATAATTGGACTGTGCAGCTTTTAAGAAGGAGTAAGACATGAGCAGAAACCCAGAAATGATTTTTATTTTTTGCTTTAAAATTGATTGATAGCATCTGGAAACCCAGAGCAGGTTTCAGCACTGCAACTCAGTGATTTATAGATTCTGAGAGTGTCATGCTGAGTTTCTTATACTTTTTATCCCATACTTTCAAATAATTGGGAAAGTAAACAAATCTGTGACCGGTCCATAGAGAGGCTTTGTTCAAAAGTGATTAGTCTATGTTCTCAGTGAATCAAAGACTCCAAAGGAGAGCTGTGAGCAGTGAGCCAGCTGCCTAGGAGACTTGCGAACACCATGTGAGGTCCAGAGATAATATTGCAAAGAAGATGGAAATATAGAATCTCTAGCAAAAGAAGAATTGATGTGGCAAAAGCTGCCTACCCTCATTGTGTTCTTAGTGATAGTTTCTTGTGAAAATCCACTGTTCTTTCCTCAGAATCAATTTTCTTTATTTCTTTTTTTCCTAGACGCCTGGATGCCAACCACATCAACTATGTGCCCCCCAACTGCTTCAATGGCTTGGTCTCCCTTAGACACCTGTGGCTAGATGATAATTCTTTGACAGAAATACCCATCCAAGCTTTTAGAAGTTTACCAGCACTTCAGGCAATGACATTGGCACTGAATAAAATTCATTACATACCGGACTATGCTTTTGGAAACCTCTCTAGTTTGGTGGTTCTGTAAGTTTTAGCAATTGCTTTTTAGCCAGAATCTTTGCTTCTTTGCAGGGCTTTGACCGCCTTGTGATAAATTACTTGAAGATATGGTGTTTAATTTAGATGTTTATTGAGATAACCTTTAATTAACATCCCCTAGTCTCTCCCAGTCTATCCCAAGTTAGTAAATAAATAGCTGTGTACATGGGTTAGCTAAGCCTCTGTTTTTTTCTTTCAGTGTTAATATTAAACTTATGTGTCTTGGACTGTAAAGCTGTAGGTCCCTTCTACTTTTGCACTAGGCCTAAAGATGATACTCTTTATGAGTTCAATCCTACTTGTTATAGAAAATGTTATTTTTTAAATACAAATTATTTTTTTTATTTGTATAAGTACTATAAATGTCTTAAAATTATCTTAGAGAAACAGAACTTCTACATCATCTTAAAGTCACATTTGCTAAAGTGCTTTGACCTTAAAAGTTTTGCCTCCAGTAAAAAATTATGTAAGGGAATTAAAAAAAAATCACCATAGCTGGTCAGCAAAAGTAACAGGAATAGATGAGTTGTATGCTTTCTAAGGCAGTACTGAATGGAGGAAGGTTAGGGAAAGGAAATGAACTGAAAGCTTTCTGGGTAACTTAGAAAGAATGCTGTCCAGTAGAAACTACATATAGCTTCTTCTTCAGACCTATGTGTAGTTCTACTTTACACAAAGGATATGTAGTTTTGTATTTTGATGTATTTGCATACTGATACAAGTAAGTGAATCAGATGCAAAATGCGCACCAAAATCTGGAAGGAATACTCTGGAGCGTGGTTTCAGTTTTTTATCTTCTGGGAATGCACCAAGCAGAAAAAAATTCTAGACTGGCTGGAGAAACTGAGAAGGAGAAGTTATTTCAGGATACTTTGGAAAATGTTAGTATTATTAAAGAGAGAATAATATAGTCAAGATTTACAAGCTGTCTGAAATTGTAGCCTGTGAGAGACTTAGCAAATTTTAGCATATTCTAACCCTACTGTAAGTATTGAACCTGGCACACTTCAGGGTTCTTGAGTATTGTGCCTACCATCCTTGCCTAGTGCTTAATGTATTCATGTAAATGTATGGGGCACCAATTATAGGTGTGCAGTATCTGCCTTGTAGTACACAATCTTTGCCCTGAGTTTACATCAAGTATCAGTCACATTCCAGTTGAAGTGAGTAGGGGAGGGGATAGGCTCATTTAACCAAGCTCCTAGACATCTCAGTAATGCTGAGAAGGTAGAGAATATCTTGAATGTCATTCTCTAGATCCCTACCATAAATGCAGAAGTAGGAGGGCAGATAAGAAAGCCAGGAGAAAATGAGTCCTTTATCCCCTGATTGCTTCTGCTCACTCAGGTTCCCGTATTTTAGATCTGACCTGCTTCTTTCTGGTCTTCTGAGTTTCATATTGATTAATAATTAAATTATTTCTCATTTTCTGCAACATTTGATATTGAGCTGGGGTTGTTCAGCCTGGAGAAGAGAAGGCTGCGAGGTGACCTGATAGCAGCCTTTACGTATCTAAGGGGGAGCTACAGGAAAGAAGGGGACAGACTCTTTAGCAAAGTCTGTGGTAACAGAACAGGGGGAAATGGTTTCAAGCTCAAAGATGGTAGATATTTAGGATAGATACAAGGAAAAAATCTTTACAGTGAGAGTAGTGAGGCAGTAAAACAGGAGGCCAGGGAGGTGGATGATGCCCCATCCTTGAAGACTTTCAAGGCAAGGCTGGATGAGGCACTGGGCAACCCAATGTAGCTGTGGTGTCCCTGTTCATTGAAGGACTAATTGTTGGACTAGATTTTGAGCTGGACTAGATGACCTTTAAAGGTCCCTTCCAGCTCTAAAGTTTCTGCAATTCTATGTTTCCATGATTTTTGGCTCATAAAAATATTACCGTGTGGTTCTGCTTTCTTTCGTTTGCTACTCTATTCAGTCTGGCAAATTCCCAGCTGTGTGTGAATATGCAGGTTCAGCTGGAGCAGGTTTGAAGCTCCATCACTAGCAATCCAAACTGAACTGTAATTCATAGGCATTCTTCATTTTATCTAAAACATTACAGCTCAGTGTAGTCATTTAAAAAAATGATGAAGTTTTTCCTAGGGAGGGAGAAGCCTACAAAACATTTGTATTTTGCCATCAGAAACTCTGCATTTTATGGACATGGATACTCAATGTCTTTTGGTTCTGTGACCTTTAAAATTATTTTTCAGTGCAGAATGAAGCATTAAAGGGTATGTAATTGGCAGCTCCTCAGTCACAACCCATCTTCTCTTTAAAAGTGTTTCTCCCGTAGTTTTCCTCCACTATGAGACTGAAGTGTGAAGAATAAAATGAAAGCCTGCTGGGGAAAATGCATCTTCAGAAGCCAACTTAAGTAGCACTAAGATGTACCCACTCCCATTAATGAGCTTAACACTGATTTTTTTCCATGTCAGTATAAAAATCTTAGAAGTAGGCAGCATTATCCTTCACATGGGAGGGTTTGACTGAAATGAAACATGCAGCAGTAGCTGAATGTTTGAGAAGAAGGTGTTGACCTGCAGATTTATACAGTTTCAAAGGAGAGCAAATTAAAGCACTCTAAAAATTGATTAGTTTACTCATCCCAGCGAAGCTATGACTCCTTGTCCTATGGCTTTGTGTCTTCTCTCATTCTGCAAGGCTAATGCCTGTTTCTGCCTCATTATCCTTCTGCTCACCTGCTCCTAGTCTGTGCCATCCCCTCTAACAGCCTCTGAATATCCATCTTCCAAGTAAAAACCTCCCACAGTTCTAAATGTCAATTAATAATGTGTGAGAATATGTATACAATTTCACAGCATTTAATGTGCAAAAACCCACCCTAGAATTCCAGGTTATGCCCTTTTTAAGCCCAGTAGGTGGTTTTAAAACAAATCCCTTCTGTGGACCCAAATTGAATCCCAGTTGGGTGGAGTGTTGTCAGGAGAAAGCAAGGGAAGGCAGTGAAAGTGCCTCCTCTACATGCACTTGCAAAATCATGACTTGCATATAAGCGGTGCATGCCTGAAAACACGTTTATTTTGATTTAAGCATCAAAATGTTTTGCTTAAGTCCACTGTGCGCAATGTGCTTTCCTGACTGTGTGCTTAATGTTCCCCTGCAGACATCTCCATAACAATAGAATCTACTCCCTGGGAAAGAAATGCTTTGATGGGCTCCACAGCCTGGAGACTTTGTGAGTTGACCTCTTATTTGTTTCCTTTTTTTTTTTCAGTGTTTTCATTAATATTCTGGAAGAATAAAAATAGCCTAAGAGCTAAGTGTGTTTTTTGGCTTGCCTAATCGCTACAGGATCTAAGTGATGGTTTACAATGACTCTATTTTTGACTATAAAATTAGCTTGCCTTTTTAATAAGCATCATCAGTTGATAAATTGTTGAAAGGACATTTGAGAACTGTCCTGAGCACTGAAAAAGAAGTGGCTATTCATGAGCAGTTGTGTTTGCCTAGTTTAGTACTATTTATTTGTCTTGTTTAATCAATAAACCTAATGGCTAGATTGGGAACCTGTCGCAAGGAAAAGATTTACCACAAAGAAACTGGCTCGGCATAGAAGAGTGTTATGAAATCAAATAATTTTATTTTTTTATCCCTGAAAATAGAGAAAGTGGCAAATACCCAAATTGTGTATGTTTTATAAGGAAAGAGATATCTCAGTTGTGTCCAAGATTTTGTCTTTAAAGGGCTTTGCTAAAGAATATCACTGATAAAGGTTATGATTGCCTGAATTTTTTATCAAAGTTCTGTTCATATCTCTAGAGTAAGCAACAGAACCCCAAAATGCTGCAGGAACAGTAAAACCTTGCTGCTTCTGCTCTACCACCTGTCACAATCAACTAAATCCTTCTCAGAGATATTAAAAGATTTCACCTAACTAGGGCAGAGGATAAAGGCCTAATTTGTGGAGCAAATAGACAAAATATCAAATCTGAATAATGCTAGTCTAAAGGTAACTACTTTCTTTCTTGTCTACAGAAGTATGTACTGCTCATTTTCATGTTTCATGTTTCAGTAAGATCAGAAAGCAAGAAATCTTGGCTTTCACTTTTTCTTTTCATTCCCTAGTTTCAGTTGCATTGATCCCTTCCAAATGGAATGCAGTTTTACAGTTTTGACTTCTAGTCTGCTGTGAGTTGAAAGGAAGTCCCTTAGTGTAGCACCGGAAAGGGGGACAGGAAAGAGAGAAGGAAAATGTAATAGTTTGTTGTGTTTTTTTAAGTGAGATTCACATGGCACTTGGTCAAAAATGGGGAAAAAAAAGAACAATGGAATAAGTAATTGCAAACCCAGTTGCAGCCACCTGGTATGAAAGGGATGAAAACTCAGAAGACAGTCATGAACCTGGGAATAAATGCAGGTGGAGTCCTTTCACTGCAGTAGGACAGTGTAGCACTTGCCTCAAACTTGCTACTTGCATACTGTATAGACCAGTTTCAAGGTAGTTTCAAAGTCATCTGAAGAGATCTCAGCATAAACGACAGATGTCAGCTTTAAGCTCATTTGTTTGCATTGATGCATAGGTCTGGAAACCACATATCACTGGAGGGCAAAGCAAAACTGTGCTTGCCTGTAATCTCTTTCTGTCAATAAGCGGGAGAGAGAGATTTACAAGCAGGAAGGAAAGCCTCCTTCAGTTCAGACAGCAGTTTCCTGCCTGAATTACTTCAGCCTGATACTGTTTCAATTTCCATCTATTGTAAGCTGTGATTTCTGTTTTGCCCATTCCATAAGGCTGTTCCTCAGTTTTTTCAGGCTGTATTCTTTGCAAAGCAGTGCTCAGGGAGCATCACACAGGCGCGTCTCAATTTTAGTTTCAGGTGTCTTCTGACTACTAAAGGATGCACATGTCTCGCTCAGGGCAGAAACAGACTAATAGTTCATTCACTTTACTGTAATGAAGTCTAATTGCCACTGCAGCATGAGCAGTTCTTAAAGCAAAGGTCACTACCCAAGCTAAACTACTGCTGTTACAATTTGTATGGTTAGAAACATTATCCACGTGAGTACTGCCAAAGCTTAGATTTAACAATAAGGTTAATGACAAAGTTGAGTTTATTGTATGATTTCCCACCTGATTAAAAAAATAGGAATGGGAATGTGCCCTAAATAGATTTTTTTTGCAGAACATCCATGCACTTTAAAGATTTCCTGGATTTGTATTATACATATTCATTCAATGCATGAAAAGTGGTATTTCATTATGAATGCCAACAATTCTGTTATCCCTGATGCAACACAAAACCTAAATAACACAATCTATTTTCACACAGAGATTTAAATTACAACATTCTGGACGAGTTCCCCACTGCTATCAGGACACTAACAAACCTAAAAGAACTGTAAGTACAGCATTTATATTAGGATGGAGGATGTTTTGTCTAGTGTGTGACTGATTATTTTCTTAATGCTGGTGATTTTGTCAGTAATCCCTAAAAACTGATATCCTAGGAAAAAGTAGTAAACATGCCAACATGCATAAAAGATAATTTTCAACATGAAGTTTAGAGCATTCAAGTTCTGACAACTTTTGTACTGCATTGTGCAGCAGATCTTTTTCAGGAACTTCATCCTTGGAACACAGTTAATTCATTTTGTGTCCCAAACACAGCAATTGTTCTTTCCAAGCAGTCCAAAATATCACAGTCTAGACTAAGGAAAAAACATGGCCCTCTTACTGGCTGATCAAGTTTAAATGTTTTCTTCCAACCCTCCTCGTCCATTGAATTAAAGCATTCTCTTTTCAACCTAAATAGTCCTTTGTAGTGTTGTAAACAAAACACTTCTGGATGCATGTACATAGTTTCTCTAACATAATGTCAATACTGAAAAGAAACTAGCCAAGTTTATTGTAAGAAACAGCTGAGTTATAAAAGAATGAATGAAATATTCACACATTCTAAACACAGTGTGTACAACAGTGTGTATGACCAGAGTTCTTTCAGTATGAAATAATTGCCCTCTGCATGTACTGTCAGCATAGGCTTTACAAAAACTAGGTGGTCATAAGGCAGGTGGACACAGTTGTAGTACTTTTGCATCACAAACTGACAATAAAGCCGCTTCATGTAGCTACCTGGGATTTTTTGGAAGTGGGGAATCCCCAGGCAGGGTTGACTCCAGCCCAGTGCTTCCTGTGCTGCCCAAGAGTGTGGCTTTGTGGGTCTGTGAGTTTCTTAGTCCAGCTACTCTCAGCTGCTGTTCTGTCTCTTGAGGCCTAAAATAATTGGCATGAAATCCAGTGGGACTGAAGAACTGCCTTTTTGCTGACCTCTGGAGTCAGTAGCCAAACGTGGATAACCTAAGTTTGCAGTAAATGCACCTTGTCCAGTCTACAAAACTGTCTGATGTTCTTGAGATTTCCAGACCCATAGGACTTCATATCTAGTTATCAAACTGCTTGTGGCAGCTGATCTCTTTTGTGCAGAAAATCTTTAGAATGTGAAACTGCAACCTGAATTCCCAAATCCAGCAAAGAACTTGTCTGTGTACATCAGAATTTTGCTTGGGCCCTGGAAACAGATCCTAAAAGCATGAGGGTACCATGGAGGTTCTTCTGTTCTTGCCAAGAGGGACCCAGAGCCACAAAGGTTCAGCTTATTTCAGGGCTACACATTACTAAGGTGTATCTGGGTCAGGTCTTTTTCCTCTCTCAGAGTTTGTGCTTGGTCTGAAAACACAGAATATGGCTTTTTTTTTTCTTGGAGACAGCAAGCCATCAAGTCAGAGCTATACCAGTCCCAGATGCTCTGCCCTTGTCAGTCTCAGCTGTAGGGGTAGTTCTGTCTGCAGAATGAGCATAGCTGTTAGGTTTTGAAGATGCCTGTGAAACATTTTTTCCCATTGTAGCCTTACTACAGTCCTCTTACCCGGGGGTGCAGATAGATTCAAGCCCTTTTGCTCAGTAGTAGGCAGTAACGTACCTTTGGTTCAGATGGAGTGTATCACTGAGGTGCAGTGCACAGGATGCAGGCTATAACCATGATCATTCTTTCTCCCAGTCAGCTCTGAAGTGCTGTAGACTCTTATTTTTCAGAAACGCATTGAAATTTACTTTTGGCTGATGATGGGGCTGCTCCCACACTCTGACCACGTCAGTGGCAATGAGGGACCAGAGAATGCCTTGGGAAGCAGTTGTGCCATTTCCTTTGCCTTTCTACTGTACAAGGAATCCCATTCAATATGGCCACAAAACCAGTCTGTTCACTGGTTCTAGATGAAACAGGATCCTCATATTGCTCTCAGTCTGCCTCTGCATGGATGCAGCTTTTATGGCGTGCAGAAGAATAAGGGATTTAGGGCCTTGTTCTGTCTCATCAGCAGTAGCACGGTGACTAAACAAGTGAAACCAGTAATGTGGAACCTGTTGAAGTAATGACCAAATGTGCTTGCATCAGTGAACAATTTGAGGCTTTCTAAATGTATAAATTTAATCTGGGAAGCCTTTTTCATACCCGACTGAACTAACGGGAGTTTCCCACACAAATCATCATTGTTCTTTTGAAATCTTAGTTGTTTCTTTTGTTTTTCACAATGGAGAAGTACTCATATGAGTAAAATCCAGTAATTAATGATGAGACCAAGTTTTGGCCCCCTATCCAGCAGGCACATTGGATAGCTTGTTCATGTCTACATTTAAAATGCTTCAACAACGATGTGGTTGTGGGAGACTCAACAATATAATGTATAAAATCATTTACCTTATAAATTTGTGTAATTCATTATTATCACAGCAGGTGAAATAGTTGCAAATTAACAAATATGGGGGGTTACATATATACATGTACATATATAGTATTTAATGTCTGTATTTACATTACGTATACATCTGTACCTACATGACATACAGCTATGAAACACTGTTTCCTGCTCTGAGTCCCAGGATTCTAAAATGCCGTTTTGTAGTTTACTTCACCTGCATGGCATTTCTCATGTGCCAAATTCTAGATGTTTCTTCATTTTTATTTTTGCTCTTGCTTTTACCAGTTGTCTTACCCCAGAAAGCAAGAACATATCTTTATACACAGACACTTTCCTTATTACAATAAGGAAAACTGTTATGCATTGTGAAAACAAACTGTGCCTTCGCATTCTTTTTCTTTACTGCGTAAATCTTTTTGTTGTTGTTGTTGTTTTTTGTAGAGGATTTCATAGCAACAATATCAAGTCGATACCTGAGCGTGCATTTGTGGGTAATCCATCACTGATTACAATGTAAGTGGTATCAGTTTATTCAGTGACACTTTGTGATAGAGAATATGGTATTAAGTACCATATTTGTGGTTATTTGTCTAATAGATCTTCTTGTGAATGTACTGTGTAGCACATAATAATGTAAGTGAACAAGTTTATATCTTTCTCTACCCTTCTGAAAAGTGTGGCACTTTGCATGCCCTGTTTAAAGAGAGTGAGCACCACTACATCATTGTTGACCTTTCAGTTGAACTTCTCCTTGTAGCTCTCTTAGTATTGCTGGTAATGTAGAAGGTAGAAAATTACTCATGATGGATTCCAGTCTCAATTCCCATTATTTTGCATGAGAATGCATTTAATTGGCAAACCTAAGTAAGAAATTGTAAAATAAATTCAAGAAAAATAGCCACAAAATCAGTACTCCTGTGCTGTGGATTGACATCCTCCTCCAAATATGTGAAGTTCTGATTTCTTCATCCATCAACTTTATCTTCTGTCGTAATAAAGTTCTTCGTCTTTGGATTTTAATATTTCTGGGAGAAAGAGGAAATGGCAGGCTTCTGGTTTTAAGTCCAAGGAAAATGGCTACTTCAGTATTAAAATCATACTTGATGGACATAGGCTAGCAGGTGAGAACAGGCCCACATGTGCACAAAATACCTGTGAGCATAAAGAGGTTACTCGTTTGTATATAATATAATCAGATAATGTGTTTTGAATCTTTTAAAATATTTCATATAATATTTTATGTATGTGTTATTTGTATAACACTGTGTATAAAATGTCTTTTTTTGCTCTCTCTTTGCAGACATTTTTACGATAACCCCATCCAGCTTGTTGGAAAATCTGCTTTTCAAAACTTACCAGAACTAAGAACTCTGTATGTGTTTAATTTCTTTAAACTGTCTTTAGTTTCAGTGTTAGAGGTGTCCTTCAAATTCCTCATTGCAATTATATTGAAATGATGTTTTAAATTCTAGGACTTTAAATGGTGCCTCACAGATAACTGAGTTTCCTGATCTGACTGGGACTACAAGTCTGGAGAGTTTGTAAGTACTAGAGAAGTATTTTTCTTTGGTTTATATTTTTGATACTGTTTCTAAGGAGTGACCCAAAAATAAGCATGTGTTTTGCAATCTTTAAAAATTTATTTATTTATTTTTATAAATTCTCTCAACAGGACACTCACAGGAGCACAGATCACCTCTCTCCCCAAATCAGCTTGTGACCAGTTGCCTAATCTCCAAGTACTGTACGTTTCAGTATGATTAATAACTTTACATTAAAAAGATTAATGAACAAATGAAATCATTCTGATTTCAAAATTACCCAATTGCTGCTATTTTTCTATATCACATTACTGCATAGAAATCAGAGCAGGGAGCAAGACCCGAGTGTTACTCAAAAATACCATCCTCCAACAGTTCATATTTCACATACCAGTTAAAATTTCCCACACAGTGCCAAAAAAGAACATAAACTTTCATGGTTTTTAGAAAGGCTAAAACGTTTCTTGATTTTGTTTTAAAAAAATCAGAGCTACTTTCATTGACTTTGTTTTCATTTATTCTGTCTCTCCTAGCACTTTTGTTTTCTTTTCTTTCTGAGGCAGATAGTGCAGTGAATGGAAAATGTATCTGTGTAAGGAGTTTAGCTTTGAGCACTTTTCATGCTTCTCTTTTAGATTCTTCTCCAGACAGACTTAAGTAGTTGACTGACATTTTGATAGACTATAACTTGGCATTGTTGGGGCATAGTTCTTATACTAAATATCCAATATTATTTTAGCTTGGAAATGTCCTTGGGGTTTGCTTAATCACTAACGAAAGTAATCACTGTGTCTGCTTCTTTGAGAATCAGCCAACACTTTCCTCTATGTATTACATCACTAGGAATGTATTTTGTATTGCTTCTCTGGCCAACACTGAAATAGAACTAATTATAGCACATGATCTGGATACTAGTGTGGATGTCATTAACATTTCCAGAAAAATTAAATTTTAGTTGATGGACTCAGTAGAATCCTACACTGTCATTACTTGTACCATTTTCACAAGTCAAGTACAGAATCTACAAAATGCCCCTGTCAGAATAGCAATAGCGAAGATAATTTTTTCCAAGAAAACAAATGGGTAGATATGATTCAGTTTTACAGGATTGGAAGCAGGAATGAAAGTAGATTACTCTTTTACTCGATAACGTTAAATAACTGTGGGAAAATGACATTTTTGTAATTATACATGTATGGCTTTTTTTCTGTATTCTTTCCACCAGCAGAATTCAGATACAGTTTTCCCCAAACAAAAAGTGTATGTATGTATATGATGAGGCTATTGAGAGTGGGTAGAGGAGGGGTGTTTGGTTCTTCTCCTCCTTCTTTTTTTTTTCCCTCCAATTTCTGCAAATTGCCTAGGCTTGTTTTTGATTAGTTAGATTATACTATAAATCAGTCCAGATGTTTCAGTTATTCTGTAATTTGTTGAGTTTTGGCTCAAGTCTTTTTAAGAGCTTTTTTCCCTCATGTAGTGATTGATTTCAAAGTTTCTTCCCATATCTTTAACCACAGCACTCAGTTATAAGATATAACAGTTCTAAGGATCAGAGGCGGTGCTGCTTAATTAGAAGTGTGGAACTGAAAGCTGGTTGTAGTTCACTGTGATTGTTGCCAGAAAAATATAGGATATTCGCAGACAAAATGTACATATACATTTAACATATTTGTAAATATATACTTATTAGTGTACTTTAAATGGTTTAAATATTTATCAGAAGTTTAATGTGATGAATATGAAGTCTGTGATGTAAAGCCAACGCTCCCTGTAAGCAGACTGCCAAGACTGTTACTGTAAAACACCCAGAAGTCTGCACTTCAAGCAGGAAATTGTCAGACAATGCAAGGAATTTGCAAAACTAGGATATGGAGTTAATACGTTTTCTTTTTCCCTCAGTTAGAAATTAAAAGCTGACAGATGAGAGAAAATAACTGAGTCTGCACTTTTCTATTCTCTTGTAAAATAAGTTGCTTTTAAATGAGCTTGAAGAGAGACAGGAAAGCCAATCTTTTTCTTTTAGCATTACTTTGAATGTTAATCTTTTCTTTTCTTGTATATTACAGAGATCTGTCATATAATCTGCTGGAAGATTTACCCTGTTTTACTGCATGTAAAAAGCTGCAAAAAATGTAAGCTTCCAACAATCCTAAAATACCTAAAAAGAAGCATCTATAAAGAATTTGCTTGAGCATCAATTCAGTTACTGGTGACCAATTTCACGTACCCAAATTGATACCCCTACACTGTACTGAAGTGGATCATAAATGTTCTAAAATACTGCTTAGTGTCTTCTGGGTACCTTTGAAAATGAGGGAATTTTTATTACTGTTTCAGTGACTTGCATCATAATGAAATAGATGAAATCAAAGCAGACACGTTCCGGCAGCTGGCTTCTCTCCGTTCTCTGTGAGTACTCATGATGGTTCACCTGGGTGCTCAAACACTTGGGGTATACTTGCTATCTATTCAGTTTTTGTCCACTGTCTGCCACAAAACATCCTTATTTCTAATTCTCCTCACTGATCTTTCATCCATTAAGTTGTGATTTCGAAATCAGAATAAACATTAAGTTTAGTATCTGAACAATGAATTGGAAGATGTAAGTTTACAGACATAAAAGCTCTTACTTCTAAACACTTATGATAGAGGTGGAGAAAGATGCTGTCCCAGAGCTAGTATCTGTTGGCAGAATCAGCTCTAAGGAGCACGAAATCTTTATAGAGGTAAGTGTTCTCTATTAAGGAGAACAATAAGAAATACATAGGTCGTTCCAAAAGTAATTCCTCCCATGGAAACTACAACAGATACAAGGAGCACAGTACCATTGTTTGATAGAACAAATTTTCAGCTACAAAGCACAAGTTTTCATCAAGATCACCACCATTAGCTGATTTGCACAGATCAGCTGGTTAAGATGCTCTTCATGTCATTGTGTGACAGCTGTGCATGGCTGTCCAGAACATGGCTTATCTTTCACATCACTGTTGCCACTGCTGAAACACACCACCCACTGTCTCACTGCGTTCACATCCACTTTTTGATCTCCTTAAACATTCAGAAAGCGTCACTGTGTCTCATTTTTTCTGCATGGAGGAATTCAGTGACACACCTTTGCTTCATACACTCTTCCATGTCAGACACCATTTGATCGGACTGCCCCTCTGCTGCCATCTGTCACACAGCAGGAAAACGGAATGGAATGTTGGCGGGAAGGTTCAACCTCTACTGCTGTACCACCAACATCTGCTTCTGATGGGCCAACATAATAAAATAGGAGGCATTAATTTCAGAGCAGCCATCATAAATTCCAAACTTATGTATGTTTATAGTGTTCACACAGACACAGCAGAATAATTTTGTTGAGAAATTATTCAGGAGTTTTTGCAGGATCAAGCCAATATATATATAGTATATTATAGAGCTACTTTTACTCATTTCAGTTTTTCATGGGCAGTGAAGTTTGTGACTAAGAAGTTAAGTTTGTTGACAATGGATTTGCTGTTATTAGTCATATCATGAGGACCTCATAGTAGTCTGTATACCCCAGCCCTCTTTCTGCTGCCTCGGGAAACTGAAGCTGACTGATAACAACTGAGTTAAACTGTAAAGGGCATTAAGAAGTTTTAGAGAATCTTGCAGTGCCATTAACTGACTAACATAATTTTAAAAATTCCAAAAAGATTTTGCAGCGTGAGATTTGCAGCGTATTAAAAATATTTGCATGCAATTAATATCTTTTTTATATTCAGGCACCCTAATCAGGTGTATGTAAACTTCCATATTCACTCAGTGGGTATGTAATTTTCCACTCACTTTTCTTGTAGGGATTTAGCTTGGAACAAAATTAAAATTATTCACCCCAATGCCTTCTCCTCTTTACCATCTCTGATCAAACTGTAAGTATTTGTATATCTTTTACACTTAGATTTTCACATTTTTCTTGAAAAAGCATACAAAACACTGTTCATTGCCCCACTCAGCAGAAACAGAGGCTGTCTCTTTTCTGATCTTCTGGTCTGTCAAATCTGTATCTACTGCTTTCTTGTACTCACCAGCTCCAATAGGTATTACAGCAAAACTGCATATACCAGAGTGTAATCACAGTGTTTAGGGCTCCATGAAACATATCAATGTATCTGCCATTCTTCTTTCAGCTTCTTAGTAGTTTAGTGTCTTTGACAGTGGAGTGGATACCTTACTAGTTTGGTATCAAAACTAAGGAAACTGATTCAAAATTAAATTACAAACATTCTTTCTCATTGCATGTAATAGTTTTTCTTCTTTAGTAACTTCAGTCAGAGTAGTTAATGGTCAAAACACGAAACATCCAGTTTTGCAGGTCTTATTCACAAGCACTTCTGTCTGTACTTTTTCCTATAATTGCAATACTTCTTTAAGGTGAATCCCTGGGGTGAATCCCTGGGGTGCATCCCTGGGGACAACATGAAAGAAAATTCCTCTGGAGTCATCCTGCACTGTGGTTGTTCAGAAATTCACGCTGACGGGCATCTGACCACAGAAAATCTGGTAGTTTGATTTGGGAGTTACAGGAAACAAAATTTTGAAAAGAGGTATTAATTTCTTTTGATGGACAGAGCCACCCCTCTGAATAGTACACTGAAAAATGGCTGTAAGGAGAATACTGCCTATGGCATCCTTTTTGGGGGATCCTCCTTAGTACTTTCTTGCAGAAGAAAAAGTACGGAAACATCATGCTACCAGCAGTAAATTCCACCCTTGTTCAATAGCACAGAGCAGTCAGAAAACCCCCTTTGAACACACACACACACACACAAACTATTGTACCAGGTGTTACCTGAAATGACACCGTGTAGCCCTCACCTGAGTGAAGTAATGGTAGACTTCACCAAGACTTCACCAATTCAATTGGATGAGAGTTTCACCTTTGGTATTTGACTATATTGTGAGCAATAGGACATATGCATGTACTAGTACAAGCACATTAAACCTGAAAAGGTAATGGATCAGTACATCAACAAGTCTCTTATTTTATGACTAGCCCTTTAGATTTAGACAGTCCAAGGGACAAGAACTTTATAGTCCGCCCATAAAAACGTTCCAGCAGCATATGACTGTCCTTTATTCTTCTTGAGCATTGACCATCTTAAGTATTGCAGCGTAGATTATCTCAAAGAGAACTGAGGCAGCTTACTGAATAAATGGAAAGGGGAGTGAGTAGTAGAAAACAGAATGCAGCTGAACTTCTGCTTTTGTTTACTTTACCATTTCCCCTTAATCACTGTTATCTTTCTGCTAGAAATATAGGTGTATACTCCTGAGTGCTGTTGCAGTTTTGCTCTGTTGACTGAGGCCTCTGTATAACACAGCCATTTTTGATCTATTTAGAAAACTGTTTCTCCAGTGTGACACTTCTAGTGCTAAATTCAAATAAAAGAGAACCTGTAAGCTGATATTTATTTGCTGTTATGCAGGGATGTGTCATCCAACCTTTTGTCCTCTTTTCCTGTGACGGGGCTACATGGTTTAACTCATTTAAAATTAACAGGAAATCATGCACTGCAAAGTTTGATATCATCTGACAATTTTCCAGAACTCAAGTGAGTATATCATTAAATCTAATAAGCGACATTTGTGTTCATGTGCAGTGGAAGGTGTGTCAGTGTGTAACGCATGTTGTTTCATATTGTCAGTCTTTGATCTGTGTTATTAAAACCAAAGCAAACATGATAAAAATGATAGACTTATTTTATTATGCTCACTTTTAACTGAAGAAACCGTGAAGTGTTTTGAAATATTAACCCCAGTACTTGCTTAATATGAGCTACATCTGCTTCCTGGTGATATATTGCAGAAGCTGTTAAAACAATATTGCTGGCACCTTAGTGATATGTCCTTCTACTGGTCTGTGCTTACAGAATTCCCCTTATGTTTAGAGGGAATTCAGTAAATATCAAAAATATGCTACTGAAGTTTCAAGATATTTGACCATTTTTGTTTCACATAAAAATGAATGTGGGTTTTCTTCTGTAATATTTTGTTTAAGACTCAGATAACACGGATTCATAGAATCACAGAATTGCAGGGGTTTGAAGGGACCTCAAGAGATTATTGAATCCAACCCCCAAAAAACTTTGCCGTTATTACTAAAACATTTTGATGCTAATAATTTTTTGCTGGATGCTCTGTGATGCAAGAAGAAAGTGTTCTCTAGAGGTTATTGGCAGCTCTGCCAGACACTGGATGACCATAGAGAAGTAAATAATTTTGCCTCTGATTTCAGGATGCTGGGGAGTCTCCCTTAGTTTTCCCTTGATTTTCATGGGAGTTGCATGGGGGATGGGTGCAAACTGAAAAATCTTTTTTTTTTCCTCCCTTTAATGTAAAATTTTTGATACTATAAAATAGAGAAATGGAAAGGGACCTCTGGAGGTCATCTTGCCCAGCTTCCTGCTCAAGCAGAGCCACCTGGAACCAGTTGCCCATGCCCATGTTCAGACAGATTTGAAAGTCTCCAAGAGTCTGTCCTTATGTCCTCACTGGGTTTGCATTTTGCACTGGAAAAGTTCCGTAAGTCATTATATGCCGTCAACTCAAGGAGATGTGCTACCGATGGAAAGAACTGGAGTTTTTGTAGTTACAAATAAAGGTGTCATAAGTAGAAGTAGGGAGATGATTAAATGTTTGAATAAAGCGCTGGATAGAACCACACTGGAGTACTTACTTCTATGATGGTATGTTAGTATAAACAGAGAGGAGAGCTGCAAAAATGATTCAAGGGCTATGAAACAGTGCCTTAAAAGGCTTAATAAACCCAGTATTTGTAGTTTGTCACAGAGGAGACTGGGCAGTGACTCAATCACAGTGTGTGAAACTGTAACATAAATGTTCAAAGTACTAGAGGCCTTATGTAAGTCTTCAGATGAGCCTCAGAGGTCAAGAAGCAAGTATCATAAAAGGTTGTGAATGTCTGAGCCTGAGCTTCTGCCTGTTTTTCTTCTCTCGCTGACCTTGCCAACATGTCGAGGCAGGTGATAATTCTAAAATGCCCAAAGCCTCTTAAAAATAATGTAAACACCAGAAAATTGATCACTCCAGAACAGAAAGCATATAGTAATATATATATCATCTGTATACCTGCAGTGGTTCTTGAATAATCCTCTGTTTTACTGGATTGTGTACAACTAAGATTTTTGAATTATTATATCAATATTATACTTTATTTGTTTGTTTGTTTGTTTGTTTGTTTGTTTGTTTGTTTGTTTGTTTGTTTGTTTGTTTCACCGGATAAATTATATATATTCCTAAAATGCAACTACAGCGTATTTAGTTGGAATAAGTAATTTAAAAGGATGTGTCAGGCAGTGGCTTACTTCTTTAAAAAGGTATAAAAAGTATGACGGATATATCTAGAGCTGATTAACATCTGTAAGAGCAACTATATCCATTCAGGAGAGAATGAAGTAAAATCCTATCCTGGAGCCTGTAGGACTTATACCACAAATTAAAATGAGGCCACGGCTTCACACAGGATCACTCAGACGGTGCATGAGGCACCAACTTGAACAGAGATCTGAAACAAAATGAAATTTCACCCTTTCTAATTGTTGGAAGTAGACATTGGTTACAGCATTAAAGACAAATTCCTGTATAAAAGCTTCCTGCTCATCTAAATGGGTCATTGCTGTTCAATACACAAGCACATCAAAGAGCTGAGCATCCTCTGCCCCACCTTCAGCAATGGCACAAGAATGCTCAAAGAGCCGAGCCCAGCTTGCTATAGCAAGCTATGAGGAAATAAAGCCAGGCTGCCAACCACTCCTTCCCTCTTTATCTGATGCTTTGATTTAGTGCTGTAAAGAACTCGGTGACTAGACCATCCGTCATAACTGTGCATTCCCATTCACTGTCAACCAACCCTGCACCTTTGTGAGGTGGAAAACAACCTTGTGTTCCCTGCTGTTTGATCTAAAATCAGGAAAAGAGATATTCCTTGCAGCAGGAAAAAAATGTCAGGGGTACAGATAGCATCGGTAAGATAAGCAGTATATAAAAATAAATTCAGGCAGTGTTTGTATGGGACTATAATTTGACAAAGGCCAAATCTAATCACCAACATCACATAAGCACCAGGTATAAAAAGGACTGCTTCTGGCACTGTATGGCTGAGTTGCCTTTTTTTCATGTTAAAAGTAGCTGTTACGGGAAAGGAACTCCTCTATCACCAGGAGCTGGCACTTATTTCTTTGAATTGCAAAGTATATCTGATCCATTGTGTTCTGGGTCACAAGATCACAGTGTTGTAGAGGTTAGAAGGGACCTCTAGAGATCATCTAGTCTAGCTCCCCTGCCAAAACAGGCTCCCTAGACCAGGTTGCTCAGTCAGTCTGTTCATATATGCTTTGCCCAGAAATTCAGAAGTATTTGAAGGTTTTGGACCTGTATGTATGACCCAGTAACCAAAAATAAACAAATCAGCTGTTTGGGTTTAACAAAAAGTTCTTGAAAGACCAAAAGAGAGGGTGTGAAATTGGAGTCTTAGCCTTTAACCAAAAACAATTTTAAAGCAGCATTTTTTGTGACCACTTTGTGGAAGCAGTGGAACAACACCATGTGAGAGGTCCACATTTCCACTTTGTGACAGGCCCGTGGGTAAAAGCCCAGCACGGTCAGGAAATCTGTTCTTGTTAGCCATGCATTAAACACAGCACAGCCAACTGGTCAGAAGAGGGGATTCTTCTGCTGCATTTAGCATTGATACAGCTCCTTCTTGAGTATTGTTTGCAGCTCTGGGGTCCACAATACAAAAGGACATTAAGGTCCTTGCAAACATCCAGAAGAGGGCAACAAAGCAGGTACCAGGGCTGGAAGGCATGTCCTGTGAGGAGAGGCTGAGGGCACTGGGCTGCCGGGCATGGAGGAGAGGAGGCTGAGAGGTGACCTCGCAGCTCTCTGCAGCTCCTGAGGAGGGGATGCAGGGGGAGGTGCTGAGCTCTGCTCCTGGGAACCGATGGCAGAATGGGAATGGCACAGTGCTGCCGGTAGAGAGTCAGGCTGAGCAACGGGAACATTTCTGTGCTGTGAGGGTGGTCCGAGACTGGGACAGGCTTGTTAGAGTGGTGGTGGATGCCTGTCAGTGCTCAAGAGGTATTTGGACACTGCCCTCAGTAGTGCACTTTTAAGTTCTGGTCAGCCCTGAAGTGCTCAGGCAGTTGGACTAGTGAAAGTTTCTTCTGACTGAATTATACCATTCTGAAAGACATTTACTTTCATGCCTTGAGCCTAAAATGCCCACCAGTCATTTCTGCAGCTATATTAATGACTTCACAATGTTTAATGCCACAAGTTGTAGTGATCACCTCACAGAAATGTCGGTTTTTCCTTTTCTAAAGTGTTGGTTTTTGTCTGTTTTTGTCAGCTCAGGTGACTAACTATTGCTCAGTCTAGTAATGTGTGGATGTAGCAATAGTTTATTTAAGAGGAGCTTCTGGGAAAAGTTCACAGAAATGTTTAATCAGGGCAATCTTCATATTTTAAAACATCCCATGAAGAGAAATGATTTAGAAATGGAGTATTTAAGTAAGTGTGCTGGCATGAAGTTGCATGATAGAACTTAGTTTTCTTGAACTTTTATCGGAGTACTGAAAAAATAGCTTATGTAATTTTGTATTGGTTACAAGAGTGCAGATTATTGTTGCTAATTCCCAACAGAAATTGAAGTGTATAGAGTCTTAAGTACCCTCAAATGTACTAATATCAAATTCTCTTTAGAGCTTAGGGCTCAGTTTGTGCCTCTCTTAACCAAGCCTTTGGCTGGCATGCAAGTTTAAGTCCTATTGGCATTGGGCCCAATTCATGAACTGATTCTCTTGTAGACTTTTCAGGGCATCAAACATTGCTCAGAATCTTCATTAGGTTCGTTTACATGACTAATTAGTTGAAAGTAATATGATAGTAGGATACAATTCTATTTTATTCTTTTTCATTTAAATTAGAATAACATTTAGTCACATCTTTATCTCTGAAGTTTTTGGTTTATTGGTCTGCTGAAATGAAGGTGAATTGTTAGGTTTCACTGTGTTATTACTGGGGAATTGCATATTAAATGTCTCTACTTCCAGTGCATAGAGTGTGTCTAAGAAATAGGAGAAGTAGTCTGTTGAAGTTGTGTACATGTATATATATAGTTCTTCCGTTCTACCCCAGAATTTGTATATCCACAATGAAATGGAATTCAAAACATACAGAAAATCAGTGATTTTCTGGCAATAGAAAACCTCAAAATCTTTGAAACTTGCTCACCAGTAACTCAGTTTTGTGTTAGGAATACCAATTTTACCAAAGGGGTTAGGAATGACCAGCTAGTGTCCTTTAACATCTGTGCTTACTCCTGTTAGGATTAATAACCTAAAATCCTTTTCTTCAGTGACGCATATTTTCAGATACACTGCATTTGTGATTCATTCATCTTTCAGTTTAGAACACTACTTTCTTGGTCTCCTTGTTACCATTTTACTGTGAAAAGTGTTTGATGTGGAAAGAGATAGATGAAATTTGAATAAAAAAATATATACTATTTCCCAAAACTGGAGAAATTCAATTTGAGAAGTGATATTTTGTTCTGCCTATTAGGCAGGTTCGGCGCAGTTATGATCTTTCTTTTTTTTAAAAGAAACCATTAAGAATGTAACTTGTAGAAAGTGCTGAGTTACACTGTAAAACCATTAAAAGACAAAATAGAAATGGAACTGTAAGAGTAATATTCACTCAACAACAAGTCATCTTCTACTTCCATATCTCCCATGAAAATGTGTAGCAAAATTTCACTGGGCCTTTACTACATTTACCCTGGAGATCATCTGCATTTTTGGTGGGGAATTCTATCTGTGAATCCTCAGTTTGTATCATCACGATTTATTTTTACCCATAAATATTTTTACTTTCAGTTATGGCTATTTAACCAAGTTCATTTGCGCTAACATTAGAGAGCAGTACAATCAGGTAGCTGGTGCTTTATGCCAGTATCATGATATATTTCAATATTCTTATACAGGGTCATGGAAATGCCATATGCTTATCAGTGCTGTGCCTTTGGAGCTTGTGAGAGCCACTACAAAATCTCCAGCCAATGGAACAAAGATGAGAATAGCAGCACTGATGATTTTCACAGGAAGGATATTGGGTTGTTACAAATTCAAGGTAATTTTTAACTTTCATTTTTAAATCCCCCCTGAAGGTTGTGATTTTTCAAGTGAGCAGCCAGTGATGTTAATCTTATCCAGTGCTCCTTCGCAGTCACAGAGGGAGCCTCTCCCTCTCTTGCCTGGCAGTATATTATTCAAGTGTTCCTATGTTTAGTGAACTCATTTTGTCAGGTCTGCCTTTCAGAAATCTCATCTTTCTGTTCAAGTAATAATGTGGGAAGTGAAATCTTCCCTTTATCTGAGAGACAAGGAAGTGGTGCTAGTATGTAACTATATAAAATAATCAAGCAGCAAGGACTTAGTTTCTTGCCAGCCTTGGAAGCAGCAGCACTGCCTTCACTATCCTGCTGCGTCCATGCTGCAGGATGACACAGAGTTTGTGTGGTTACTTAGGTGTAGCTGCTGGGTTTTTTCCTGGAATTTCCTGGGTAACAAGAGTACATCTGCTCTCCAGAGCAGACGTTTTCTTTATTTTTCTCCCCCTTCAGCAGAAGTTCAGTTGTTTGACCTGTTATATAAGTGCATACATACACATTATACCTACCTGCTGCGTTCGTTGCAATCTCCACTCCTGAAGACTAGCAGGTCTCAGAGTTCAGGGCTAGTTCCAGCAAGAACAGAGCCAAGGAGACATTGTAGATCAGTGGCACACAAAGAAACACGAAAGAGCCTGGGTTCATTCTTAATAGTGGGGCACAACAGTGGAATTAATATTTTAAACTCCTTCCTATGCAGTTATCATACTGCAAATAGGGTAATGGAGAAAACACCTTTCTGAAAGTGATTATTTGAAGAGAAGTGATGGTACCAACTTTTTAAATAATCCTGAGTACAGTGATTTAAAACCAAGAAAGCATACATCTGCTTCTGCTTACAGTTTGGCAGGCAGAGAGATTAGAATAGGCCTTAATATCCAGGACTTCTTTGCAGCTTGTACAAAAAGAAGTTTTCCTGAAAAATGCAGTATCAAATCTGAGTATTTTCTCCCCCACAGATGAGCGTGATTTTGAGGATTTTCTGCTCGACTTCGAAGAAGATTTGAAAGCTCATCATTCAGTGCAATGTTCACCTTCTCCAGGTATAAAACTGTCAGTAGAGGGGAATCTAAGAGCAATACTGCTGGATATTTTAGATGTAATGACAAATAGGGAAAGTAGGACAGGAACAATATATTTGCAGTAATACATGGCACAATAATATAAAATTCTGCACTGAAGTCCAGAAAATTCTATAGATACTGAATTTATCTGTGAATGTACCAGAAATTTCACACAGTCCTCTGGCAGGTCCTCACTCCAGTTCCCTTTTGAGAGGAATCTATCCCTTTATCAAGGAGACAAGAAAGCAAAGGTTCACTTCTGGCAAGAAGCAGATAATAGTAGAACAGAATCTTTCCTTGCTCTTTCCTTTGCAAAGCGGAAGTAGTTCTTCATTCTGTTATTCTACACTTGACCTTTTTGAACAACACACAGTTAAATGTCTAGGATATATGAAACATTACAATATTGAAATACATACAGTCCATCACAAGGAACACCCAGCACTGTTATTTTCTTCAGAAAGTAGTATCTCCCTGGCTTTGCAGTGTGAAGGAAAGGTTTTAAGGTTTAAAAAATAAAAGGTGATTAAACTATAAAACTACAAGCCACCTGTTACACTTAAATTTTACCTGAAGATGAGGAAAAAATTTGGAATATAACTTCTAGTTTTAGCTTCCCATTCAACATTCTCCCTATCTGTTTTTACATTGTAAAGCATGATCAAAAATCAACTAGTACTTCAAGACTCACTCCAAACAAATATTCCCATATTTTTCTCCTTTGTTGTTGAGTTCACAAAAACATCATTGACTTCATGATAAGTTGTCACCAGAACCAAGGGAAAATTTAGCTTCCATACTAATCTTCCACATGGTATCTTAGAAGCACTGTAAAGTGACACAATGGGTGCTTCTGCCTACTTGATGACAACAGCTGTAGTTGTATGGAGTACAGCTCAGCAGCAGGGTTTGTGTCTTCAATGAGAAGGTGGAGGACTTGCTTTGAGGAAGCATAGTTGACTAGTACCACGATAAATAATGTTTCTTGTGCATTTGGCTCCAATCATCCACTGGGCAGCCTGGTCTTGTGGGTCACAGAAGGGATTGAAACTAGATGATCTTTCATATCCCTTCCAACCTAAGTTATTCTGTGATTTATCTTCACATCTCAGGAGTGTGTCATTCTGGAACTGCTGTGTCAGTCTACCAAGCAATATTTTTCACTTTCTGCATTGTTCTTTCCTTGCCCACAGTATAGCTTGACAGTCAACTTATGCAGAAAAGTATATCTGAATTGTAATTAGGGATTCCACTCTGGGGATATTTCTCAAGTGGAGCGGTCCCAGGAAATCTGTTTGCACCCTATCTAAAACATATCATATCTTCCATCATTAAAATTCTTCAAGAACCTTGATCTCCTCTAAAAGGACAGATTTATCATCAGAATCTAAATTGAATCCCCTCAGATCTCATTGGTTCTCAGTACAAACTAGTAAATGACAGTGCACTTGTCTTTCGAAGATGGGATATTTAGTATCCATTACTTCAGTGAGAATGCTAGAGATGATGACAGGCTTAAAGATGGCACCCATATTCTTCTGTCTCAACAACTTGACTTCAAGAAACCATTCCAAATTCTTGACAAGAAGTATTACATTCTGAATTTATTCAGAATTCAGTTGTTCAAAAAGAGATCTCCTATTCTTTCCAATGCTTCATAAATTGAAGTTTTTTCCTCTCTCACTGGATGTCAAAAAGTAGGTCTGTCCTTTAGCTCTCAAAGGGTAAAGCCATTTGAGTCACCTCGTAGAATCAGCGAGGATGAGAAAATGAAGAGCAAAGCACTCCTCTGAAAAGACAGTGCAGAGGGTCTTGAACTGTGTAATGGCATGCTGTTAGGCAGCCAAAGTGTCCATGTTCATTACATCAAACTTCACCAGGACTCATTAGCAACTTGTTCTGGTTTAGCGAGAGAGGTCTTTTTCAGCTTCACTTCACAGCATTCCATTCAGTAAGTAAGAAGTCTAGTCAGCAGTTTCAGAGGAAAGTTTGGCCTCCAGCTACTAGTTTAGCAACAGTAAAATATGTATCCAGTTACTATGGCAAGAGGCAAGCCTTCTGGATTTTCTAGTAAGCTTCCCGTTTCCCCACATGGTATTCTGTATATATATGAACCCATAGTTGATGCAAAAGGAAGGTACAGCCATTGTGTTTTTTCTTGAGGAATTTGTCATGGCAATCACACTCCACTTGTACTAATAGATTAAAAACAAACATTAAAAAAAAAGGAAAACTAACAGAATATTCAGGTTGAGGGACAGACTCGTGCAAGATGCATATAAGCAGCACACTATTCAGATCTCTAATTACTCAGAAGGAAGATAAAACATCCAGATCTTTTGCAGTGAAATTCACTGCTTGGCTGTGCTGAGAACAAAGTGAAAAATTAAATTTTACTTCACATGAGTTTTCCTCTCCATTTTTTTTTTCTTTCTTTTCAGGTCCTTTCAAACCATGTGACCATCTGTTTGGTAGTTGGCTTATCAGAATTGGAGTATGGACCATCGTGGGTTTGACCTTCATTTGCAATGCACTGGTGACTGCTACAGTTTTCAGATCTCCATTGTATATGTCCTCCATAAAGCTTTTGATTGGTCTGATAGGTATTGTAAATGCCGTGATGGGTCTTTCCAGTGGAGTACTGGCTGGTGTGGATGCATCAACTTTTGGTAGCTTTGCAGAGTATGGAGCACAGTGGGAAAGTGGAATTGGCTGCCAAATAACTGGTCTTCTCTCCATTTTTGCTTCAGAAGCTTCCATTTTCCTCCTTACCCTGGCTGCACTTGTCCTTTCAAACCATGTGACCATCTGTTTGGTAGTTGGCTTATCAGAATTGGAGTATGGACCATCGTGGGTTTGACCTTCATTTGCAATGCACTGGTGACTGCTACAGTTTTCAGATCTCCATTGTATATGTCCTCCATAAAGCTTTTGATTGGTCTGATAGGTATTGTAAATGCCGTGATGGGTCTTTCCAGTGGAGTACTGGCTGGTGTGGATGCATCAACTTTTGGTAGCTTTGCAGAGTATGGAGCACAGTGGGAAAGTGGAATTGGCTGCCAAATAACTGGTCTTCTCTCCATTTTTGCTTCAGAAGCTTCCATTTTCCTCCTTACCCTGGCTGCACTTGAGCGTGCATTCTCTATAAAGCATGCTACAAAGTTTGAAACAAAATCCTCTATTGCTAGTGTAAAAATTGCCATTTTCTTTTGCTTTGTGTTGGCACTAGTCATTGCAGTGGTACCTCTCCTCACTGGGAGTGAGTATGGGGTTTCTCCACTTTGTTTGCCATTGCCATTTGGAGAGCCGACTGCTATGGGCTACATGGTAGCACTAGTATTGCTGAACTCACTTTGTTTCCTGGTAATGACTATCGCTTATACAAAGCTCTATTGCAGTTTAGAAAAGGGAGAACTAGACAATATTTGGGATTGCTCTATGGTCAAACATATAGCCTTGCTGCTTTTTACTAATTGCATTCTCTATTGCCCTGTGGCCTTCTTATCTTTTTCCTCCTTACTAAATCTTACCTTTATCAGCCCAGAAGTGATTAAGTCCATACTCCTAGTGATTGTTCCACTGCCTGCATGTCTAAACCCACTCCTTTATATACTGTTCAATCCACACTTCAAGGAGGACTTAGGAAGTCTGCGAAAGCAAACTTTCTTATGGAGGAGATCAAAACATGCTAGTCTGATCTCTGTGAATTCAGAAGACATAGAAAAGCAATCTTGTGACTCTACGCAAGCGCTGGTAACCTTCACAAGTGCTAGCATATCATATGACATGCCTACCAGCAATCCTCTCATTCCATCGTCCTATCAAATGACAGAAAGCTGCAATATTTCATCCGTGGCATTTGTTCCGTGTCGCTAGTATCAGTGGCAATGCAGAAATATGTATGTTTACAAAAATTTTTAAGCCCACAACTAAGTATGGGTGCATGATTTCAAGCTAGAGATTGCCTCTGAATTACTGTTACATGCATCACAAAACAGATGATGACAAAACTTGCAGTATGCTGAAAATCCAGTACTTCAGCCTTCTCAGCCACTCACAGAGCTGCTGGAATTAAGAGAAAAACTGAAAGCTGCTGCAGTTTCTGTAGCTGTATTGGCAGTTCCCTTTTAAAGTAGCACTACTCAGAAAAGGTAGTCAGTCAAGAACAAAAATATTGTGCTGAATTGGTAAGCTTTTTCTTCAACACATCACCTGGCACAGTTTATTTCACGGGTAGGGTTTTTTTGTTATTTTTTTCCTGTTTACTATAGTTTGGTCTTAATAATAGATTTTCAGTGCCAAGTCTGTTTTTATAAGCATCTGCATATGGCCGTCATTCAGCAAGGTGTCTAAGTGGACGAGTAGTACTGCTGGAAATCCTGAAGGTTTTTGCAGAATATACTTCAATGAAGCTCCATGTTCAACAGATAAAGTTCCTTTAATAGTTTACCTGCTGCTGGGTTTGGTTTTTCAGAAGTTGTCTGAAGTGACAAAGTATGTTAATTGCCAGCAAAATCTACAGAATTAATATATAGTATAAAAGCAGTTAATCAAAATCCTGCTAAGCACTTAAAATGGAATCATAAACAGCAAGCTATTGCTACATGAATATTGTTTTCCTAAGGCTCTGCACAATCTGGTCATGAATTACCAGCATGCCAGTAGAATTACTGTTGATAAAGTTGATGGATGAAAGACTCATAGAATTTGAGGGTGAGAGATACTACATAGAAGATCATGAATACAGGCAGACTGGTGTGCTGATTACAAAAATATGACACAAAAGGCACTCACGCAGAAACACTGATGTAAGGTCATTCATCTAGGAACAAAAATGTCAGTCCTGCTCCAGGCACGATCTCTGACCTGCAGAACAGAGGACAGAGTTTCTAGGAAGCCTCTCAAGGTCATTAGTTGAAGCTGTAGAGGTCACTGCATCTTTCTGGCTTATGATAGATAGGGCAATGCAAGGAGTGAAGAGGTTTTATGATCTTTGTTCTTAGCACTGGTGCAAGCACTACAGGAATATTTCAGACAGTTCTTGTATTCACATGCTGTAAAGAACGCTGGGAAATTAAAACCTTTGAATGACATAAATATGTTTTTTAAGAAAGCCTATCAAATAAGCAGCATGACCACAGTTTATAAGTAGCTACTTCTGGGAAACAGAAGTTTGAGAGCAGAGGACTAAGTCAAGAGGAGAAGAATCTGGTAAGATCCCATGGAGGTTGATGCTAGGTATGTGTATACAGCATAAAAATAAAGGTGTGAATTGCTGACAGCAACAGTCGCTACCAAGTAAAACAGTTTGCCATGGTTTGAAATGAACTCTCTGTCACCAAGTAAGTTCAAATTGGATATATTGCCAAAAAAGGTATTGGAGCAGCTATTGGAATTCAGGGATGCCTGATGGCATTAGTTTAGGAGTTGGTTAGATTAGATTAACATAGAGTACCTCTCTTGATTGAAATCCGTTAATACTTTGCTGAATCATGGGGTGTACATTTACACATCATGCAATTAGTTGAGAAGATTTCAGACCTTTTTTAAGTGTACCAAGCTCCCTTTCTTTCCCCAGAAGACAAGCAGTCTTTGACCTTGGCCAAGCCATCAGAGGACCTTCCAATCATCATTTCTTAGAACTGGCACGTTTTACTCAAGTGAGCTGATCATTTATGACACAGAAGTGCACAGTTCTGTTAAAAATAGCTCCCTGAGGAGTAACCTTTAATAGCCCAGTAATCACTTCACAGTTAATGGCCCCTCGACTTCCAGGTGAATGAGACTAATTTTTGACCATTACCACAGCTAGGCTAGTCCAGTAATTAAGGTAATCAGTTACAGACAGTCACTTTTGTTCATCTGTTACTGTATATGCAACTTTCTGGGACTCATAGGATGGATTTTCACAGTGCAGACTCTGTTGCCAACAACAGATAAGCCTTGGCTTTCTTGTCCATTCACAATGGCATATTTACAGTTTTGCAGTTACAGATGGCATCAGTTTACTTTGGCTGACATCTTCATCCTTCAGAAAAAAAAATAATGAACCAATGCTGAAATTATGTACGATAAAGTCAGCTGAGTACTTATCTTAATTCTTTATCTCTTGTGGGTTTTGAAGCAGTGCAGCATTCAGCTGGGGAATGATGCCTGAAACCACTTTGAGTTAAACAGAGGATCAGTCAACCATTGCACAATGCCTATTACCATGTTTACTTAGCTTTAATTTAACTGGGGTCCGTCTGTGCTGCACTGCTTAATGTCAGTGAAATTCCTTTCAGCTCGCTATATTTAAGAAGTTTGTAAAGTGATTTGAGAATCAAAATACTGTTATAATTCTAAAGACTAGTTAAAGAAAGCTTCTTTTATCAAAACTTTTTTAGCTTGCAGAAAGTCCTGAAGGCTCTGTGTCTTATTTTTATAAGCATGTTTGAAATATTTTGATCAAATATTTTAAACTTGAAATTGTTAAAATTCATTTAATAGATTTTAAAGTAAAATTTGTAAATATAGAGCTGTATTTATTATTACAGTGAAATGCAACTCCACTATAGGACATGCGATTAAGCCCTGTACAGTTTCGTATTGATATTTGCTATATTTTCTGCTCAAATATATTACTAAATTCATTATCTGTAAATAATATAATGTAAATGTGTAGTGATTGTAAATAGATGATGTGCTTTCTTTTCTACCGGTGTTCCAAACATATGTAAGTTGTAATAAAATGTGACTACACAGTAAAGAGCATTTAATCAGGGCTTAACACCTCACAACACTGTGTGCATCTCCAATTAATCCTTCTCAAGTTATTCTAATATTCACACTAGCATCTCCAGATGTCCAAAATTCTTGGCCAAGTATAGCATACAGGTTGTATGCTCTCACTGTGTGCCCTGGGGAGCAAAAAATATTGAAAAACTGTTTCATTTCAACGCAGGCTGAATCTTCCACAAAAAATAAATAAATAAATAAACAGATTCTGCTCCCTGCAGATATTGTCTGTATCCCAGTGAGAACCTCTCACAGCTGCCATCTGAGCTCAGACTACGTGACACGGCCATGCACCAAGTCTCACAATAAAGGTACACAGGTTGCCTGGCAGACTTCCAGCCTCCGTGGGCCACACAGGACATGAGGAGCTGTGGCATTGGCTGCTGGTGTATGCAGGACAGCAAATTCTCCTATATACATCTTTGTTTTCTCTCCAGTGCTGTATGTGGCATGCAGAGCTGGTAATTCATCTGGCAAAACTCAACCAATATGCAGCAGAGGGGCAGCAGCAGCATCAAATACAGGAAGCACAGGGTGCAGATGCTTGGGGTAAGTATGTTGGGGCATGAAATGTCAGACTCAGCAAGAGTGATGTGGCTCAGCTGCATCAGGGGCAGCAGCTCTGTTGGACTAAAGGCAGGGAGCTGCTGAATGCTCAAGTCATCTTTTAGGTATCGAGGAAAAGTGAAAGCAGATGTGTTCTTGCTGGGAGACATTGCAGTACAGAGCAGTGCTATGTGCTTGGTTTTTTTTCCGAGATTATGAGTGTGGGTCCTTTCTGGGAAGAACCTGAAAGAGATAGTATACCAGTTGAGTACAAATACTGGGAAAGCAAACAATCATTTAGGCATAAATTCAGCCCGCGTGGGAAGTAACAAACTACAGATATAAAAAAAAAAGGGAATTAAAACTATCTTGGTTGCAAGTAGATTTTATTAACAGAGAGTGTGCAGGTTCTCAGAACAAGTAGGAAAGTCAGAGTGTATGGGGTCATCCAGACAGGAAGGATAATGAAAAGTACTTCTGATGGATGAGTACACAAATCAGGGAGGAAAGGGGGCTTTAAGAGACAGGAAGCAAACAGGAGCAGAATATGATGGGATATTAAGAACAGAGGAGTTTTGTGATGGATGAAGAGCTCAGAATTAATATAAAAGATGGAAATGGTGTGATGGCTGAGGAAACTGAAAAAACAGGCACTGAAGAGGTTTTCACATGCACTTACATGCTCCAGACAATATCAGAGCTGGGGGCCATGTGGGAGAAGAAGGAAGGTGTGCTATTTGAGGAATGAAATACTGCATCCTGATCACACTCTCTCCTGTGAGAGACAGAAACTACAGAGGAAGAATGGGATGGTTTGACAAAATCTTTTTTGTGTGGAAAAAGAGTTATCAAAGTTGTATGTTCTGGAACTCAGAGGATGGACTTCGTTGACTTATTTGTCAAACAGTGAGCAGTAGGGATTGTGGTCAGCTTCAGTTTTCCAGTAATCTGTAAGCTCACATGAACACAGGTGACTTCTGCCTTCAAACAGTTGTGCCTCAGAAGTGTTACCACCGGCAACTGCTGAAGGAGAGCTTACCACAATCTCAGGTGATGAGTTGTTTAGGGAGCAGATAGAGCATGCCACCTGTTCCCTATGGCACTCTGAATCCAATACCAAGTGTTATTTAGGAAATTAGAAAGTCCTCAGGGAAGATACAAATTTTACCAAAGAATAATTAGTCAAACACACGAGTGAAAGCCATGAAGATGGGATCATCTGTTGTAGCACTGTGTTCCCTCCTTCCCTTCTTTCTTTCTCCCAACTTTCTTCTTTGGCCTGGTCTTGCACACAAGGCCTTGCACAGAAAGACCATGAGCAATGGTACTGGTATCACTAAGGCACATAAATGGCCACAGATCTGTCTCAAACTGAAAGAGCCAGTACCTGGTTCAACAGCCAAAGGCCAATTGAGAATGCACCTTAAAAACAGCCTATGATTAAGTCAATTGTTTTACACCATGAACAGAGAGCAGCCCAAGGGGCCCTTGAGTTCACCTGCATGAAAGGATCCGCCCTCAAGTAGGGATGTCTCTCATGGTCATGTTTGCACAGAGATCCCTTACATTTTGACATCAAGGCACCATACCAATAAAGATCCTTTGTAAGTGACTGATCGTTTTAAGCTTTGTTAGCTTTGCTAACATTGGTGTGCACATAGATTGATTGTGCACATTATGATCGCTTAGACACAAACCATTGACCAAGTCTGGGATTACAGGTGGATCCAGCCACACCTGGGCTACTTACCTCTGTGGCTCAAGGAGTTTAGAAAGCAAGGAGGTCCACTCTGAACTTCGTGATTCAAGAGGAGGGTTTTCTCCATGTGTGTGTTTAACACTCACCTCTATGCAGTAAATAAACAAGTGAATCCAGCCATCTCGAATCTTGCTAAGTTGCTGTTAAATCACTACAATATATTATATCTATAAATATATTCCTGCTTGCGTAGTGTAGATGTTTCCATCTCCAACACCTACAAGAAGAGCAGAAATTGATAAAGGCCATGCTTTAGCAGACACCAGTGGAGGAGAAGCCCAGAGAACAGCCCTTGGGAACCTCATAGTCATTCTTTGTCTTGAGTTGAGACCCACTCTTTGTCCAGTCCTTGATGCTTCTGCTCCAGGTTCTCATTCTGGCCTAGCGACTTGCATATATCAGCCAGCAAGAAAGCTGCTGCTGCACCAAGTCAAACTGTCTCCTATCCATATCCTCTGTAATAGGAATTCCAGCTATACAGCACTGGGCACCAGTTATTTCCTCTGGCTATTGAATGAAACACTGCAACAACAATCTCATAGTCAGGCATTTCTCTATCATCAGTTTAGGTCACTGTATGAAAGTTAAAGACTTGCTGAAAACCTCATTAGTCAACCACTTAAGGAAAATCTTAAATTGTTCTGTAGCAAGATTAACGTGCATCCTCAAGGAAAGCCCTGGAAGTCACAAAAGCAGAGATAAAGGAGTAAGAACATGGATACAGGAAATTCTAACAATGAAAGATACAAACTAGGATCACAGCAGCAACAACTTTGTTAGAAATCTTTTGCAGATCTGTGGGTCATGATAATTGCACAAAAGCTCAGGTGCTGCAGGAGAATACAGCCCTCCAAAAGAGCTGTATCCTTCCACCAGCAAAGGATGGACCAGCATCTCCACCAACCACAATAATCAACCCATTCTCACTCAATAGCATGCCAACAATAACTCTGCAAGGGATGAATTTATCACTCTCCAACAATGTTTTTGTTAAAAGTAATGGGATGTTATTGCGTATTACCTAAACTAAGCTCAGGAAATTGATTCAACACATATCTGTCTTTGCTGGAACAGAATCCCAGCTCTAAGAGACTTGAAGTTTTGGAGGGGAATGCAGATTTACCCATGCTGATAAATAAATAAAGAGGAAGGAATTCCATCTCTCTATACCTAACACAAACGTGCTGGAAAGGAAAGGCAGTATCAACATTAAGAACATCTTGTGAACATAACGAGAATCACAGACTTCTGCTCCAGTGAGTCTAGAGACATAGGAAACATAAGTATATTCCTTCCATAAAACAATCTGTTGTGGCACTGATAAAATTATCTAAGGATCCAATCTCAGCCGCAGTTAAGAACGAACATTAGGAATATTCCTCCTGAGAGCTGTCACAGCCAGGAACTCTACAAAACTCAGTCACAGACAAAGAGTCCACTCAGAATTCCTATATAATCTTTTCACAGGTGTCAACATTTTCCACTAGTCAAGCAAAAAAGAAATGCCTTCATTAGCAAGGGGAAAAAAAACCTGTCCATCTGTGGGACTAAAGACTTCCACTAAGTGTTATGCATGCACATGTCAAGGGTCTTCAACTGGCTTTGAAAGTCTCAGGACTCCAAAACTAATACTTGAAGGAAGTTTCAAACATCTCCTTCTTCATCTGGAGTCATTCTTGATATGTAATCATTGTTTTGACAGGTGTCCACGGTTATTAATTTTGTTCCATGCATAATGAGAACTCAATCTCTTGATCTATAGATTTCACTGCAGTTATCATCACCACTTCCAATTAATGAGCTTCTTCCTCGAGGAAGAAGCTCTCCCAGTCTTCTAAGAAAAAAAAGTGATTTGGGAGACTGCTCTACTAGAAACAGGTTTCATCTCCTATAGGAAGAAACACAGTCTATTGTGAAATCCTCCTGGGCCTCTTTTCCTGTTTAGTTATGAATGTGAAATCCAGAAGGTTTCGTGTAGTCAAGAAGTGAATTCTGGGATCTGAAATGGATCTGAAGTCTGCCAGTGGTAACAAGTGCCTCAGCACTTCCCTTCCAGAACACAGTCATCAATCAGCAGACAAAAGAGGAGCCAAAATCATCGCTCCAGGGCGCACATGAGATTGTTAAGTGGATGTCTGAACTATGGCATACCAACCAAGTGTAAGAGCCAGGCATCGCATCTTAATTAATCAAGTGGAAAGATAATTATTTGATTTGATTAAGTGAATCATGGAGTCAAAGAAGCATTAAGGTTGGAAAAGACCTCTAAGATCATCTAGTCCAACCATCAACCCAGCACCGCCATACCCAATAACCATGTCCTTCAGAGTCTTCTCTTCACTGACAGAAGTGGAGCACCTACACAGGGGCACAAATATCCTGCCCCTGGCTGGCCTCCTTCCCCTCATCTCACAGCTCTCCCAGGTCCTTGCAGCCCTCATGCCTGTGAGCAGAGAGCCCAGCACCATTCTCTGGCCCTGCAGCTGTGACCACAGCTGGCTCTATTCCAAGGACGTGTCCTGCTAACAGCACCAGCCCTGAGACACTGACAGGGAGCTCCTTGTGTCTGAGGGACAGCGACATTCTCATTGGGGTGATGTAAGGCAATAACGTGCATGAGGTGGAAGCACACCTAGGAACACCTGCGGCAGAGCTGGTGTGTGCTCTTTATCAAGAAGACAAAGAGACAGTATGCTCTGCTAGAGAAAAACACCATTTAACTGTAATAATTGGCCAGGAGGTGAAGTCAGAACAGACTGGAAAATCTGTGATGTCACCAAAGGTCAGAAAGTTCATGTGATTACCTTAGGAAAGTGGAGACCGCAAGTCAGTGAAGTGTTATTTTGGAGCACGCTTCAGAGAACACACTGTGGCTCTGCAGCCCCAGTGCTGCAGTTGGGGGCTGTTGTCTGAGCAGTGCATGGTGCTCAGACATCTGATCCTGACAGTACTGCCCCTGGGCCAAGTGTGATCTTTCTGTTCCTGAATGAGCAGCTGTGCCTCTGGAAGTCACCGTCCCTCCTTGCTGAAAGTACCACAAGCACTCTGGGGAGACCTCATTGAGGTCTTCCAGTCCTTGAAAGGAACTCATAAACAGAAGGGAGATCAGCTTTTTCCATGGTCTGGCAGTGACAGGACAATGGGGAATGGTTTTAAACTAGAAGAGGGGAGATTTACGTTAGTTGTTAGGAGGAAATCTTTTACTGAGTGGGGTGAGGGCGTGGCACAGGCTGCCCAGAGGAGCTGTGGGTGCCCCATCCCTGGAGGTGCTCAAGGCCAGGTTGGATGGGTCCTGGGCAGCTTGAGCTGGTGGGTGGCAACCAGCCTATGTCAGGGGAGTGGGAACTGGGTCCCTTCCAACCCAAACCATTCTGTAAGCATAATTGGCCAAACTCTACGAAAGCAAAGACTGAGGTGTTATATAAAGGTTGGAAGGTGGCATATGACTCTTGAAAGAAACACAAAAGAAGACAAACCTTGAAGATGAACCAAAAGCAGTTAAAAAATCTCATAGTTGCAAAGGACTTCATTCACAAAAGCAGTAAAGAGACAGGGAAATGTCAGGGGTAGTTGTATGTGTGCACTCACACCGGGCACAAGAGAGGTCTGGAAAATACTCCACTGGTGTTGCTAGGGAGAGAAAGATCTCTGGCCTTAAACACAGAGACGTATGTGCATCCACAGCTATTGGCAGGGCATCAGAAAGAATATAAATACTCAATACAGAAATACTTGAAATGAGAAATGCCTGAAAAACACTTCAGCTTTACACAAGCATCAGCAGAAAACAAACAAAACAATTAATCACTGTGGTTTGTTGGGTTCATTGGGTATTAGAAGCTGTTCGAAACTCAAACATTTTCCTTCTGTTCGCTTAAATAGGACTCAGCGTATGTGCTTGTATGGAACTGAAATACAGTGTTTGTGTTTCTTTTTGTCCAAGAAACATCTGGATGTTATACTGAGGGGCGTGGTTTAGTGGGAAATATTGGTGCTAGGTGGATGGTCGGACTGAATCTTGGAAGACTCTTCCAATCTTGGCAATTCTATGACTCTATATAGGGCACAACAAATTACCAGCATTCGTTTCTTTAGTTCTATCCCTCAGTACTCCTTTTCTACCCACAAGTGCTGACAGGTGCTTTTTTTTTTTTGTATAACGTTCTCTCTCCACTCCTCATACTCCTGACACTGAGCTCTACACCATGCTTCTAGTGTAGGTAGGGCATTTTGGGTCTTTAAACCCTTGTTCCTTTCTTGGAGGGATTTACAGCTCTAAGAAATTCATCTGTAAGCTGTAAGTGAACTGTTCACAGTATCGATCGTTCTCTACAACTATTGTTGTCCGTGTCAGGAGAGCACTCAGGAGCTTTGGACATGAAGCACATCTCTCTGCTCTAAGCACAGTATAAAGACAGAAGGAAAAATATTGCTGGGAGCTCAGTGCTAAGTTCTCAACACAAGTCAGCACAAACAGATGGGGAAAATGGGTGAGAAAGCCCACAGGCTTTTTCAGTGTGGAATGCAGAGGCTTTGCGAGGACCTTCTGCACTTCAGTGCTTTCCCTCAAGCTTCTGTTTCTGCAGCAAATACTTTCTGTACAGTGGAACTTCTCACGTTTGTAGGCAACAAACAGCACAGCCTTAAAAGTTGTTGCTTTATGGTAGAGCGAAGAATGTCACATCAAGCCTGGGACCTCATAAATGGATACCCTAGGTCTGATCTTTTTTTAAAGGTAAATAAGTGACAAACAATAGTGTCTTTGTCCAGAAAGTACAATTCTTACACCAAGGGCCTTTCATAATGAAAGCAGCATCATAAAAGTGCTTTGATCTATGAAGGATCAAATGTCTTTGTTCTCTATTAACATAACTTTCTTTCCCAATGGAACACGGAGAATTCCTGATAATGGCACTCCATTAGGATAATTAGAAAAAGATTGTTCAGCTCTATTTCCCCTCTTAGAGCTCCCTGGCAAATTTCTCTTTCGTGTCATTCAGATTTTCTACCCCAAATATTTCTGTCATAAGGAAAAAATTTAGAACTTTCACATTTATGACTCAGAAGTTTCAGCTGCCAATGTGATATTAACCAGCCATTAAAGGATTCTGAAGAGGGAGCCATGCTGAAAATTAAGCCATCGCCTTTTAAAAACCTTTATAATTTCTTCTAATGTGAACAAGATTTTAGATAACTCTGCCATGGACCTTCTAACAAGGTAGCAGGAATGTGCCCCGGCTTTATTTGCAACGGAGTCACGAGAGAGCGTTCCAGGAAAGTTTGGCCCCAAGGGACTGGTGGGTGTAGCATGACCAGAAGCAGGACTGTACGACAGATGACAGACAGAGGAAGACACTTGTTGAGAAGAGAGTATTCCCAGACATCCCAACAGAAACCCCGATGTCTTTCTCTGTCCTGTGGTGCGATACGCGGGCGTTGTCCCTCCCATTGGGGTGGGATACAGTCCTGAGGCCACAGACAGATGGGGCCAGCTGGAGAAGCTCTGTTTGGCTCCGCTCCCCATGCCACCATGCCCACATGTGCTGTTGTGACACATCTACCGTTCATTTTCCCTGGTTCTGGTTCAGTGAATCACCCCTCAAACAGAAACTCCATCAGGGAAGTTTGAGGAGACTGCCTATGCAGATTGAGAATTTTGGCAGAGGGTACAAACCCAGGCTCTCCTACTTTGGTGGTGAAGGAGATGGGCACAGGGGTGGTGATGGGATTCGTAGGTTTTGGTGGCTTTCTGTCCAAAACACAGCATCCTTGATCAGCAAGATGAGTGCCAGCTGTGGCAAAACACTCCTACCTGCAGAAAGGAATAAATCAATGAAGAGATCAACTGATAACATTGATCAGAGTGCACTAACATCTTAGGAGAAAAGCATTTCATCAGTAGCTCTGGGCAAAATGATGGCAGGAAAGACAAGGGCGCAGAAAACATAGCCCTACCACACTGGTCTGGGAAAAGGGGTGAATATGGGGAATAGGAAATCATGCATAGGGTACTCTGAGGTCTATGCAGAAAAGTGGTCAGGAAACAGAAAATGAAGTCCTCTGGGAATAGGTTTTGTTTGTTTGTTTGTTTGTTTGTTTGTTTCAAATCTTTGCATTTGTCATTCTATTAAAAAAAAATAATAACATTAAAAATCACGTGCCTGTTTGCTTCAGTTGTCTGAAAGAGTAAGATGCAAACTGAGAATGCTTGGGAGTCTGGGGACCGGGGCAGCAGTGTCCTGAACCTGCTGGAGTGTTACATTCTTGATTTCAAAATATCAAAGCAGGTGGGACTTTAGGAAGGAAAGACAAGGAAACAGCCAGTTCCGCAGCCCACTTCAGTGAGTGCTCGTGCCTGTCTCTGAGCCCATTTGCACAGCCCAAATCCTGCAGCCTTGCAGGTGAGTCATTACAGCAGGCACATGCAAAGAGACTTACACTCTTCAAAAGTGAAAACGTCCTGGAAATATCTCGCAGTCTGCTCACATTTGACTGTTCGTGCAAACCAGGGTCTTAATCACCATCACCACCACAGTTTCTAAAAAGCCATATGAAAATATAATCACTTTACTGAGCGAACATCCCCTCTTTCACCCTCCATAATTGTTTAGTTGTTATTATTCACTGCAGCCCTGAGAAGGCCAACATTTTGTGCTGGCTTGGGGGACCTCAGGGAAAAGCAGTGAGTGCTGCACTGTGGAGCCCCATGTGGGAGATGGGGCCAGAAGCCCAGCTGCTGTCTCTTGCTGTCTGCAGGCAGAGGAGTTGGGGCCCTGACTGCAGTGCTTGGGGCACTCAGGGCTACCAGTACCCCAGTTCCATGCAGCACAAAGCCAGCAGGCTCTGGCTCCAGCTGGCTGTGCCGTCTAGAGCTCTGGCACATGGCCTACTGTGTGCCTCTAGGCATAGAGGCCTGTGTTGAGAGCTCTGTGGAGCAGGGCTATTCTCTGCCCTCAGTCCATGATCCAGGCCCATGCACTCATGCTCTCTCCAGTCCTTCTTTTCCTCTAAATAGAGTGGTCTTGACTGTGAAATATATGAGGAACAGTGTCTGGTCCACATCGGTTCACCATATAGCAGGACAAATACTGCTTGGGCTAAAACCAACTGCTGGGGAGTCTGCTAACAGCATGCTGTTTTGTCAGTCTGTGCTAGAGCCTAATCTCACTGACCCTACCAATGTTTCTGAGTTTCTGGCACAAATCTGATGCTCTAGACAGGTCGGGTCCAGGTTCAGGGTTAGCCCCAGTGTCCTAGGCAGGTCTGGATGCACTGTATTCCAGACAGTTGGGTGGATTTCTGCCTTTTCTTGGAAATTTTCCAGCCACTACAGTATCTAACTCCCCTGAGATCCAGCAGACGCAAAATTAAATGTGGGATGAGGTCCAGTTGCCCATCAGCAGGCACTTCGCTATTGGGATGCAGCTTCTTGATTCAAAGAAGTTTCTCCAGGCAATTCTCCATGCAGCCATTCACCCCAGTTGTGGCCTAGGACTCCCACCACAGCAGAACCCAAGGCTGAGCCATGCAGGAGCCTCCCTGCTCTCCACCCGGCTACACGTTGGGCAAGAGGAGGCCACAATGAAACAGATGTTTTCACTGCTCTGTTTCAACAAAAGCTTTTCATAGCTTAGAGCCTCTGCACTGCTTAGTAGAATTGGACAGAAAAAAAAAAAAAAA